>CAJNDT010005903.1:0-100774 GCA_905221615.1 Symbiodinium sp. CCMP2592 | reverse complement strand
TTGCAGTCAGGGTCAGCGCATGAGAGAGCACAGATCCATCCAGGGTGTAGTGTCATGTTGTTGCGGCATGACCCATTCGCCGCTAGCAGTGTCATGGTCTGAGGGTAGCATCTAAAAGAGTCATGCGGCATGGACCATTCGCCGCCGAGAGATAGGATGAGAGTCATGTTCTTATCATCTATCTGCTAGAGTCAGATGCCATAGGTAGGTCGGCAGAGTGTCATGGCAGTGACTTGCAAGAGCAGTTTTTGTCAGTGTCACATAATATATCACATTGCAGCACCGAGGCCCGACCTTCCAGTGTCAAGCGATGGCAGGACATTGGGCGATTGCAGTCAGGGTCATCGCTTCAGAGTGTAGTGTCATTTGGTTGCGGCATGACCCATTCGCCGCTAGCAGTGTCAGGGTTTGAGTGTAGCACCTAAGAGAGAGTCATGCGGCATGGACCATTCGCTGCCGAGAGCTAGGATGAAGTCATATTGTTCAATTATCGTCTATTAATCTGCTAGAGTCACGTGCCATAGGTAGGCCGGCAGAGTGTCATAGCAGTGACTTGCAAGAGCAGTTTTGTGAGTGTCACATGTATCACATTGCATCACTGAGGCCAGACCTTCCAGTGTCAAGCGATGGCAGGACACCGAGCGATTGCAGTCAGGGTCAGCGCCTGAGAGCACAGAGGCATCCAGGGTGTAGTGTCATGTTGTTGCGGCATGACCGAATTCGCCGCTAGCAGTTCATGGTTTGAGGGCAAAATCTAAGAGAGTCATGCGGCATGGACCATTCGCCGCCGAGAGCTAGGATGAGAGTCATGTTCTTATCGTCTATTATTATCTGCTAGAGTCAGATGCCATAGGTAGGTCGGCTGAGTGTCATAGCACTGACTTGCAAGAGTTGTATTATCAGTGTCACATGTATCACATTGCATCACCGAGGCCCGACCTTCCAGTGTCAAGCGATGGCAGGGCACTGGCGATTGCAGTCAGGGTCATCATCGCTTCAGAGTGCAGTGTCATTTTGTTGCGGCATGACCCATTCGCCGCTAGCAGTGTCAGGGTTTGAGTGTAGCATCTAAGAGAGAGTCATGCGGCATGGACCATTCGCTGCCGAGAGCTAGGATGAGAGTCATATTGTTCAATTAAATTATCGTCTATTAATCTGCTAGAGTCACATGCCATAGGTAGGCCGGCAGAGTGTCATAGCAGTGCCTTGCAAGAGCAGTTTTGTGAGTGTCACATGTATCACATTGCATCACTGAGGCCAGACCTTCCAGTGTCAAGCGATGGCAGGACACCGAGCGATTGCAGTCAGGGTCAGCGCCTGAGAGCACAGAGGCATCCAGGGTGTAGTGTCATGTTGTTGCGGCATGACCCATTCGCCGCTAGCAGTGTCATGGTCTGAGGGTAGCATCTAAAAGAGTCATGCGGCATGGACCATTCGCCGCCGAGAGCTAGGATGAGAGTCATGTTCTTATCATCTATCTGCTAGAGTCAGATGCCATAGGTAGGTCGGCAGAGAGTGTCATGGCAGTGACTTGCAAGAGCAGTTTTTGTCAGTGTCACATAATATATCACATTGCATCACCGAGGCCCGACCTTCCAGTGTCAAGCGATGGCAGGACATTGGGCGATTGCAGTCAGGGTCATCGCTTCAGAGTGTAGTGTCATTTGGTTGCGGCATGACCCATTCGCCGCTAGCAGTGTCAGGGTCTGAGGGTAGCATCTGAGAGTCATGCGGCATGAACCAGAGCTAGGAAGAGAGTCATGTTCTGATTCAAGGTGCTGACTTTAAAAATCTGCTAGAGTCACATGCCATAGGTATGTCGGCAGGGTGTCATAGCAGTGACTTGCAAGAGCAGTTTTTTGCCAGTGTCATGTGTCAGATTGCATCACTGAGGCCAGACCTTCCAGTGTCAGGCGATGGCAGGACGCTGAGCGATTGCAGAGTCAAGGTTGTCGCCTGAGGGTGCAGTGTTACGGTGTTGCGGCATGACAAATTCGCCGTGGCAGTGTCATGGCCAATGGCTTGAGAGTGGTATTTGAGAGTCATGCGGCAAGAACCATACGCTGCCTAAGTAGCAGAGTCAGGAGGGGCAGTGGTCATTGTCATCCATTGCCCAGGGACAGTCAGCGGTAACAGTGGAGTGCAGCAGTGTCACAGCCAGCATGCTTGCGCAAGTGACTGTGGAGTGTCATGGCTGCTGAGTGTCAGATGCATGACGTCTGAGGCCAGACCCCTCCACAGCCAGAGTCACAGGCAGACTGGAGAGCAAGCCGCTGAGAGTCAGCGGCTTGCCCTCCAATCTTCTTGATGGCAGGGCGCTGAGTGCTTCCCACCAGAGTCACTGCAAGTTAAGATGGCCGATGATTGCACATGGCTTGAGTGTCATTGGTTGGCATGGACAGATTGGCTTTGGGCCCAGGGCAGAGTCATTTGACATTGCCATTGAACACGTACACACTCGTTATATACCAAAGCTACAGCAGTGTCATCTTTATCCCTGACCTCCTTGATCATCGTAGCCTCACCAGTGTCACAGCCATGGTGAATCGCCTCCGTGGACGTGGCAGCAAGGGTGAGAAGGGGGAAAGGACTGTTGTGATTGAGGGATCATGGAAATTTAGTTTTTAGTGTCAGTGCTCGGAATGCAGCAGTCACAAGTTGCATTCCCCGCAGGACTGAGAGCACATCCTCCCAACTGCGAGGGTCAATGCACCGATGTGCACAAAATATGCTGGGCCGACTGGAATTGGAGAACGAGCGTCAGCAGGACATCTGAAATAAGAATTGTAAATTCTAATTCATTAATACTAAGAATGAGACTATATCAGTGCCATGATACAATATTATGTCGTCAAGTTTTATTATAATATTTAATTATTTGTTTCTCATTCCTGAACAGGAACAGCTGGCCCGAGCCCAAGCGGAGCTAGAGTCACGAGAACGTCGATGGCGTCAGGAAAAATCTGAGATGGAAGAACACCACAGCAGAGTCATTCAGGACAACTTGTTTCAACTGCATAAGACTCAGGGTTTTAGAAATTAGACTACTAACTTACTTTACTATCTTATAACTGACCATTGATCAAATACAGATTTAATATTGTTAAACCTTCTCCATGTGTTCTTTGCTTGCCCGAAGGATCTCAAGAATGACCACGCAAAGAAATTCGCCCTGCAGGAGGTAGAGTCATTGGCACAACAGGACAAGAGGGAGGAAGTCCACACAAAGAGGGTCAAGCGCTTGGAGGACAGCCTCGAGGCGGAGCAGTCAGAGCATAAGAAGTGCAAGCTCTTTCTGGAGGACCGGTGTGTCATGAGCAATTGTTAATTATTATAATAATGAATTCAAATATATTAATTACTACGCTGAAAATAACATGGATTCTGAAACTGCTCGCCCCGAAGGAGTGTCAAGGCGCACTGAAAAAGCAGAAGGAAGATCGCGACTTTGAGCAGGGTCAGCGCATAAAATTGCGAGAGCAGTTGGAGGAGAGTCAGAAGCAATGCAACCGCTACAAAGCAGAGCGTGACAAGCTCAAAGGGTCAGCGGGCAAAGCGAACGTTGTGCCCACCAAAGCCCAGACACCTTCTGTCGCAAAGACAGTGTCAGGCGACCCAAAACCTCCTGTGCAAACGGCAAACCCAGAGTCAGCCAAGAAGTAGCTGCCAGTCCTTGCTTCAGTGTCATTAATTTTTAACTAATTAATTTATTGAGCTTAGCAATTTTATCTAGGCACCACATGGTCGGATGACTCAGGGTCATGCCATCGCACTCCGTTAGCTATAGAAGCCGGAGTGTCAGTGTAGACTTTTTGACGAATCGCAGCTCTAGTGCCTTTCGAGCCGACTGTGGGCACTGTCAAAAAAAGTGTTTCGGTGAGTCCCTGCGAGTGCATGTTTGCTTCTATTAGTGTCATTGATTGCCTTTGCACTGAGGCACATCGACAATGGCCGCAGCGGAGAGGCCAGGAGGTCATGAGAGTCATGTTGCAGCAGGGGTCAGTGCAGTGAAGCTGCTTGCAGAGTAGTGTGATTCATTGTCATCTTATCGCCCCAACGTGTGCCAGGCTTCCACATTCCAGTGTCATCCTGCCAGATGCAGCAGGTGCCAGCCCCTTTCTGCTTTGCTCAGTGTCAGACTGTCAGACTTGCGGAGTCATGCCATGTGTTGCATTGAATTGCTATCCTCTGCAAGATCGTGGGCTCGCTGTGTCAACATGAGCATGTGAAGTTGTCAGCGACCAGAACATCAGAAACAGATATTTTGCAGCATTGCAGTTAGAGTTAAGTGATTTTCGACTACTCTGTCTCAGTCATTTAGTGTCAGGAGATTGTTGGCACAGAGCAAGCTAACGCCTTTTTTGGTTCATGGCCGACTGGCGACCTCAGGGTCAGTCTCGCGCCTTCACCCTGCTGCCTCCGAACCACCAAGTGTCAGCTGAGGGTTGTGACCGTGGTGCGGTGCAGGTGTGTTTGAGACATGGCAATGCACAGTTTGAGTGTCACTTGTGCTGTTAGTTTTGTCAACTGACACTGCTTGTCAGGTCTTCTTCCTCCTGCACTTCATTTCCCCAGAGTCAGGGGCAGACGTGGCTCGCCATTTGTGCGAGCAGGAGAAGTCAAACAAGTCCGGGTGGTGTATCAAGACAGTTCAAACGAACTTGCGAGAGTCACTTGTTTGCAGTTGGTTTTAATGTGTGCCGCTCAGAGTCAACTGCCACGGTTTGCCAGTGTCAGATCGCAACTAAGGTTAAACCGCCAATATGGCTTCCCCGACATCTAAGAGTCAGGGTCAGGCCAATATGGATTCCCGGACATCTCAGGGTCAGGAAGGTTACGAGGACGACATGGCTTCCCAGGCACGAGGGTCACTCACATTATAGTGTGTTTGAATTAATACACAGTGTCATGCATTTGCACAGTGTCTTGCATTTGCAGCCCCCTGCCAGTGGTCAATGGGGCAGACGGTCAGCTCCTTGGAGATCCAGGGGGACAGTGTCAGCTCGGTGAGACCTCCAGACGCAGCGTCAGGGACCCAGCACCGGACCTACCAGGCCTCCCAGACCCAGAGTCATGCGTCAGCGACCCAGCAGCACTACCCGCCCCAGAGTCATCATGAGACGATCCAAGACATGACTCAGAGTAGTCACTGGGGATATGTCAGCCAAAGGGAGGTTCCGGTTCCCGACTCCATGGCCAACAGTGCTCAGTGGATCAGCGTCACTGAGGAGCCGGAGTCTGCACCGGGTTTGTGGGATGCACCGCCGCAGAGTCAGACTGAAGCACCCCCGGGTTTGTGGGAAGCACCGCAGCAGAGTCAGACTGAACAGCAGCCCCAGAGTCCACAGCAGCCCGAGAGTCCACCCGAGGGTCAACAGCAGGCTGAGACCGTTGACTTGACCCATGAGGACCAGGGTCACGGTCAAGCTGCCACCAGTGACCAACCCTCCGAGGAGCAGAGTCGGGAGACTGAAGCACCTGCCGACCAGAGTCAAGCCCCCACCGATCCAGCACAGGACGAGCCAACGGAGGAGCCGCAGGACGAGCCGTCTGAGAGTCAGGTACCGCAGGGCGACTGGGGTGCGGACCGATGGCCGCCAAGCCAGCAGCAGCGTCAGGATCAGAGCAGCCTGCCACAGCAGCAAGACCAGCAACAGCCACAGCCGCAGCAGGCACAGGGTCAACAGCGGCAAGACCAGCCACAGCCGCAGCAGCCGCAGCAGCACCAGGGTCAAGCTGATGCCAATACCAACTACTATGACCCCAACGCCAACAACTACTACTGGAACCAGGGTCAGGGTCAGCAAGACCAGATTTGGAATCACGGCCAACAGGGTCGGGGTCGCAACCGATCAGGCTCCAACAGGCGAAATCGAGCCCAGGGTCAGGAGCAATGGCAGAATTGGGGTCAGGGTCAAGGCAATGGTTGGGGCTGGCATCAGCAGCAGCAGAGTCAGAACAACTCACAGCAGCAGACGCAGCAGGGTCAGGACGACTGGAGCAGGCGCTCCCCGAGGAATCAGCAATGGAACCGCTGGTGGGAAGCGTCATCCTTTCCCAGGAACGACCCGCAACACCTGGGACACGAGTGGGAAGACAGTGTCAATACTGACTTCAACTACCCCAGCCGTCAGCGTCAGCCAGCTACCCCGTCCCAGGCCGCTGCAGCAGCGTCATCGACCCAGGCCGATCCGAACCAAGCCGGAAAGGGTCAGCGACCAAAAGGGGCTGGCCGTGGTCTGGGCCCAAGAGACGTGGACTACCCACGTCTCCCACGGCCGAACCCAGTGTCAAGACGCACTGAAACCGACTTCCGCAGTGTCATGTGGCCTAGCTGCATATTTTCCTGTCATGTGGATTCCAGAGTCATTGCCTTTCTGTCTGATTCTTGGCTCAGGGACGAGATGATGGATGACATCGCCTTCTCCGAGGAGACCAAAAACAGCGTCAGGGATCTTCTGGCGTTTGGCCGCAAGGGTCATGTACGTGCAGGTCTGATTATGCTGCTTGGTTTGCAAAAACATCATGCCAATCTCGAGTGTTAGTCAGTGTCATGCTTACATACAGTGGCAGATCCAGTGAGAGTGTCATTTGCACCGGCTTGCAGCCAAGGACACAAGCGTTACAGGCCAAATGGCAAAAGCCATATGGCCGGTACGACAGCTGGGCAAGGTTCAGAGCCATACAAGACCTAGAAATGCTGCAGGAAGACGCAGCGTCAACGCAGTAGTGTCAGCCAGCCAGCCATAAATAATAAAACTCCTATTCTGATTCTACTGATGTTTAATCAGTGTCAGAGTCATACTTCTTGAACTTGGTGAGTTGCAGAGTCACCTGGCTGACACTGGCACACGGAATCCTCTGGTGACAAGCGAGCACTCCTAGTGTCAACCATTGTACATTGGACACTTTTACACTTTTTTGGCATGTGCCACAGTGTGTCGGAGTCTCGTGACCAGAGCCGAGAGTCATGAAAATCGAGTGCGTGTGCTGTCGGACTTCTCAGAGTCAAGATTTACCACATGGATTCAGATTCGATGTGTGTCTTTGCGCAGGTGCTTGGCCCGGCCAACGGCAGAGGCAGGAACGTCTGCAGCAGGGTCACCTTGCAAGTGCTTGAGCACAGAGAGAGAGAGAGAGAGAGAGAGAGAGAGAGTGTGTGTGTGTGTGCAGTTTGGCCCCCAGGTAGGTGTCTGGCACATTCGGCTATGAGGATCTCTTGGCCGAATGTGCCAGACACCCACTCGTCCGAGCCATTTGGCAGACGTCCGTTGGAAGCCCAGGAACAGCTGAGGGAATGGAGTGTTGCCTTGCAGCTGCTAGAGTGAATTAGAGGTATACTTGGCCTGTATAAGAGAGTCAGAGAGACGTGAGGGTGTAGTCACCACTCCATGCATGGCCGAGGCTGACAGTGTCAACATCATCCTGCCACAACTTCTCCAACAAAGGCAAAGCTTATGGGACTCATAAGCCTTGCCTTTGTTCGAGAAGATGTGGAGCAAGACCTGAGGCGGGGCCTGCGAGTGTTGTCCTGTGCCAGTGGTCATGTCATTCAGCACTTTCAGTGTCATTTTGCTCAGTCAATCAATGAAGGCCGTTAGCAGAGTCAGCAAAACCTGCTCGCAGAACGACGACAACACAGGAAGTTGCTCAGAACAACCACATCGGGTCAACTGTTAAATCTCATTGTATTGCTACTGTGTTCATAGTGCAATGACAGCCAGACAATCAAAGTTAAGTTCAATGACTAGTCACCAGTCAGTACCTTAGTCGTCGTATTACAGTAGTGTCAGTTTCGAGAAGTTCAGATAATAAGAAATCATTGCTTTACAGAGCCAGAGTCATGGCTGGGTTTGCCTGCCGTTTGTGCGGTGCCAGAACGTTTCGGCGCAAGCCGAATAACTACTGTGAAGGCTGCCGCAGTAGTCATCGCGGGCGACACAAGAAGAAGCCATGCCGTAGACTGCGTCTCAAAGTGTCAGTTGACCAGGAGGGTCATGCCAAGCCTGAGGGCAGTGTCAAATATCAATGGTCTGGTCCGTCTGCTACAGCAATGACAGAGTCAGCAAAGACACCTTGTGGGAGAACCACATCCCGGATGCAGAGTGAACCTCGATGTGGGACAGCGTCAGAGCCTTTGCCAGCACACTCTTCTGAAAGTCAGTGTCATGATGGCGCCTCCTCTGCAGTGTCAGAACACCCAGTAGCGACGACTGGGATTTACCAGACAATGCGGTTGAGGCTCGAGAGTCAGATTGCTGAGCTGAAAAGCTTATTCGGTGATGCTGTTGCCTATAGTGTCATCGCTTCAGCAATGTCAATCGTGGAACGATTTGAGCGTCATGGACAGCAGCTGCCAGGATGTGTCAGAAGCCTCGTCTCATTCTCGTTTGCCTGTTCCAGTGTCAAAGACGAAGACGAGTGCCGCAAGAAATATTTGGCAGTGTCAGTCGAAAAAAAGCTCACGACCGTGAAGAACATGAGAGCAGGTGAGTGTCACTGGGCTATGGGGTGCCCTTTTAGTAGACAAGATGGACTGCCAGAGTAAGCGTCAAAACAGTCAGTGCTCTGAATGCTGCCATCGTCACGACAGTCATATCAATTTAAGATCAGTCAGCATTTCATTGCCAAACATGACCCACTGCTGTGACAGGCCTGTGGTGATCTGCCTGTGGATGAGTGATGAGTCAGCCAGAGCCCCGTCTGACTGCACTAAATTAAATAAGATATATAATAATTCAGGAGCCGTTGCTGGTTTCAGGAAATTCAGAGTCTTATCTTGCCCCATTTGGCTGGGTGCCTGCAAGCTTTTGCCAGGTAGCGAGCTGGAGCACCTGGTGTGGATAGCCCTGTGCTGAGTTTTCCCTGTGTAAAACCGAATTGAGAGCCACAGTCCTTTCCTGTTCGCGGCATGTCCCATTCGCCGCTAGTAGTTAATCTTCCAATAATTCCACTAAGTAGCACTTTGTGCGGCAAGTCCCATTCGCTGCCAGAGCTCACAACTACTAGTTGTCTTTGTTGTCTTCAGCCTCAAGCCTTAGATTCCAGCAGCAATAACAAATAGAGTCAAACTCAGTGGCATATGTTGGCTTACTTGAGCCCCATGGCAGCATGCATGTACCAATCGAAGCCTAGCAGGGCATCTATCGCAGGCAAGTGGCAGGTCATGTTCATGTCCCATCCCCTCGGTTCCTCAGATCTTCGAAACAGTCAGTATAAGTATTACCCATGGTCAAGTGTCAGATCACTGTGTTGTTTTTTGCAAAAACCCAACTCGCACCCAAGTCGCACACTAATATTTTAGTCACAGGTGGTCAGCCTGACCGCACAGTGCCACTTGCTCAGTCTGTGTGTGGGTGTGCACTGCGAGCGTTGGTGTGCTGCCGCTTGTTTCTATCTACACCCAGTGTCATTGGGCCAGGAGATTTTCGACAGCTGAGGGGTTTCGGGTCTTTGAGACTTGACAAGTAGGATTTCAGTGTCAAGCAATTCTGATTCAAATTGTCATTCTTGAGTCCCTTAATAATAATAGCATGGAGCAGCCAACTGCCTCAGGTGTTGAAGCCCTTTCGCCGGCGGATGCCCAGCGGGTCAGCAGGCCTTCTTGGCACGGTTGCACTGTTGTGATTTATAGTCCTCTGCCAGGTTTGCTCCAATTGAATACAAGCGGGGAAGCAGAGACGCCTTAGCAATTTGCTGCTGCGGAGATGTCATAATGAGTAAGTCCTGTCTCGCGATCCAAAATTCTGCCTTGAACACATTAATGGGAGGCACTTGGCCAAAATACGACAATGAGCCGTCCGCAACAGTAGGTAATTTTGGATCCGTTGAAGTTATTTGGATTCTCAGTGCTTCAGGTCAGTCAAAGTCAACATTCAAAGGATTCTTCAGATAGCACACGGTGTGGGTTGGAAACAGTGTGTCTCCAAGAAGTGTCAGCAACTGAGCATTTCAGAACAAACAGCAGAGTCAGAGTCATCGCTGCCATGCTGAGACGTGCGCATTGTGCACCCTCCAAACTGCAGAAGTGTTACGACAACAAGGTGTTCCCTTCGTCTGGCAAAGTGTCAACTTCCATGGTCAGAACTCGTTCTGCTGCAGCTGCAGAGTCAGCACTTCAAGTTTCCTGCTCGGACAGACCCAAGAGTCAGAAGCTGGCATCTGCACATGGCACCAAGAGAAAGATGACAGCTTTCAACAACACCAGTGTCAGCGTCCAGACAGAAAGCAATGGCAAGTGTCATGACGAGTTCGATCAGTCCTGTCCAAGATGTTGGTTCCAGAGATTCAGAGTCAAATGGTGTCAGAGTCACGGCTCTTTTCTGCAGACACGTGCTGGCAAGAGGGTCAGAGTCACATGGCTCCAAGAAAGACCCAAGAAAATGGGAGGGCCATGGGGTCTCGGATGTGCTGCCTGCGCAGCCCTTCGAGCCCGCTCTCTCAGTGTCAAGGTCACAGGCAGCAGGAAGAGTCATCGCTGGGATTCCAAATGGGCCAGATATGAGATCCGAGCACTGAGTCAGATGCAAGCGTCAGCGTTGTACCAGCACTCGCAGTGTCAGATGCACCGACGAGCAGTGCATATGATGCAGTGTCCGGATGAGCCTCTCAGTTGCAGCGTCATGATGCCTCGAGAGGACGAGGATCGACTGAAGGGTCATGTTCCTGAGTTGGCAGACTGGCTTCGTGCGTGGAGGATGGTGCAGAGCCCAGTGTCATTCTTGAAAGCAGAGTGTCAGTCCCGGACCGAGTCGTTCATCGGACTTCGCCAGGGTCAGTGCTCGCGAAAAATGTACAAGCAGATGGTTCAGATCATGACAGAAGTCACTCGCAGGCGAAAGCGAAGTGTCATTCGGTCAGCAAAGTTTATTTCAGTGTCGTTGGATGACAAGGCCCCCTTCAGGGTCATTCGCTTCAGAGCAGTTGCTGGCGAGAGGAAGTCCTCTGAAGACGAATCCGAAGAGTCACACTGCCCTGTCTTCACCGGCGTCCTTGCAGTTCTCACACACCATGGAAAAGCGTCAGAGACGGATTTGCAAGATCTGGAAGAAGACTACAGTGTGAAGGTTTCTGACAGTGTCAAGGTTGGCATTGAGAAGCTTTCCGTGGTGCTTGATGAAGAGTCAGTCGACCTTGACTTGGTGACACACTTCCTCTCGAGTGTCAGATCCTGCTCGACAGACGGAGCGAAATGTATGAAGAAAAGCATGAGTGTCATGCGAGCAACTTGCCTGCCGAACCTCCAGATCAGCGTCATAGACCGGGCACATCAGTTCAGACGTGCTGGCTTGCCACTGACAATGGAGAGTCAGTTTGCAGAGTTTTGGCAGCACTTCTGCAGAGTCATTCCGAGTTTGCAAAACTCGGAACAGTGGAAGCTCAAGTTCCGAGCGATCCAGGCTGAGTGTCAGCCTAACTCTTCGCACAGTGAGAGTGTCAAGCGTGCAATCAGCACCCTGAGCTTTGCCAAACAGCGTTTCGACAGCTGTGCTAAGCCACAGAGTCAATATGTTCGGCTCCTGGAGCCGATTGCTCTGCTTCTCGCCTACCAAGCGTCAGATGTCAGGCTTACACCAAATATGCGATGGAGTTGTCAGCAACTCCTTGAGCAAATGACAGCGAAGCACGTCTTGACAGCAGGAGTGTCTGCCGACTTCCACTGTGAACTCCTCAGGGTCATTCGTTTCTGTGACGTTGCCGACCACGACATCAGCAAGTGTCAAGCGGAGAAAGACGACTTTGTCCACAGGGTCACAAAGCTTTTCATAGAAGGCCACGTGCTCGCAGATCTTCCAGCTTCAGCAACAGGGTCAGATGAAACCACATGGTCTTTGTTGGCTGTGCAGAATGCCATGAAAGCGTCAGCTGTAAGCTATTCTGGAAAGCTGCACCATTTGTGGGGACCTTTGTCCAAGAAACAGTGTCAAGATGTCATGCAGTCGGTTTCCGCTGCTGCTGATGCCTGCATTGCCAGAGTCAATGCCGACCACCACACTGGTGACCTGCACATGGTGTTTACAGTCTTCGACTTAGTGTCATGGGACAAAGCCAAGCGAGCTTTGGATCGTGGAGAGTCAGATACGTGGCAGCAACTTCTGCAGATGGCTCGCATTCGCTTGAAAAAGCTGTACCTTGGATCGGCTTAGTCCGTTTTTTGTGTCATCCAAAACTTTGATTATTAAAGCTTACAGTCATGAGTTATTCTTGATGCGCTGGATTCCAGATTCAGGTCAAGAGCTGTCAATGTCAGCAGTTCAGATGCTTTTCAGCAGTTCGAAGGAGTCATGTCAGAGTTGGTGTCAGATCCTAGCACAGTGTCAAAAGCAGCGAAACAGCACGACAACAGACCTGCCTGGGCCAGGGTCCTTGGGATTGGCACTGCACTGCAAGGCAGTCGTCATTTGACATTGTCAGATGCACTCCCTCAGATAGTGTCATTTTACCTGTCCATCTTGGACGGGGAATGTTGTGTGGAGAGAGATTTGAGTCTGCTGCGCAATTTCCTGCAAGTGTCAAAGGGTCCACTTGACTTGGATGGCATTACTGTGTCAGACCTGCTTGAACTTCGATTGGATGGGCCCAAGGAAGAGTCAGAGGTGGCCACCCCCATTCATGTCCCTGGGTACAGTGTGAACGAAGCCGATGTGTCAGAGTCAAAGACCTTGTCGTTCACACAGTTTACACGCGATTGTGCTGACCTGTGGCTTCAGCGTCATGGCAGGCGCTTTCGAAGCTACAAGCAGAGAGCTGACAAGGGCACTGTCAGAGTCAAGAAGAAAGGGACCTTCGCTGCACTGCAGCAGAGTCAGAGAGCAGGAATCCGAACTTTAGTGTCGGGCAAGGCCCCTGAACAAACATTTTTCGGGTTCAGTGTCAAGGAAGTGCACCGGAAGGAGTGTCACAAGATGGAAAAAAACCCCAAGTGGAACAAGGCATTGCAGGACTTCCACAGAGTCACTGTCCTCCGAGAGCAGAACAGCCAGGTGGAGCGTCAGAGAAATATGCTCAGAATCAAGCCAAGTCTTCCACCGCTACGGAGAGGCAGTGTCATGAAGCAATATTCTGGACAGTGTCATGTTACAGTGCCACAGTTTGGAGACAACGATTTGGTTCTGGACTTGACCAAAGACGGTGTCAGTGACATTCCCTCCATCGTCACATACAAGCGTCCTCGAGAATTGGCCAAGGTCGACTTTGCAGAGGTCAGGAAGGCAAATCTTCTTGTGGTCGATGACAGTGTCAAAATGGAACAGCTCCGTTCATCGAATCTCGATTGTGAGGCTTAATGACCAGTATCGGATTTGTTTGTTGAGATGGGTTATTTAATTAATAATAATTGCTACAGTTTACAGAGTGTCAGAGAATACTAAGTTTAATTTAATGTGTGTCACTTTAATATTATTCAATACACAGTCAATATTTAAGTGTGTTGGCCCGGGCTTGATCATTTTCCCAAAACGATTGATTCATGTAGTCAGGTCTGAGACTAAGACCAACACTTGATAAGTGCAACAACCTTCCAAAATACCTCAAGGCTTGGCAGTGTCATGGCCTATCTGACTCTGGTGGCATATGGTGGTGGCTTGATCGGGAAGAAAGACTGGCAGAGTCAGTCCAGGATGGAAAGTATCAGACACTACAAGCCCGCAGCATTCACTGGAGAGTCAATAATATTTTGTCTAACCCCAGTGTTTCAGCACAACTACCCGAGTGTTAGCAGAGTCATGAAACACATTTGCCAAAATCGTGAATCTGTTTGGACACTCAGTTGTCAGGCTTCAGAAGCCCGCTTTGAGATAAGTGACTTAGAGTCACTACACACTGCAATGGCAGCAGTCAGGCGTTTGTGCCCAAGGCGACAGGTGCCTGGAAAGAAAGGCAATGCTTGGCACTTTGGAGTGTCAGCTCCAGTAGCCAAGAAGCCAAAAACAAGGGTCAAGAAGGGTTAGTGTCAGTGTCAATCCTACCTAGAAGAGACGAATAGTACGAGCCTTCTCTACTAGGGTTTGTTAGACACTAACCTTTCTGAGTTTCCTTCACTCAGTTGTCAGACCCACAGCTGTGGTCGTATCGAGAGCAATGGGGAGCATGGGGGAAAATGGAGTGTCAACAGTCATTATTGGCGTTTGCTGTCTGGAGAGTTCAGATTGCATGTCCTTCCGGAGAGTCAGCACAGTTCAAAGATGCAGATGTCTTGCCAGGTCGGGCCCCAGCAGCTTGTGCAGGCAGGGTGTTGTGCAGCAGTGTCATTAGTCCAGTGAAATTTTGTTGCAGAGATGCCTCTTCAAATTGCTTCGTCACCTCATTTTAATTAGTTAGATTGGAATTGTATAAAAAGCAACTCAACATTTCTGTATTATTCTATACTAATAAGTCGTCAATCTTGTGACTTCGCAGTCAGGAAAGCCTTCCCAGGGGCCAAGCATCCATCACATGAAGACTAATAGGGTTTGTTATACACTAATATCTTTCTGAGTTTCATTGAGTTGTCAGACCCACAGCTGTGGTCGTTTCGAGAGCAATGGGGACCTTGGGGGAAAATGGAGTGTCAGGCCCCAGCAGCTTGTGCATGCCGGGTTTGCACAGTTGTGCCCGCTTCAGGTAACGCCCATCCAGAGTCACATCGTCGAGAGAACCAAGGCCCGCTGCACATCAGAGGTCAGACTTCGCTGTAAAAGGTATTGGCATATGCATACTGGGTATGCCAATACCTCGATCGTTGGCGCCAACGGCCGAGGTATTGGCATACCCAGTATGCATATGCCAATAGCGTCAACACTTGTCTGAGCTCTTTGAGGTATTGGCTCATGCGTTCTGCACATGTCAATAGGTCGGCCGTTGGCGCCAACGATCGAGGTATTGGCATACCCCAGAACGTAAAGAGTCGCAGATCTTGCCATCTAGGATCATTCGAGCCACTAGCACAGAGTCAGTGTCATCCGCCATGGTCAACCCTGCCCCGAAAGTGGTGCAGCCAAGACGGGCCCCGAAAAAGCCTGACACAGGGTCAGTGCCAGAGCAGAAAGAGCCTTCAGGGTCAGTGCTGCAACTGAAAGAGCCTTCAGGGTCAGTGCCACAACAGAAAGAGCCTTTGGTGCAGCCTTCCGAATCGCCCAAGAGTCAGCTGCCTCCAAGGCCTCAGGCGACTCCCCAGCAGGGGTCACAGAAGCCAGCTTCACCTCCAGCGTCACCGACAGTGAAAATGGCTGAGCAAGAGCCAGAAGTGTCACCTCCAGCTGACGATTTGGTTATTCCTGTGGAAAAGTTGAAGGCAAAGGAGAGCACACCAGTGTCAACTCGCATGCCCATGCCTGCACTTCCGGACGAGGAAGAGTCAAAGACGACTGGAGCGTACATTTTCATGAAGAGTGTCATTCGCTTTGTGCTTGGCTCTGAAATTAGCAACAGATTTAGTTTGCCAGTGTTTCTTAGGGGATTTTATACGCAGACGTCTGACAAATCTAGACAGTGTCAGTTTTATGTTGTAGTTTGATTTGACAATTGATGTCAGTGTCAGTGTCAGGTGCACCAACAACTTCCAGAGCGACTCCAGAGTCATGGCCAGAAGCTGCATGACATCCCGCCCTTGGAGATCACATGTGACAAGGCCAGAGTCACGAACTACAAGGAGGTGTGGAACCCTGACAATTGCAGTGTCAGTGTCACAAGAACCTCGATGTATGAAGCTGGTGGATCCATCTACTGGCTGGACCCGTTTCCCTTGTTTCTCCAGGGTCAGGGTCATCCGGGCCACAACCGTCTTCTTCTTGAAGAACCTTCGGTGTCAGAGGTCATTGAGGTTCAGACTGCCTTGATGCACAGTGTCAGCAACAACTCCAAGAAAGTGTCAGGAGTCAGGCTGCATTTCTCAGACCCGTTCCTGGCAGAGTCAAAAGATCTCGGTCGACTTCCTGTGTGGCCTAAAGGGTTGCAGCTCATTGCAGGGTCAGCCAGGCTTTTCGCTTGGTACTTGAGCATGGGCCAGGCTTTGGATGAAGAGTCAAAGGCCACTGTGCTACCGCCCCTGGAAGAGTCAAGAGTCTGGGAGCTCCACACAATGGCCTTGAGTGTCACGATTCGGGCATTCAATCTTGATGAGAAAGAGTTAATCATAGAGGCCTTGAAGCACTCAGAGAGAGTCAGGGTCGGTGCTTTGGCGGATAGCTTCCACACCTTCGCAAAGAGGGTCAATGCGATCGCTTCTGAGGGCAGCCAAGCATCTGTGTTGAAGCGCTTTGAAGAGTCAGGTGTGAAGTTCAATGGTCAGAGAGTCAACACGACCATGTTGCAGGGTGCGATCAAAGTGGCCTCCCTAATGACAGAGTCACCTGGCATAGAGCAGACCCTGATCCAGATTCAGCGTCAATTCGGCCGTGATGTTTGGAGCAGCTCCTACACCAAGTTGTCACGACTTGTACAGCTATGCTCGAAGCAGTTGTCATTGTTTGGTTGGCAACCACAAGAGTTAGGGTCACTGGTGCAGTTCTGTCTGGATAGCTGCTTAGTGTCACTCCTGAGGGAGCACTGCGACACCAGCTTCTACACCCTAGGAGTCATCGACAAGGCTGGTGGTGGTGGCTGGGCACAGACCACATGTGTCAAGGCCTTCCTTCTCAAAGTTGTCATGGACATGGTGAAGGTTGCTTCGTCCCAGGGTCACAGCAGCGCACCCAATCCTGAGAGTGTCAAGATCATGAAGGCCTTGCAGAAGATCAGCAGTCCTTTGCGGTTTCATGAGTCACTACCCTTGGAAACAGGGTCAATGGTCGATGCCTCCATGTCAGATGAAACTCTGACTCTCGGTGAAGTGTCAGAGAAGAACGAGAACAAGGCCGACATTCCTGCCATGGAGAGAGTCAGTGGCGATCTTTGCAAAGCCGGCAAGTTGTCATGCGAGCTCTTCCGTGCCCTCCTGGAGTGTGATTTCGAGAATGACCTCAAGGCACGTCCTCAGTGTCAGTGTCACTTTTTGTGCATGAGAGACATGTAGTAGTGTCACACACATGTGGTTCCTTTGTGAAAGCATGCCTGCATCCGCTGATTCAGGCAGCTGTCAACTTCAAAGATCCGCTGGAGTGTCTGCTGGAGGACTCCAAGTCCAAGAAAAGCTGCACCGAGCTCGCAGCGTCAGTGTCAGCCACAGTGACAGCTCTGACGAACCTCACCTCTTCGAGTGTCACTGCCTCCACTTCACCTCCAGTGTCATTCCGTGAACTTGTTCGGCGAACTTCGAACCCAAATGACGATGAAGTTGAAGAGTCAGATCGTCAGAAGGAACGCCAACATGTCTGGTCACAGGGTCAGAAGCTCCGAAGAGAGCATTGTCAACTTGGGATTTGTGCAGGCAAGTCGAAAGAGTCACTGAAGACACTGTTCGACAAAACAAGTGTCAAGTCGTGGAGCGGTAAGCTCAACGAGAGTCACCGGCTTTTGGTCTTCTCGATGGACCTCTTTGTCGATGGCAAGAATGCCTGGAACCGCCTCCCGAGTGTCAACAGTGACGACGTCACCCCTTTTTTCGACTACCTCAACAAGTGCCACGTCCAGAAAGAGTCAGACTTTATTCTGCTGCTGGATGGATGCTCTCGAGAGTCACGAAAGCTCATCGAGGCTCACTTCCCCAAGAGTCACGAGGTTGGCATCTTCTACTCAAACCGCAAGAGGGTCAGCACCCGGGCAAGGAAAATCTTTGCTGGGTCAGAGTCATTTGAGCGAGGCTATTTGATCCCTCCTGTCACCCGTGTCAAGATCAGTGTCAAGGACCGGACAGACGAGTTCCAAGCACCCTGGAAAACCACCGACAAGAAGTCAGGCAAGCGTCAGAAGACTACCACCCACGACCTCAATTTCTTCGGTGTCCCCCAAGTGTCATGCCGGCCCAAGATCAGTCTCGAGAAGAAGCAGCAGATCTTCGCAGGGTCAGACTGCCCTCCCAAGCATGCGAGTGCCAGCTGCCCTCTCTTCTACCAAGAGACCAAGAGTCAGGAGTTGTGGAGAGCCCTCCTTGGGGCCCTGGACGTGTCATGTGTTGTGGACCTCACACCAGGGTCAGGCTGCCTGGGTTGTGTTTGTCTGGAAGACGGGCTCAGTTACGTGAGCGTCACTCGACATGAAGTTCACAACTCATGGTTGTCAAATGTTCTCGACCTGAAGGCTCTCCAGCTCATAGCGTCAAAGGACAGCGACTACTTCGACCAAGACTTGGGCCCACTGGTCGAAAATCACTTCGCAGATGTCATCCTCGAGCAGCTGAACGAGGGTGATGCTGACTCAGAGTCAGAATCAAGTGCGGCCGAAGATGGTGATGACAGGTGACGAGCAATTTTGTGTTTCAAGCAGTGTCAGCAATGTCCCTCCTTTTCAGACCATCACATGGAACATATGTCGAAAATAATAGTCGTCGTATTATATTACGACTGTCATTCATCATTGGGTCACTAAGAAAGAGGGTTTGGCTTTCACTGCAGAGTCGCAGTGTCATTCCTGCTGAGTTTTGGAAGCAAAAGCAGCCGGTGGTCAGTTTCAGAGTCAGAGTCATCGCTGCAGTTGACTACATTGTCAAGTCACGATGCACCGTCACGCAAATTTGTGGTGCATCATAATGACACAGTTTTGATGCTTGCTTGCGCGAAAAAGACGAATCATTGCTGAGTGTCAAGTGCCAGCAGCCAGTGCCAGGTTGTCATGCTGAATTCCCTCTTTAGGTTCGCACTTGGCAGTTTGTTCAACTCTGTTTGTCAGCTGTCAATATCAGCCTTCGGCCGGCCAGGTGTCTTTGCAGATCCGTGTGCACGGTGTTTTGCCGGGGACTCAATGTGTATGCAAGATCAGGCCAGTGATTGATTGAATCATGTCAGCTGACGCAGACTTTTTTCCACATGCATGCAGCCTGTGAGCTTCTGCTGCTCGTCCGAAGAGCAGAGTCAAGTTGGATTTAATGGTCAGTCAGTACTATATGAACAGATTATATTAATTGTGTTGAGAAGCTGCAGTTGGTATTCTGAAGTAGCACAAATTAAATGGATATTGATTTCAGATTCATTAATGCCAGTTGCATCATGAACACTTAATCCTGAACTAGTTGTTTTGGGTGACTTAAAGAATAATAATTTAATAAGAATTTAGTTAATATTGAAATTTAAGACATATTAAATAATCTAATGTAATCTTCATCGTTGACTGCAAGCCAGCTAGAGAAACCGCTCATTGCATTCAGAGTGTCAAAACTAGCAACGGTGTCAGACAGCGAAAATTAGAGTCGGACAGAATGGTTTTCTTTCGTGACCATGGAAAGCCGCAGTCGCAACCATTGCAGTGTCTCAACAGCTGGGTTCGCCCAATGCTCTGCCAGTGTCAGTCCTCGAGGACTTCCTGGCTCCAGGAACATGGTCTGAGAGATGCGAGTGTCAGCTCCGTCCATCTTGATGTGGGCACGGATTGCAGTGGGGCTGATGCCCCGATCTTTGCACTGCACGCCCTCGGACTCAGTGTCACTCACAAGTTCGCTTCAGACAAGATGAAACATTGTCGAGACTGGATTGTGCAGACGTCAAAGCAGCGGGGCCAGAGTCAGCCACAAGTTTTCGAAGACATGGTCAGTCGCCACCCTAGTGAACTGCCCAGTGTCAACAGCTATTACTGTGGTTTCCCTTGCAAGCCGTGGTCAAGACTCAACAACAGGAGTCTCTTTTTCGAGAGTCAGGACTTTGCTCCCTTCAAGGCCGGGCGGGTAATGTAACACCATTGGCAGGGTCATTCGGTAAGCTGTTCCCTGTAGTGTAGCATCCTGCAATGGGCTGACACATTGATATGACACATTAATAGTCACTACTTAGCAGAGTATCTCATTTTGGTTTCAATATTATAGATATTTAATTGGCTTAAATTGAATTATTGTTTTTGTTGCCTATAAATAAGTAGCAGATATAATATATAATAATTTTATGAATTACAATACATCAATGCAGGCTATGCTGGAAGTGACTCTGGCCTTGACACCAGCGTTAGCCATTTTCGAGAACGTTGTCGGGATCCTGCGGTTCATCTCCGACATAGCGTCAAGGATGCAGTGCCTGAGGCCATATCGCCTGTTCCACTTTGTCGTTTGCCCGACGATGCTGGGACATAGTGTCAGGCGTCCAAGAGTTTATATTTTGGCACTGAGGAAGGACCTTTTGATCACAGACAATGTAGAGTCGCTTCAATCATTGGGTTGCAAAGTTTTCAACTCTATGAAGCGCCCTTTGAGTGTCAGCCTACATGATCGTCTTTTGGGGAAGGATCATGAGCTACAGAGTCTTTATCCAGAGAAAGAGAAGTGTCAGAGACTCCAAAAACCCAAGCCCACAACATGCAAGACTAGAGTCAGAGGGAAAAGGCCACCTGTCCAAGAGTGGGAGCGTGAGCATGCTGTGTTTCGAAAAACGCACCGACTGGACACTTGCAGAGTCATAGCTGGTGGTGACTCTGGACTCACACCGCGGATGAAAGACGCACTGCAGCTGACATACCAGTGTCACAGCAAGGATGACTTGGTTGTGGATGTGTCACAGTCTCTTGGCCGCGGTGCCTGGGCTTGTGATGGCTACTGCCCTTGCATCACTCCAGGGTCAGTGCTGTACAGTGTCAAAAGCCAGAGTGTCATTACCCCTATGGAGAAGATGATTCTACATGGTTTCCCAATGGACCAGCTGGAACCGGTGTCGATAACAAGCAGTCAGCTGTCAAGCCTTGCAGGCAACACCATGTGCCTCGGCAAATGTCGTTTCGAAACCTATATCAGTAGTGCCATAAAAACCACCCCACCTCACACAGCGACAGCCCAGGCACATCGAGGTCGTCGCAGCGGTCACACTGGTGGGTCTGAGCCTTCTCAGAGTCAAGGACATGCGAAACAATGGACGGCCAGTGTTACCAGACAACTTCGACAAGGCTTTGCTTCTACCACTCTTTGCAGAGTCACAGTCACTACCGAATCAGAAGGGTTCAAGAAAGAGAGTCAGGAGGGTGCTTGCGAAGAAGACCAAGAAGAAGCTCGGCAAGAAGTCAAGAAAGTCTGCTAGGCATGAAGCGTCACGGTCTCGGACGAAGCTTCGGCGATCAACGTCTGGTTGGGGCAAGCGTTATGCACTGCACCGTGCTTTTGATGTCGATTAGCGATGTCAGGGTCAGTGGTCACACTGCTGACTTGAAGGCTTAGTGTCACAGCTCGACTGCAGTGAGTCATTGCCGACTTTGCCAGTGTGGGTGTGTCACGTGAAGACGTCACGTTGTGGTCTTCCCACATGAGATGGCAGGTGTCATTGTGGAAAAAAGGACACCTGCTTATTTTGAGTGTGCAGGGGCATTGTTAAACCGTGGTTGTCGTGCGTGCTTCGGGAGAGATTTTGCCCAGTAGTGTCACCTTGCACACTCAGATCACAGCACTGCCTCCTGACCATGTATCTCCGAGGTGTCAGTGTCATACTGCGGCTCCGAAGTGCTGCTACTTTTGCTGGGCAAAGCAGCAGTCTCAGAGTCCTGGGCCTTCGTATTGGCATGCCACTATTTTCTGAGGCTGCACACTGTGTCATTGAGGCACTGACTGTCTTTTGCTGCATATGTTGATGGCTCTTATGTGAAAGGAGACTGGTCTTTGACACATGGGAGGGTTATGGACACTTATTAATAGTTTCAGCCAAGATTCCTCAATGTGGAGTCGTTCCATGTCTCTCTAAGCCTCTAAGCTGTCAGACCAAGGAGCAGCTGGAACACCGACCTACCTTGGGCGAGGCCATGCCGGTTGAATGGTTGTGGCACGTGTGAAGTGTCAGACAATAATAGTATAATTTATTGCTATGACACTGTTGGTCGTAATCATTGTCTCACACATACACCAACTGTGTCCGATCCAGGTCAGTGTCATGGTCCAATTGCTCGGCCTTGCAGAAGGCTCAGCTTCCAGAGGGTGAGTGTGACCTCAAACAGCTTGGAAGTGCTTGCCATGTTTCCTGGGGCTGAGTGTCATGTCGCAACTGCAGAAGGGAGCTGAGATCTGAATATTTAATTCACTAGTCACAGTTAAACAGTATTTAACGAACAATGACACTGACTTTGTCGCTGAGTCAGTCCTGTGTGCTGGGACATTCGGAGTGGTATCTCAGAGCATCAGTCACTGCAGGCGATGAAGCTGCAAAGCAGCCCAAGCCGGCAAGCAATAGCATGTGTCAGCCTCAGACGTTCGAACAGTTGCTCCTTTGCTCTTGTGGGTATGTCACATGATGGGTCCATCGTGGTCGAGCAACATTGCCTGTATGCTTGGAGCATCCAATGCAAGAGTACAGTGTTACTGGCACACTCTGTTTTCTCAGTCAGTCATGTTGTGAGACGGCATTCTGATGCAGATTCAGTGTCTGATGCACGGCTTTGGGAACACAGCCTGAATATGCTGAAGGTGTTAACTTTTCGACGACATGATTCAGGGTGAAAGTGTCAAAACGCAGCACCAATTATATCTCCTTTCTCTGTGAGGTCAGTGTCAGACGATGGGGAAGTTGCGAGGCCTGTTCTGTCTTTCCCCATGTGGCAGGCAACAGGTGTCATGTTAGATTCAGCAGGAATCCCTGGGGTTTTGTCCTTGGTTTGAACTGCTGCTTCATGACACAGTGCACCTGTGATTCATTGTCAGAGTCATTCATTTGCAGCAACAGGCACAGAGCATGTAACAAACCCTGCCGAACCCCGCACGAACGCTAACCGTGCCAGGGTCAAAGCTCCATTGCTTCGTGGCTTACCTGGCATGATTTGGACAGTGTCAGGCAGTGTCAGAATCCTTGGTTGAATTGCGTCATTTACGACAGCAGTGTCGCAGTGTGCACAACAATAATGTTGCTGTTTCGGCCTCTCAGAGTTACAGTGTCACCGCCCGTTTAGAGTCCAAGATGGTCTGCAGGATGTCAGAGCCAGCCCAGAGTCATAAGAAGCGTCAAGGATGGAGAGTCATCACGAACTGGGTGGACGAAGGGCGATACTCGGTGGAAAGGCTGAGGCGAAGACGTGACGAGTTGCGAGTGTCAGCTCCTTGCACTGGATAGTAACGTTTAACAGTAGTCATATTTATTGAGTTTAGACTTAGACCTAATCTGCTTGTCACTGTGGATGTGATTTGTGCCCGGCTTTATTGATTGTGATGGGAAGATAGTAGAGTCTGTCTGTACTTACGATGTGAAACAGCAGGTGTCATTCACTGTCTATCAATGACGAATGAGTATGATTTCTCGAATATGTTGTTCTGATTATTTTATTATTAGTCTGACAGTTCTTGTCGTCGTTATAACTGCAGCAGCAGCTACAGCTGATGGTCGGAATGACTGACTGTTGTGATATTACTCTGCAACAGTTAATAAACAACACTAGCTAGTTGACATCATCCGAGGTGTGGGCGAATGCCAAGCCGTTGGAAGACCGCCTCACCAGGGTCATCGAATGTGCCGACAGGTATGATGCGAGAATGGCTGCAGAGTCAAAGAAGCAGGCCCAGTGTTCTGGTGAAGGTGCAGTGTCGGAGGCGAAGGCCGAGGGTCACGATGATATTATTATGACGACACCTCGCCCACAGTCTGGCGATGTGCAGATGTCATGCTCGGACTCGCAGACTCAGAGTCAGACTCAGAGTGATGTCGAGGTGTCCTGCTCTGTTTCACAGATTCAGAGTCAGAAGGTCGCAGGGTTCCTTGAACGAAAGAACGCCTTCATCATCCAGTGTTAGTCGTGTCACTTGGAGCCCGAGCTGCTTTTGGGATCCACCGGGGATGTGGAACCTGTGTGGCAGTGGCAGTGTCAATCCAACTTTAATTAATAAGAATGCCCGTGCGTTCAGTGTCACTAGACACGGATGCATGCTGCTGAGCGTCAAGAGCTGCAGCGCCATTCAAAAAAGATGAGTCAGAACACTGCCAAGCACTGACTGTGCAGCTGTCAGTTGCCAGGTTTCCATGGTCCGATCATTGCCATTGCTGTCCGAGGCTCAGCAGTTGAGGTGGTTGCTAAAGCAGTTGTCATTGGTTGGTCTGTCAAGATGAAATGCCAGTGGTCACTGCGGCTTCTTGGCTCCAGTCTGTCAGTGTCATTGCCGTCCGTGTCCCTTTCTGATCCCTTGTTGTCAGTTGCAGAGTCATGGCGACCTTCTACGCCTGTCTTTCCAAGAGAGACTTTGTCCCCACTGCGGCGGACTTCAGTGTCAAGAAAGGGACGGTTTTCCACCAGAGTGAGCTGGCTGCTTTCTACGTGCCCTGTCAGAGTTTACAGGGTTTGCTATCAGCAGGGTTAAATGTCTTGAGCATCCTGCAGCAACGACAGACACACAGGTAAGTACTTCAGGTTCAACTTAGGAGTTGTCAGAAGGCAACTCGCTGAAACTAAGACCAGTGTAATAATTCAAAATAATAGCTACCATAGTAGCTAATTGTTGTTACTGTTGTTATTTGTGTATGCACAAAAAAGCAATACTATAAATCAGAGTCAACTTCACCAAACAGAAGGTAGTAACTTCCTCAACCTTCCGAAAATATCAAACCCGGAGGACAGCCTGTCAGTGTCAGCGAGACGCTTGGGATTCTCAACGTCGATGTGTCACGAGCCAACCTTAGAGTCAGTAACCCCCCGTGCTCTGCAGACATTTCGCGATTCCAGAGTCATGTTGTCCATCACACTGGGGGTGGAGGCCCAGAGGGCTTTCTGTGATGGCATCTTGACTCCATCGGGGGGTGGCAGCGTCACTTGCAACCGTGCCCTGACCGTTCTTGCGGGGGGCCCGGAGCAGCAGACGAAGCTCAGTGTCATGAGCTGTCACTTGACTCGGTTTGGGAGTGTTCCATTTGTGTTCAGTTCGATGTGCTGCTACTGCAGCAGTGTCATCCTCGAGAAGTTTCTAAACATGTCTCTTTTTGAAAGACTGTAGTTTATACTGGACCTGACTTACCAATCAACAACATTCCTGTACCATTCATCCTCAGTGTCATCTCTGAGTGACACCCTGAGGTATCTTCTCCAGCGTCAAGTTTGCAAGGAACGTCACAGGAGCATGTCAAGTGGTTTCGGAGCACTCCATCAGGCAAAGTGTCATGGACAAGAACGACGTTTCCTTCACCTACTACTGTGTGATGATAAAGGAGTGTCAAAAATGGCCTCCACAGTCGTCAGACTTTTTCACAATGTTCAACTTCATGAAGACAAACACCAAGAGTCACGAACAGACCTACTGTGTGGAGGGTCATGACAACATCGTCTTGTTCGAATCAGTGTCAGATGCTGGCATGGCCTGGCGACTCCAGACCAAAGGTGTTCTCGGTTGCAATTGTTGTATTGCAAAGTTGTCATGGCCATCCGAAGTCTTGCTCCACCACTCCAGTCGTCAGCTGAGCCTGGATGTGGTTCCGCAGACGTCATGCTTTGTGGGCTATTCTGTCCTCACGGGCCAGAGTCAAGCTGTGAATGCTCTCCTCGACCATGCCACGGAGGTCAAGTCACAGTTTGTGAGGGTCAGGCTCACGTCCGAGGAATTCTTGGATCTCCGCCCCATCCTGTCGAAGAGTCAGGAAAACAGGCCAGGTATCATAATTACTATTAAGTCCACGAGTGTCTAGTTTAGTAAAGATGGTGAACAGTAATAGTCGTTTTTTGCTAGCAGCAAACAAGTCGGCTAAGAACAATAACTGGCCATAATAAATATTCTAGACATTGAATTGTCTTATATTATTACATATTTTTAAAGTACTTTTGTCAAACAGAATATTGAGTACAATATAGTCTTATTTATTATGAATAAGCAACACTTATCAGGATTTAACATGCCAACTTTTAAGTTTTACAATAATTATCACAATGTTTACAATATTGTATATATATATGTCAGTTCGTGGTTTTCAATGAGGTCGTTTACATTCAGTTGCATTCGGTTGTCTTTGTATAACATGATAGGTCAAATTGCACCTTGCAGTCGTGTTGATGTCTGTTTTATTTTGAACATCCTAACATCTTTCTGCCCTCATCCTGGGCAGGAAGCGAGCGCTGGTCATGGAGACCCAGTCAGTGGTCAAACGATCGCTCGCAAAGACGGACCCAGATCTTGCCAAGGAAATCAGTGTCACTGTCAGCACCAAGGATAGGGTCGGAGAGTCAAAGACTCCCCCGGCCACGCTTTTTGTTTCTGACATGGAAGACACAGCTGTCATTGCGTCTGGTGAAGACCAGTGAGTGTCAGTCAGTGTCATCGTGTCGATTTTAGAGTCACGTGCTGGAATTTTGTTTCAGGTACCAGCAGGGCAGGACCCAGTGTCACATCGTCATTGACATTGTCGAATAGTATGATTCAGTGTCAAACGGGGTCCGCTATTCTTTGCAAAACGCCAGAGTCAATCAGCTTGCCGTCAAAGTCAGCGTCATTCGGCAATTGAAAAGAAACTGCAGGTGTCAGTGCCTGCTTCCGCCATGTGCTTTTGTTTTTAACTGTCTGTCATTGCCTGCCCTTCTCAGGCCCACCTTTTGGAGATCAGTGTCAACTTGAAGCAGGCTTGGACGGGGTTTGCATTGGGTGCGTTATGGTACTGGCCACACAGAATGAGTGTCAAACGCTTCCATTGTGTCAGGCCTACCAGCTGGAAATCAGTGTCAACTTGGAGCAGGCATGGAGGGGTGCGTCTTGGGTGCGTTATTGTACTGGCCACACAGAATGAGTGTCACATGCTTCCATTATGTCAGGCCTATCAGGTGGAAATCAGTGTCAACTTTGAGCAGGCATGGAGGGGTGCGTCTTGGGTGCGTTATTGTACTGGCCACACAGAATGAGTGTCAAATGTTTCCACTATGTCAGGCCTACCAGCTGGAAATCAGTGTCAACTTGGAGCAGGCATGGAGGGGTGCGAACTGGGTGCGTTATTGTACTGGCCACACAGAATGAGTGTCACACGCTTCCATTATGTCAGGCCCACCAGCTGGAAATCAGTGTCAACTTTGAGCAGGCATGGAGGGGTGCGTCTTGGGTGCGTTATTGTACTGGCCACACAGAATGAGTGTCACATGCTTCCATTCTGTCAAGCCTACCAGCCGGAAATCAGTGTCAACTTGGAGCAGGCATGGAGGGGTGCGAATTGGGTGCGTTATTGTACTGGCCACACAGAATGAGTGTCACATGCTTCCATTATGTCAGGCCTACAGCTGGAAATCAGTGTCAACTTGGAGCAGGCATGGAGGGGTGCGAATTGGGTGCGTTATTGTACTGGCCACACAGAATGAGTGTCACATGCTTCCATTATGTCAGGCCTACCAGCTGGAATCAGTGTCAACTTGGAGCAGGCATGGAGGGGTGCGAATTGGGTGCGTTATTGTACTGGCCACACAGAATGAGTGTCACATGCTTCCATGGCCTACCAGGTGGAAATCAGTGTCAACTTGGAGCAGGCATGGAGGGGTGCGAATTGGGTGCGTTATTGTACTGGCCACACAGAATGATTGTCACATGCTTCCATTATGTCAGGCCTACCAGCTGGAAATCAGTGTCAACTTGGAGCAGGCATGGAGGGGTGCGAATTGGGTGCGTTATTGTACTGGCCACACAGAATGAGTGTCACATGCTTCCATTATGTCAGGCCTACCAGCTGGAATCAGTGTCAACTTGGAGCAGGCATGGAGGGGTGCGAATTGGGTGCGTTATTGTACTGGCCACACAGAATGAGTGTCACATGCTTCCATTATGTCAGGCCTACCAGCTGGAAATCAGTGTCAACTTGAGCAGGCATGGAGGGGTGCGTCTTGGGTGCGTTACTGTACTGGCCACACAGAATGAGTGTCACATGCTTCCATTATGTCAGGCCTATCAGGTGGAAATCAGTGTCAACTTGGAGCAGGCATGGAGGGGTGCGAATTGGGTGCGTTATTGTACTGGCCACACAGAATGAGTGTCACATGCTTCCATTATGTCAGGCCTACCAGCTGGAAATCAGTGTCAACTTGGAGCAGGCATGGAGGGGTGCGAATTGGGTGCGTTATTGTACTGGCCACACAGAATGAGTGTCACATGCTTCCATTATGTCAGGCCTACCAGCTGGAAATCAGTGTCAACTTTGAGCAGGCATGGAGGGGTGCGTCTTGGGTGCGTTATTGTACTGGCCACACAGAATGAGTGTCACATGCTTCCATTATGTCAGGCCTACCAGCTGGAAATCAGTGTCAACTTGGAGCAGGCATGGAGGGGTGCAAATTGGGTGCGTTATTGTACTGGCCACACAGAATGAGTGTCACATGCTTCCATTATGTCAGGCCCACCAGCTGGAAATCAGTGTCAACTTTGAGCAGGCATGGAGGGGTGCGTCTTGGGTGCTTGTACTGGCCAGGAGTGTCACATGCTTCCATTCTGTCAGGCCTACCAGGGAAATCAGTGTCAACTTGGAGCAGGCATGGAGGGGTGAATTGGGTGCGTTATTGTACTGGCCACACAGAATGAGTGTCACATGCCATTATGTCAGGCCTACCAGCTGGAAATCAGTGTCAACTTGGAGCAGGCATGGAGGGGTGCGAATTGGGTGCGTTATTGTACTGGCCACACAGAATGAGTGTCACATGCTTCCATTATGTCAGGCCTACCAGCTGGAAATCAGTGTCAACTTGGAGCAGGCATGGAGGGGTGCGAATTGGGTGCGTTATTGTACTGGCCACACAGAATGAGTGTCACATGCGTCCACTATGTCAGGCCTACCAGCTGGAAATCGGTGTCAACTTGGAGCAGGCATGGAGGGGTGCGAATTGGGTGCGTTATTGTACTGGCCACACAGAATGAGTGTCACATGCTTCTATTATGTCAGGCCTATCAGGTGGAAATCAGTGTCAACTTGAAGCAGGCATGGAGGGGTGCGTCTTGGGTGCGTTATTGTACTGGCCACACAGAATGAGTGTCACATGCTTCCATTCTGTCAGGCCTACCAGCTGGAAATCAGTGTCAACTTGGAGCAGGCATGGAGGGGTGCGAATTGGGTGCGTTATTGTACTGGCCACACAGAATGAGTGTCACATGCTTCCATTATGTCAGGCCTACCAGCTGGAAATCAGTGTCAACTTGGAGCAGGCATGGAGGGGTGCGAATTGGGTGCGTTATTGTACTGGCCACACAGAATGAGTGTCACATGCTTCCATTATGTCAGGCCTACCAGCTGGAAATCAGTGTCAACTTGGAGCAGGCATGGAGGGGTGCGAATTGGGTGCGTTATTGTACTGGCCACACAGAATGACGAGTGTCACATGCTTCCATTATGTCAGGCCTATCAGGTGGAAATCAGTGTCAACTTGGAGCAGGCATGGAGGGGTGCGAATTGGGTGCGTTATTGTACTGGCCACACAGAATGAGTGTCACATGTTTCCATTATGTCAGGCTTACCATTCGCTTTGTCATGGCTGAAGTGTCAGCTGGCTCGCTCAGACCTTGACAGCTCGAGCAGTTTGACAGACCGTTAAGCTGCTCGAGCTGTCAAGGTCTGAATGAGCCGCTCGCCGCTTGGCTGGTGCTATGACTCTGTTTTGGTTGATGATACCTTTAAGTTTGCCAAGTGTCACCATGTCGACGACAGTTCACTAAAGTCAGGTCTTCCTCCTGGGCATCAGTGTCAACTTAGAGAAGGCACGGATGGAGGGGTGCGTGTTCGGTGCGTTAGTGTACTGGCCACACAGAACGAGTGTCAAGTGATTCCGTTATGTCAGGCTTACCGTCTGCTTTGTCATGGAATGAAGTGTCAGCTGGCTCTCTCAGACCTTGACTCCTCGAGCAGTTTGACAGACCGTCAAGCTGCTCGAGTGGTCAAGGTCTGAATGAGCCGCTCGCCGCCTGGCTGGTGCTACTCTGTTTTGGTTGATGATTCCTCTGCCAAGTGTCACCATGTCGACAAGCAGTTACGGTGCAGTGGATGTCGATGAGTGTCAATCCATTAAAGTCAGGTCCTCCTCCTGGACATCAGTGTCAACTTGGAGAAGGCAGGCAGGTTTGCGTATTGGGTGCGTTATTGTCCTGGCCGGTCAATTGCTCCTTAATGTCAGGCTTACCAGCTGGACATCAGTGTCAACTTTGAGCAGGCATGGAGGGTGTGTGTTGGGACCCAATAGGCCCCCTCCATGCGTGCTCAAAGTTGACACACCTACCAGCTGGAGATCAGTGTCAACTGTGACAAGGCAGGCAGGGGTGCGTATTGGGTGCGTTATTGTACTGGCCACACAGAATGAGTGTCAAATGCATCCACTATGGCAGGCCTTCGTCTTGGAGATCAGTGTCAACTTGGAGCAGGCATGGAGGGGTGCGTCTTGGGTGCGTTATTGTACTGGCCACACAGAATGAGTGTCACGTGTTTCTATTATGTCAGGCCTACCAGCTGGAAATCAGTGTCAACTTTGAGCAGGCATGGAGGGGTGCGCATTGGGTGTGTTATTGTACTGGCCACACAGAATGAGTGTCACATGCTTCCATTATGTCAGGCCTACCAGCTGGAAATCAGTGTCAACTTGGAGCAGGCATGGAGGGGTGCGAATTGGGTGCGTTATTGTACTGGCCACACAGAATGACGAGTGTCACATGCTTCCATTATGTCAGGCCTATCAGGTGGAAATCAGTGTCAACTTTGAGCAGGCATGGAGGGGTGCGAATTGGGTGCGTTATTGTACTGGCCACACAGAATGATTGTCACATGTTTCCATTATGTCAGGCTTACCATTCGCTTTGTCATGGAATGAAGTGTCAGCTGGCTCGCTCAGACCTTGACTCGTCGAGCAGTTGGACAGACCGTCCAGCTGCTCGAGTGGTCAAGGTCTGAATGAGCCGCTCGCCGCATGGCTGGTGCTATGACTCTGTTTTGGTTGATGATACCTTTAAGTTTGCCAAGTGTCACCATGTCGACGACAGTTCACTAAAGTCAGGTCTTCCTCCTGGGCATCAGTGTCAACTTAGAGAAGGCACGGATGGAGGGGTGCGTGTTCGGTGCGTTAGTGTACTGGCCACACAGAACGAGTGTCAAGTGATTCCGTTATGTCAGGCTTACCGTCTGCTTTGTCATGGAATGAAGTGTCAGCTGGCTCTCTCAGACCTTGACTCCTCGAGCAGTTTGACAGACCGTCAAGCTGCTCGAGTGTCAAGGTCTGAATGAGCCGCTCGCCGCCTGGCTGGTGCTACTCTGTTTTGGTTGATGATTCCTCTGCCAAGTGTCACCATGTCGACAAGCAGTTACGGTGCAGTGGATGTCGATGAGTGTCAATCCATTAAAGTCAGGTCCTCCTCCTGGACATCAGTGTCAACTTGGAGAAGGCAGGCAGGTTTGCGTATTGGGTGCGTTATTGTACTGGCCGGTCAATTGCTCCTTAATGTCAGGCTTACCAGCTGGACATCAGTGTCAACTTTGAGCAGGCATGGAGGGTGTGTGTTGGGACCCAATAGGCCCCCTCCATGCGTGCTCAAAGTTGACACACCTACCAGCTGGAGATCAGTGTCAACTGTGACAAGGCAGGCAGGGGTGCGTATTGGGTGCGTTATTGTACTGGCCACACAGAATGAGTGTCAAATGCATCCACTATGGCAGGCCTTCGTCTTGGAGATCAGTGTCAACTTGGAGCAGGCATGGAGGGGTGCGTCTTGGGTGCGTTATTGTACTGGCCACACAGAATGAGTGTCACGTGTTTCTATTATGTCAGGCCTACCAGCTGGAAATCAGTGTCAACTTGAAGCAGGCATGGAGGGGTGCGCATTGGGTGTGTTATTGTACTGGCCACACAGAATGAGTGTCAAATGCTTCCATTGTCAGAGTGTCACGCCAGATTTTGGTTTCTACCTGCTCCTGCAGGCCACCATCGTCTGAGCTGCCAGTGTCAGTGGCTGCTGATTGTCGCGTTTTTCTTGTTACCACTGTTGACATTCCACATGATCGCGGGAGAAAAAGAGTGAGTGATTGCTGCTTGGTGTTGCATTCACATGGATGCACAAAAACAGCCCGGATCCATAAATAATTTTCAGGGCTGCCAAAGCCCATCCCAGTTATAGTAGTCTTGTTATTTCGCCTTGTTTGGGGCTTTGTGCCAGGATTGTGTTGAAGCTGGCCTCCAGCCTCAGCCTTCCACTTGGAAGCGAGTCTTCAGGCCGCAGTTAGAGGTTGCACGCAAGGGGGGTTTAGGGTTTAGGGCCGTTTAGGGGATTAGGGTTTAGGGTTTAAGGTTTAGGGTTTAAGGTTTAGGGTTTAAGGCCGTTTAGGATCCTATTGCTTTGAGGTTTATGTTAGGGCCACCTGTTCTCTGGAACGCCAACATGAGCCTTAACAGGAAATGCCTCACACTCAGGCCGTTTAGGCTTCAAGCTTTTGAGCTTAAAACGTTAGATTCCAGGGATGGGCTCTAGGTTTTAGGATTTGGGCTGAGGGCTTGGAGCCCCCAAGCGTCGTGCAAGTCTGGTCGAGAAGCCTGGTACAGTATCTTGCTTAGTCGTACCGGTGCCGTCAGACAGAGAGCTTAGAAAGGATGTTCCACAGACCGGGTTGCGGAAGCCCTTAACTCTCCGAAATTCCCATATGCCCTACGACCCAAACTGCCGATCATGGAGACTCGTCAATGCTGGCGTGAAGATTCCATGACAGGATATCCCAAGCAACAGGCTTTTCATACGTCCGAAGCCCTGGAAAACCCGTGTCCTTGCCCGCCCACTTCGTAGGGTTTTCCGATAGCTGCTGCAGGACAGAAAAGGGAACAACTCAGAAAACACAAACTAAACCCCGACAGCGGTAAGCTCAGCTAAACCACCCCCACCCTAAACCTATGTTACCTTCCCAAGCTAAGGCGATGCCCTGCTATCCACCTGATCAAAGTCCGTGCCCTCAGCCTCTGGGGGTGTTGGGCAGGTTTGGTTGAGGGTTGAAACCACAGGGTTTTGGCGTTTTTTGCGCTGAGGGTTCTGGGCTTCTCCAAGTCGCGAAAGAGGTTTTGGGTTTAGATGCTGCGTAGAGAGTTTGAGGCTTGGGTCAGGGGTTGGATGCGCGGTTTGAGGGCTTCGGGGCTTCATCCATGGCCCAACTGACAAACAGGCTCCCAAATAGGACACACACACACACACAAAGGAATTTCGTCTCTAGACGGGTAGAGCCGGCGAAGGTAGAATAAGGACGTCTGAGCTGCTGTAATTGGGGCCCAGATCGGGCAAAGCCTGTCGTATGCGAGCTGCCCATGCAGGGCTCAGGCTTAGGGTTTGGAGTTTCGTGTTCCTTGCAGTTGAACTCTAGGATTTGCGGTTTCGGAAGCAAGACTTCGAGAGTTCGGGCTCTATGGAATCTACGGCCTTTGATATTCCGGAAGCCAATCAAAACAAAACCCTGACTTCCATCACGACCCGAAATTCGCACGTCCAATCCTCAATGCCTGGGACAGACAGACAAAAAAACCTCTCAAGGAATTCGCGACATGGATGGAGCTCACACAGAACATTGTGACTCCCGCGGGGTCCCCAGACAGCCCTGCGAGGTGCATGCCAGGGCGCAGGTTTCAGGGTTTGGTTCCTTGTTTGGTAACTCGATCCCTATAGCCACAGAACAACTGTCCCAGAAAGTGTAGTTAGCATGTTTCCATAAGTTTCGGTCTCGGACCGGAGAACACTGTTGTCCAGAAGCAGGAGACAGCAAAGTCGAGTAAGCTTTCGGCCTGAAATTTCTTACCCCATGGCTAGGGAGGTGAGGTGCGACATTTTTTTGGAGTGCCCAGGGGAGCCAGCTGTGTTCTAGGGTGAGTACACATCCTGCTTCAGCGTTTGATTGTTGTGTGGCGTCAGGATTTCGCATTGCTTCTCCACGTTAGAGGTTAGAGAGTGCTTCGACTGCGATATGAGATATTCGCAACTGCAGCCGCGCCTGTCATCCAGCACCGTCAACCGTAAGAGTGTGAGGACAAGTGTTTTTCGTGCATCCATCATGCATACGTACGTTCGTTAATTCCATCCATCCAGCCATCCATCCATTCCATTCCTTGTCGTGTTCATTCTCATTTCCTCCTGCCATGTTCATGTCAGTTGTTGATTTTCATGTATGTATACCACCTTATATATATATATATATATATATATATATATATATATTCGCATATGTATGTATATATGATATCACGTTTTCGCTTTCTTGTATTGGTAGTGTTCCTTTTGTTCTTGGTCTGTTCCCTTAGCTGGTGTTTTCCATTTTGTTTCCTTTCTTTTCTATCATGCATTCCTATACAGCTCTGGCTCCCTGTATGTGCATCCGAGTAGACGGAGGCAGCTCGCAGCGTCTGATCACGACATGCTCATACGCGAAGCCGTGGATCCCAAGAAAGACGAAGCATCCCGGCGCAGGAAGTGTCCGACCGGGCACTATGCTTGCATGAGAAGGAAGTTTTGCTGGCACTCGACTGGCAGGCATCAGAGAGCACGCAGTGTGCAAAATCTAATAAGCGTAATAACAACTATAGTTACAGCAATAACGACGCGGATAATATTCGAATGTTGACACTAATATACGATATATACGACAACAATGATATTATAACACTTAGCAACATTATTATTGATGATGTTAGTAAGAATAGTAGTCATACTGATAGAAGTAAAAATGACACCAATTAGTAATAACCGCAACACTAATGAGAAGTCACGGCTGTAGGAGACCAAAATCCTGTGTTTGCCGATTTCGAGGGGTTTCGGAAGAACAGAGCCATTTCAGTGCCTCTAAGATCCCTTTAGCCCTAGTAAAACTATCAGCCACATGCCCCTAAACACCTGAGCCCTAAGGCCGTAGACCCCTAAACCTGTACATATTTTAGAAGGGGCCCCCACCCTGTAATAGTGGTATAATAGGATTATAATAGGGCCCTAATATGTTTTTTATAGTCACTATTACAGGGTGGGGGCCCCTTCTAATTTTTCTCCCTGAAAGAATAAGAAGATGTCGACTCTGAGTCAAGGTCTCTCAGCAGTGCCCTTATTGGTTTCGTAGCGTCAAGATGCTCCATGGCAGCCTTTTCTGTCGGGGGTTCATGATCTAGGATCACTACGTTTTCGGGTTGAGGGTAGCTGAACGCATCACACAGACCCGATAAGCGAGCATCAAAGCCCCAGCTTGCAAGTAGTCCGACAGCCCAACGCCAGACAAAGCCTGGCAACATACCCACGAAACTCTGAATCCTAAATCCTTAACCCTCGCCCTTGATAGGTAGAAGTACCCTAAACCGCCATACGCAACCTCAATCCCATACACTGCCTTTGTCAGGTAGAGTGCCCGTGTGTGGAACATTGGTCTTGCCTCTACTTTACTCGATTCGGAATCCTGGCTGGTCGGGGCCTGAGCTTTCTTGCGGGTAGGGTTAGTATGGGGGCTTTAATACAAACTTATACTATTTTGGAGGGTTCCTTACTATGATTACAGTATAATATACCCCAAAACCCTATTCTAACTATTACGCTCCCCCACACTAAGGTCATTCTCATGTGTCCTTTATATGGGTTACTATAGCTGGAACAACAAGGCTTACTACGAGGCAGAGTGTAAGAGGTACCCTGTTTTGTGTTCAGGGCTTTGCAGGGGCTTATGTGGTTTGGAGAAGTTTGGTAGGGTCTCTATACGTAGTCAAGATTCCCCTATACAGTAGTGTTCCTTGAAACTGCCATATTCCAGCAGATTACGATCATCGACCCTGACTGAAGGAGGATCCCCTGCATCACGACTCCTATTCCAGTAGAAGGGTTGATCTGTTATACTGAAAAACGATCCCCGACATGACTGCAGAAGCTTTCTGGGTTACAATAACAAGGCAATCAGCGTTGATTTCTCCAGAAGTAGTTCGGCGAATCATTGTCTTTGCAGTCCCATTGAGTTACAGGACAATATACGTTGCTAAGTCATGCTAATCCATGGCCCCAGTCGGTAAACTTCCTAGAACCCTACAGGACCCACTGTACAGCTCCAAGACACGCAGCTGTGCGGAGGTCGGGAATTTCAGTCTTCGATTCAGCAGATGCAGGCGAAGGTCCTGATGTTCGCACGCGCACCTCAACTGAACTCCGGGTCTGTGATGTCACGTTTTGGCGTTATGTTATGCGACTTGTAATAGGGCCGGCAACTATTGTATTACGAGGTTCTAGATCAGGGTTTTTGTTGGGCTATAGGTCTCCAGGCTTGTAGGTTCGGCTGCTGAGATGTGGGGCTTTAGGCTAGAGTTTGGGGGTTCAGGGTTTGTAAGTAAGGTTTCGGGACATGGGGATCGCAGTCTGCGGGCTTGGTCCTCTTTTCTCTTCCCTCGCCTGCGCTCTATTGGCACCAGAGGCCATGGTGATGTGCTTCCCGATGACGAAGGAGGTTAGCCAGAGAACCCTGGCAATGGGACTATTCAGCCTCAGCTTTGTGAACGATGGGCTGTTGCTCCTTGCCTTATCAATGAGTATAGGAGTTGGGTTTAGGGTGTAGGGTTTGGGGTAGGGACTACAAAGAAGTATTATAATGGTCAAGGCTGGGTTTGTGGGCTTTAGGTTTCCGGCGATGTTCGCATTGACAGCAGGGGACTGGTATGGAAAGAAGAAGAACCAGCGCAATTGGTTTTGCCCAGCACATCCTGTATTCGGAGACGAACTTAATCGACAAGTTTTCTACAGGTTCCTCACCCCAAAAAGGATCCAAAGGTTCCAGCACTTTTGGTTGGCTGTTGGGCTGCATTTCGGACAACTAGGGCTGGGGGCTGTGTTAGATTTACGCTTGAAAGATTCAATTAATCCCGGGCTCCTTGTGGTGAAAGGGGTCTGGAGGTCGTTTCGCTGGTGAAAGCGTGCTAAGGCCAGTGTCCAGCTTCAAGCCAGCGGGGATCAGCGCCTCAGTAGCTCGGTCCGGCAACGAGGGTTAAGGCTTGGTGTTTCAGGAATCCTTCTCTAGGACCGCGAGCCCTAAACATCGACACCCAAACCGATAACCCTAAACCCGAAGCCCAAAACCCGGAACTTTGGGGCTTGGGGATAATTGCGCTTCTTTTAAGAGGAGCAGGGCCACGGGGGCCGAGGACTTGGGGCTTGGGGTTTGAGTGCAGGGTTTACCCAGAGGCCCCAAAGTAGTTCCTTTTTGGGACTACCTTATAAGATTCTATATATGAACCCCCAAAAAGGAACTACTTTGGGGCATTTGGGTAGGGTCTCGGCTTCAGGTTTGGGAGTTAGATGTGAGAACTTGTGAATGTCTTGATGCCGCAGGAGGTTTCTGCAAATTCGGTATACTTTGTGTAGGTTCTGTGTTTTTGAAGGACCCCACTATTTGGGGTATATCTTAATCTTGATGGTTTCCCGTGTTTCCGGCTGCGCAGCTTGAGTCGCAAGGTTTCAGATTCCAAAGCCCGACAACGACAGGAGGGAACGTCGGAACCTTATCTATCATCGACAGAAATGCATCAATCGAACATCTAAGCCTAATCCCCTACCCTAAACTCTGAACCCCTCAACCCTGAACCAAGCTTCCTAAAACCCTACACCTTCTTCAATCCTAATCCAAAGCAACCGAAGGCTTTTCACTTCAAACTATACCTTAATGCTAACATACCCTCCGTTCTAGAAAGCCCGGAGCCCCAAAAACCCCCGAAGCTCCAAATGCAGACCCGGGCCCCTACCGACCAAAGTCCGATACGCAAGCCTTGGCCCATAAGCCCTAAAGCCTTGAAGGCCCGAAAGCCCCAAGCCGCAACTTCTTCAACGCCCGAGGCCTAAACCAGAAACCCTAAAGCTTTAACATTAACCCGAAACCCTAAACCCCCTAATATAGGGGCCTTAAGAATGAGATTAAGGGTTTTGGCGTCCACTATACCGTAGTTATACTAAGGAACCCCGAAATAGTATTGGAAATTGTTTAGGCCCCTATCCTAACCCTAGAGATCTCTTTTAGACCTTTTAAAGGAACCCTTAAGGATCCCTTTAAAATGTGGTATCGGTAGTTACTACAGTAAACCTTGGGTACTGCCCCCACTCAATAACAGGTAGATAATATTCCTAATATAGATACATTAGGACCTTAATAGTAGCCCTATGATAGACTCTTACTGTATGGGGGCAGTACCCAAGGTTTATGTAGAAATTACCGATACCACATTTTAAAGGATCCTTAAGGGTGTCTTTAAGGGGTCCAAAAGGGATCTATAGGGTTAGGATAGGGGCCTAAATGTAGTATCGGTAATTACTACAGTAAACCCCTCGACCTTAAACCTTCCTCAGGGATGGAGCGCACTTTTTGCAGCGACCCAACCCAGACCAAGGGGTGCTCCGGAAGGCGGAGAAATGGGAGTTTCCGAAAATAGGGGACCCTAATCTAGTACCCTAGATAGTAGGATCCTTATTATATGGACCCCCAAAATAAGGTACCCCTAATTTTAGGAAACTCCCAAATGGCTTCTGGGGTTTGGGGTCTATAGGGTTTAGGGTTCTAGGATGTATATGGTTTCAGGGTTGAGGAGCTTCGGGCTTTCAGGGAATATAGGGGTTATGGAGTTTATGCACTTACAGGGCTTGTAGGGTTTAGGGTTGATGGATTGTAGGGTTTAGTAAGGGCAAGTTTAGGCTTTCGGGCAAGTTCAGGGTTTGTGGCTCTAGTACCACCACCGCCGCCGCTCGTGCTCATGCTCATACTTCTGCTGTTTGAAAAACAGTCTGCAAACTCAAAGCCCCATCCTTCCCAACTAAAGCACGCAAGGCAAACCGCATTTTGCTTAGTGTGCCCTTGTCCAATATGGACCCCGTGGTTCTGTGCAAAATTCCAACGGTTCATGTCGGCGTGGGGCTTGAGGTGCAGGGAGATGCCCAATGGTTTCAGTGGCCTTTTCCAATCTGCTAGGCGAGCTGCCGCAGTGCCGATTGCCACCAGCTATGACGATGAGGATTATGGACATGATCTCCCTGGCGGCACCTCCGCCTGCAGCATGGCCCCCTTAATGAGATCAGACCCTATCATCCTAAACTCAATCCCTCAGGCTCTAAAGTAGCCCTAAGGCAACCGGCCTGGTGATTCGAATCTTGCACTTGGCGTTTGGCTTTCTGCCGGCTGAAGTCGCAAGTTCCCCAACCCTGAAATGCATGTACATGTGTGATTGTCAAAATTGTGATCCCTTCTTGGGCTCTTAATATAATACTGCAACTAGTATTTAGGGTACCCCAAAAGGGACCAGAATTTTGACAACTACCCACGTGTTTCTAGCTTGTCATTCGGTTCGTAGGTTTCTCAACCGCTTGGCCTTGCGCAGCTTCGGGGCCCGGGTCTGCGGCGCCTCTGAGATGATTCGATCCACCCCGGTGTCATGACCCATCGTCCATGTGCTGGAACCCGCAGAGGCTTGTGTCTACCCACAACTTGTGTTGAACCCCAAGAAAGCGAACGGAGAAGCTCAAATCCGGACCCAGGTGAACGAGGAACCCGACACCATTCGCGCTTCTGCGGGCGTAGTGGTGCCTCAGCCCAATGTGCAAAGGTGCTACTTGTAGTGGCGAGCGGCTCGGGCACTCGAGCTTTGCATTAGAGAGGCCAATTCTGAGTTTCTGTGACACTTAATGCGGGGCACATTAGACCCAATTCCATCACACATCGCAAGCGCCACCCAACATGTACTATAGGCGTCGGAATAGCTTCCAAAAGGAATTTCTTGGGGTTTCTCGTTATATTATTTATAGTTTAGTCGTCCCCAGAAATATAACCTATTGAAGTTCCTACATGGTTTTGGCTCAGGATGTTAGGGCTATGGGGTTTTCAGGTTTAAGATCTATTGCCTTAGGGTGTTCCATGGGGAGTTTCATGGAGGGTTACCTTGCTTCGGGTTTCTGCGGCGAAGCCAAACGCTGCAACACGATGTGTGTGTGTGTGTGTGAAGGTTTTTTGGCTACTCCAAGACGACATCCACTCTTGTAGGGGCCTTAATAATTGCCTACACTATTGTGGGGGCTCCTTATAATAATTACGGTAAAATATAACCAGAAAACCGATGTCTAGTTCTTAAGGCCCCTGTAGTAGCCGCCGGGTGCAGGGTTTTTGTCCGAAGGAAATTTTCTCTGCGTGTTGTGTACTTCAGAGACAAATTTCAGAACAAAAGCGGACTGAATACTGTTACTGCTGCTGATGCAGTTACCTACACTTGTGATCCTGCAACCCTCACTTTCCCTGAACCCTAAACTCAACATAAAAGGCACTACAGGGCAGTGTGTTCTTAAGCACCAACTTGGGTTCTTGTTGCGAAGCTTAACTTGAGTTACCATAGTATGTAAACCTCCCAGTTACTGTAGACCCCTATAATGGTAAGTGAAGCTGAGATCCTTTAAGTTACCATAATAGGGAGGTAAAATCTGCAATAAATGACAAGAGATTCCTACTTTTATGGTAAATCCTAAACCCTAAACCTCAAGAAGAACTCAACTTGAAGCCATGAGGTCGAAGCCTTGGGCGAGACGATTCGCCAAATTGAGAGCATGCAAGTGGAAGGAGGAGCGGTTCAGGGGTTCAGGGCCCAGGGGTTTAGGGGTTTAGGGTTTAGGGCTGAATAAGAGGATTGCTTAGGGCCACTCTGAGGGCTACGGTGACGAAAGAGCTCCCTATAATATAAGGTTTACGAATGCCATGCTTCTCTACACAACAATTTTGTTCACAAGCTCTCTAAGGGTTTTGTACTGCACAGGTCAAGAAGATAGTATGAAGGCTTTTCACGGGTGTCTGCAAGCGGGTATCAGGCATTTACACGGCCTTGCATGGGTTCTGAAAGAAGGATTTGAGACCAGCGCCCTTCACGAGCCGCAAACTCTAAAAGCCAAAAAAGCATACAACCTACAAGCTGTATAATCCCTGAAAGCCCCACACGCGAAAAAAAATTGCCTGAAAACACATGTGGCGAAGTACGATGGTTTACTATCTATTCCTGGGTTGAGAGCCTTAGTGCTTGCAGGTTGGGTTTTGGGGTATACGGTATATGATGGTATATAGTATACTACAACTATAACCATAATGAGCGAACCCTTAAAGGGGGATCTATGGTGAGTCCTTGTCCAGGCCTTCTGAGTTTTTCTATACTCACCTACTAAGTCCTGTGATCCTTCAAGCAAGCTCCAGCTATTCTGTTCGGTTAGCAGACTTCGCGTTCCGGATTTAGAGCTGACCTGCACCAACCTCGTGATTGTTCCACCTGCCGCGAGGAGCATGATGAAATCGCTTTGTTTATGACTACACCAACGGTGTTAGACAGGCCATGGGCCGTTGAGGATGTATCTCAGCGAGGGTCTGCAACGAGATGAGTTTGTCAGCCGGAAGCAATGTGGGGTGCGGGCTTTCGTGAGCATCTTGTCAGGTACACCAGCACAAATCATATGTTCTTTCCCAAAACTTTCTGAATCTGGCTCTCTGTGACAACTGCAATTTGCAACTGCCCCAAATCGATATCTCTAGACCGAGCCTTTTTGACAGAAGCGCCTCTTTGTAGGCTGACTCGTGAATCCTGTGAAGTATCCCCAAGGCTTAAACTCTAGGCCGCGAACTCTCTAAGATAAAACACACCGCAAGGCCTTAAAATCTGAAGCCCTAAGCCCGCAACCTTTGTCACGTAGGCTGTTGTGTTCTGCTCGGAAACAAGGCATTTCTAGGAATGATGTAGATCGGCTGCCACAGGGTTGGCCAGGATTTTGCAGACCCTCTTTGGGAGTGACCTCTGCCAGAACGCTTTAGCTGTCTGCAAGGCAGGCATCTTCTGTCTTGCAGCTGAAACTCAACGCATCGTAGTTAGGACCTTGTTGTCGTCAGGGACACAGCAAAAAATGTGAGCGTTTCTGAGACGATCAGGCTGCGTGCAAAGGACGTTCCTGAAATAACGAGACTCAGCAGGGGCCCGAGTATAGAGGCCTCAATGCTTAGAATAGGGTTATTGGGCCCAATCATTATACAGTTCCAATAAGGAGCCCACAAAATAGTGTAGGTAATTATGAAGGCCCCAAGAGTAAACCCTACACCTTTAGAGCCCTAATCGTATGAGGTTGAGGATCCATCAAACGAGGGCCAAGAGTCCGCGGGTCCAAGCTGGTTGAGGGTTTAGGGGTTTAGGCATGTTTAGGGTTTGCCGGTTTACTTAGAGGGTTTAGGGTCTAGGCTTTTAGGGTGTATAAACTCTCGTGTTTCCACTTGCTTCAGAGAGCCTTTAGACAGCATCACAAAGCATCATTGCGTGACGATAAGGAAAGGGTCTGATAACTCCACCTCTATGTTGTGCAGCCCTTATCTCCCAGAAACGTTGCCTCGCCGACGTTTCTTGTCCCGGAAAGCATCGGAGAGCGGATGGTGCAGGGAACGAATCTTCCGTTTCTGCGGGGATTCGGGGCTTCGACATCCTCCTAAACCGAGGCTGTCGGAGTTATGGACTACGAAGTCCGGAGTTGGATTGATAGGGCTGCAAGTTGCCGTATGGCCGTTAAGAGCCCTAGGCGCTTCACTGTATCCAACCAGACCCTTAACATCAGACTCATTCAGACCCCAAGCCCGAAACTGTAAGCCTTAATTAAAGGTGCTGAAAAGAAACTGTAAGCCTTAAACGCTACACCGTGACATGAACCATCAAGACCTGAAACGCCCAATCCGAAACCATAACCCTAAGCCCTAAACAGCATAAACATTCGAGTAGACTCGGATGTGGCTTCAAAAGGCAGGGTTTCGGTATGTGTGTGTGTGTGTGTGTGTGTATAATATATATATATATATACATATATATATGTATATATATATATGTCTGTCTGTGTGAATATGTATATAAACATCTATTGATCTATCTATCTACTTATCTATATATATATATATATGTTGCGCATCAGGTTTAAGCGGTTTAAGGTTTGCCGCTCCAGGCTTCAGCAAATTTTAGCTTACGGAGTGAAGCTTTTAGGTGACTCGAGACCTGTAGGATTTGGCGAACCGGCGAACCGCAACCTCCAATACCATGGTACCTATAGCCTCCATTGTAGTTTCTCCTTGGGGCTAGCGTATATGATCCTAAATCTACAGCTGGCTCACTGGCTCAACCCAAGAAAGGAACTAGAATGGAGACTACGCGTATTCTCAGGGCCTCAGTCATGTAGGTGTTAGGAGGGTCCCCAGTTCGGGGGTGCCCAAATTATTAGCACTTTTTAGTCCCTATTAGGCCCTATATTCGGCCCCATAAGGCCCTAGTAGTCCCTAGGTGCTATTACTTCCTATTAGCCCCCGTTCGCGTTTACTTGCTTAGATTCGATGTTGCAATCTCAAACTACCTCTTGAAGCAGCTCCCGGTCATCTGTTGCTACCGCATCCAAGCTAGAGTCCCGGAAAGGATTTGAATGTTTGTCCATGGTATGGGTGGCCAAATCGGGGTGCCCATGGGTGCAGGGCTTGGAGCTCAGGGTCAGGATGCAGCAGTGTACCCTAAACTTTAAAGCGCATAGGCCCACGCGGTCATGGTGCTTCAGTCTAGCACCTGCGTCTAGAGTCTAGAAAGCGGCAGCAGGGCGAGAGTTGTAGCCGAAATCTGCCAACCTAGCTCTTCCCCGGAGGTAACTATGGTTTCGAGATACTCCTCCCTTCAACCCAATTTATTTGAGAAAAGCCTGAGCCTCAAAATCGAATGCAAAACCAGGACCAAGACCTTAAATCCTCGGCCTAAAACCCTAAAAGCTTAAGTCTTCTTCAGAATGTCATCCGACTCTCCTTTTCTTGGAAGGGCGTTCGTGAAATTCAGCCACCACGGGGTGCATTTTGCGTGCATTTTGCCTCCGGAAATTCCGTGGTACTCCGACGCGCTTCTTGGGTGACGATGCAGCTGGATGCGCTAACGCTTGGGTTTACAGTCTCGAGATTAGAATTACAAGGGGTCCAGGCTCTACCTATAATCTCCATTGTAGTTCCTTTTTGGGGTTACCTTATTATGGGACCCTTAATATATAATTGGTTAAACCAAAAAAGGAACTACAATGGAGACTATAGGTAGGGCTGCAGGATCGCATCGCGACGCATGGGCAGGCCGAGTTTAGGATTGAACCCTAAACCCGTTCAAGCATGGCATCAAGGCCGAAGGCACAATTCTTCGCCCACGTAAACACTGCAAACTCTAGAAGACCCGATGATGCTTTTACCTGGACCCCAAAAGTATGTAGAAGAATAGCCTTTTTTATGGGTATTGGGCCACTAGTTTACCTACTTTGGGGGGTTTAGGTAAGAGCCCTTGAACAAGAAGGATGTTTTATGTCGGCCTCGACGCCCTTCGCACTTTGGCATGTCGGGCATTATCCCTGGTGCTCCTAATCTTGACATTCCTTAGTTGAGGTTTTAGGCTAATCTAGGTGTTCCTATCAGGATGTTGAAATGGGTTTTACAGGGGTCCTAAACGGCGCTAAGTGGTTCGAGGGCACTGAATGGGTCCTGGCAGGGTTCCTGAAGCCATCTACAGGGTTTCAAGATGTGTTTAGGTTTAGGGTGGATTGCAACAAGGTTCTCGACAGAGTTTCAGAGGGGCTGTATAGTGGTAGAGCTTGGGCTGGTGCTTTGGGTTTCGAGATTGGGGGTGTTAGGTTTTGGGGGTGGGTTTAAAGGCTTAAGGTGTGTAGAGGGTTGAGGTTTTCCGGTGGGATTTATGACCTTACCTATACCCTGCAGCTGCATGCTGTTCTTGTCCCTCTAAATTCAATATCACATTCGTGGTGATAGAAGTAATAGGAGTATCTACTACGCATAGCAACAGTATTGATGATACTAGTGGAATTAACGGCCTCATCTATCAATACTAAAACGGACTGGTCTTGAGATTCGGACCTGCTGCGATCCCGAGCTCGCCATTTGGAGATCTCCACTTTAAGCCAGATTGAGGATGAGAGCTATTTGGGGCTGCGGCGGGGATGGTCGCAAAGAGATCAGCTTCACTGAAGGAGGAAAATAGACCTCCGCGGCAAACCTAAAGGGGGTCCCGTTCGTGGCTGGGGGTTGGGCTGCGTAGACTTGCATGACAAGAAGGCCTCTTACGTTTTCGGATACTCTCAAGCAAGTCTATGGGTGTTAGCTTTAAGCTTTAATTGTGTTGCTGCTCTCCTTGCACCGAATGTCTTGCACCCCAAAGTATAGAAGGTGGCTAATCTTGCCAGACACACGCCATGGTGCGACTGCCTGAAACCGAGTGTACAACGCGTTACTCCCAAGTTTGAAAGTGTTCCCTAAGCCCTGGGCCCTGTTTGCTTCGCCCAGTTAAAGTCACCGCATGCAGGCCCCCAAGGCGAGGAAGGACACTATAGTTTCTTGAGGATATGTGTAGAGCGAATAGCCCCCAATCCTTGACCCCTTGACCCTAAACCCGACACGGCGACATGTGAGCATGTGCCCATAATGTTCATGAAAACGGGTACATGCATGCCTGTATACATTGTAGATAGTTGTGCTTGTGTGTACATATGTTTATGTGTGTCTAGGTTCCTTCCTCTGTATGATACATTCATGCCTGTATCTGTTGGCATTAGCAAATTAACGGATAGAACAGTCAATGCTTGATCGATTGCCGACAGAGGGCGCGTGACAGTGAGTGTTGGACTTCTGGTCTCAAGCAGTTGCGCCCCTTGACTTCCCGAGAAGTGCAAAACAAGACACTTGCTTCGGGGGTCATCGTAATTCAGGAGGGTCCCAATAGCTCGTGACGCCCTACACCCTGAACCTTTAGCCACAAACCCTTGGACCCCAGAGTTACCAAACCCTAGATCGTGCACTCTACATCCAAAGGCTTGCGATGATGGGAACTACTTTTCACTGAGCTTTCTGGTCCACCCTTCTGGAAGGGAGCTCTGCGAGTCGACCTGTGCTGGTCCTACGAGTTGGCCTTTGTGTCGGGTTTAGAGACTTGGGTTCGTTGTTTTGGGGTTTAGGGTTTAGGGTCCAGGATTCGTGTTTGAGGTTTACGGTTTAAGGGTTTAGGGTATTTTTTCGGTGGGCTTCTTTGACGGATTCACGCTGCGAAGGAGAGAGAGACCTGCCTGGAAGGATAACACCGGGACTTCGTTGATGATGCCATGATACTTTCGCTGTACATCCACTTCTAAGCTGGGGGGAGCGTGTAGGGACTATTGTAAGATTAATGTCGTGTTGTTATGGAGGGACCATGATGCCATTATGGAGTTATGATCTATGCAAGCTTGGGGGTATAGGATAGAGCACTACAGGCATTTCTGCCCCATCGGGCATGTAGGGTGCAAGAGCAACAGCTGCAAGGCTGATGGTTCTAGGGCTTAGGGTTTAAGGTTTAGGGTTCAGGGTTCAGGGTATAGCACTGAAGAACACTTGGCATGTCGGGGGTCATCCTGCGATGCATCTTGTTTCAGTCGAGGTCTGATACCCTCAATCAGAATCAAATGCCAGCAAATATTAAAAGAACTCGTGGGCCCGAGACCTGTGCAAGCAGAGAAAGGTGACTGCGCTTCATACACAGGCCACTGAATGCTTTGGTATTGGTGCCACTCCTCTCCGCTAGAGCTTAAATATCAATGCCTCTGTCCTGTTTTTTAATGCTAATAAATCATATAAGGGATCCTACCATAATTTCAGGAAGATTCCTTAATTAAGGGATATTATTCGGAGATGATCTCTTCGAGGCACAGGAGCCAACAGCGATCAGCATGTCGGGCTCGCGCTTAGATGGTCGTCATGACCTTCGACACCACAACAGAAGCTTGAAAGTGAGTTGTCGGTGGTTCGCGCGGGGCTGTTGGCAGAAGCTTTGCTTGACTCCATCTGTGCAGCCTGGCAGCTTTCTTCGGTCTTTGGGTCGTGCCGGATTGTGGGGTGTGAGGAGCAGGAGCATGCAGCCGAAGGTGGAACTGCCTTTCTGTAGATGCAGCCTCGTCATGCTATAGTTTGTAGTTCAGGAGGAACAAACAACCGCTGCCCGAGTTGAACTCGGAGCTCAGACTCTACGTGATTAAGGTACTGCCACTGCATCCTGCCATCCAGATGCTTTTGAGTTCTGAGTCTACCCCACGACTAGATCCGAAAGCCCATTGATGCGTTAAATCCTGGGCTCCTCTTCAGACTTCCTCGGCTTCACTATCGAGCCCTTCAGAACTGTGGTGCATGGGACAAACTCCGGGCTGTTTGGGCTTAAAGCGCAGGGCTCTGGGCCTTGAGCTTAGCATTCAAGGTTTCCGGGTGTAGGGTATAGCTATATATAATATTATATCAATATAAATATATATATATATATATATATATATATGTATAGCTATGGCTTAAGGAACTGGTTTGGGCTTTCTTGGCTTTCATAGGTGCGCTCAAGGTGACTTCGTGCTCAGGGGGTATAGCGCTTAGGGTGCATGGCTCGAGGCCCTAGGCCTATAACACACATCCTGAAAGCCCTAGCCGTCACACCGTAAACTCTGAACCCTAAACTTACACTCTTTGGTTTTTCAATGTGAGCCAGGGGCTGCCAGCCGACTGTTTAGATGGATAGCAACTTCGCCAGTCTTGCCACTAGTTTTGAACGAGCCGAGGGCTCTGGCAAGACCATGCGGCGACGAGCGTCCAGACTTGAGAAACTTTCTTTTTCTGGGGCGTTTTCAGGAAGATTGCGCTTCAGGGTGAAGCAGAAGCTCTCGACACAGCTGCGTGGATCTGTCCGGGTCCTCGGACCTGTTCTCTGATTAGTTGGACATGGTACTTGCTTCTTAGAGTGTTGCACGACCGTGCAATCATTGCCGTACCATGTGTCCAGACGAATAGGTCTCTTACGACAGGCACACAATTTTGCAGGCCGTGCTGCCGTGTTCGTATCCCATGTCGCACCTTGCGGCCTTCCGCTGTCCTGAAAGAGTCGGGGAGGCAACTGGAGGCAAGGCTGAAACGATGGGTGTTGATCAGACGAGGCCTATCGAAATCAAGATTTCTGAGGGCTCACCTCGAAGCTAAGAGTACCTCAGACGTTGGTGGAAATTCTATGGAGCGTGGACTTTCTGAGCCCTCCCCGCGGGTTTCCGGAGACAGGGATGCAAAGGACACGGGCGCCGGCCCATTTAATGGCCGACCCACACCCCGGGTGGAAGCTGAACTGCTGTCGTGTAGTTCGTGGAGTAGGGCTGAGATCGGAGATTGGGGTTGTATAGAGTCGTGTTCTTGACAGGGTTCTCGCAGTGGTTTTGTAGTACAGGTGTAGATTAGATAGAGGTTGAGGGTATCAATGACTCCCCAGCAACGTTCGTGACTGCAAGTTGCAATCATGCGGCGGTTTATCATGGGGATGCTTGTAACAAAAGCCCTACTTCAGAAGTCTGCAGTCGTGGTGGTAGCATGTCAACCTGCACTTCCTGTTAGAATCCCCCAGCCACAGCTTCGGAGCCATCAAGTGCCTGATGTCAGAGGATTTTGCTCGCTTTAGACGCAGGGAGGCTGGCGTGCCTGAACAGGCCGCTGACTTTGGTCGAAGAGCTCCGATCTTCAACCCTGTTATAAAACCTCATCATAATAAGCCGTAAACCCCTAACCCTAACCCTGCATGAAACCCCAAACCCTGAAATCCTAAGCCCATTTATAAACCCTATTCCCCGAAACTGTATCCTAAGGCTGGAAGCCTCAGAGATCATAAGCCACACGGCGCCTACCAGCTCCCAGCTTTGATACGTATATGGTTCAGGGTGTAGCTTCCAAAGTTTCTTGCACGAACAGCATGATGCCCAAGATAATCTTCCATTCACATCCTCGAAGGCGAGAGGCTTAAACCTAGCTCGCCCTTGAACGCTGCAAAACCCGCAATTCTAAGCTGCTGTTACTGGTCTGCTTGGTATTAGTACATGAACCTGGGCAGTCGCAGTATCAATAACTTTTTGTTAACCATGATCGTCGTCAATATCATCATGGAGACCCTGAGCCCCCTTTCATACTGAGGGTTATATAATACGTATCCGAATATTTCCGCCTCAAAGGAGCAGCAGTCTACATCAGCTGTTTTCTGTGACTAATCTTATCGGATACCACATCCGAAATCGACTGAAGGCTGGCTTAGGGCTTTTTTCAGGCCTTCCTCGCCCCTTTTGCGTACCGCCGCAAGGATCCCAAAGCGGCTCAATGACGTTAGTTTCGCGTTTAGGAGAAAGGGTTTGGGGGTTTAGGGTCTAGCGCTCAACCCTGAAACCCCCATAGGGTCGCTCTGCGTGAAGATCAGTGTTTCGGGTCTTGATCTCGCAACTAAGATTGGACACCTTGGGCTCTTGGTGTGCTGAGCGGTTGAATTATAAGTTCCGCACTAGTCTAGAGAATATTCTGGTCTTGTGGTTGGCCTTATGCTGTAACCCCCGCAATCATCGGACCTTTGAATCCGAGAGCCAAGTTCGCGATGATGATAGTCTTGTGAGTGGTCCATTCAAGCCCTGAAGCTTCTGCCTTTGAGCCTTCATGCTGAAGTCGTGGAGTTTGCCGTCAATGTTTTTAGGGGTAAGGCAAGTGTAGAGTAGGAGAAGGGCAATTACTTCAGATTTAGTTCTGGAAAATTTGAGAAAAGTCTGATTTGAAGATCACTGAATGAGGATGCCCTTTCCTGTCAGTTTCTGTCGTTGGTTCATCATGGGGGCCCACAGTTCACGCGATAAGAAAAATGAGAACCGTTGCGCGCACACACACACATGATTGCCACAGCACTAGCCGTATGCAGTGATCCTGCAAACATGCAACGATCAAGCGTCCCCTTAGCCCCTTCTGAACATAGCAGATCTCTGAGATAGCAAAGGTATTAGCACAAAAACCAATCTATATAGAACAATCTGGGTACCATTACCGATCAAGCGTGTTGCCCTAAACCACATTGAGGCTTCGTTCAGGGTTTTTGCCTCGAGGAATCTTGAACAGAGCCGAGTAAGTTCCCTTGCGGTCCGGTCTTGAATCCCACAAAAGCGGACGTGAATCACGACGCCTTAGATTGAGGGCTGTGGCCAGCATCCGCCATGCGAACGGTTGACGACACCCTTACCTGCCAAAATGAATGTGAGCGCCAAATTGTCATCCTAACCTTGAACCCAGATCCATGCACCAATAAAATGCCTTGTTTTGAGCACTACCATTGACATCATGGAGGTGTTCAGGCACGGCAGTCATGGAAGTCCAAGCCCCAGAACTACATGATTTGAGTAGATGTTGTGAGGTCTTCTCGTTTGTTGCCAACGGTCAAGATGTAGCATCAGGGTGTAGCGCATGGAGAACGTAGAGTGGAGGGCGCAAAGCAACATGTGAGTTACATTGAAGTGTCAGGAGCTAGCATAGCACTTCGTCTGTAGTACTTTGACAGGCTTTGGGGCTCAGTGTCCAGGCATTGCTGGGTTCAGGTTTCGGTGTGTGTGTGTGTGTGTGTGTGTGTGCGTTAAAAGAGTTTCTAAGGAATCCGATGATCTTGCTTGGTCTTTGTTTGGAGATCGTCATGGACCTTTAACGTTGTTCTTTCAAACGTTCTGAAATATTCTGGGGTGCCTTTCTTGCTAGTGGGCTTTACAAAACAGGGAATAGAGTCCTGTGCGGACTGGGAATTTATGTATGTATGTACATATGCTATATACAGTTATATATATATATATACACACACACACTGGATAGTATTGGCTCGCATATCTTACAGGGACTATAAGGGGCCATCAGTACACTGAGCTTGCGACCAAACCGGGCGGTTCTTGGCAGATTGCTGCTCACAGCCGGGTTCCCTCTAGTCACACACCTTTTTGATCTCTAGATTTAGTGCGACCAGGGGGTTGCGCCTAGATATTCCGAGATCAGCCAGAAGTCTCGGAGTAATGTTATGGAGAGAAGATGTTTTGAACAACTCCAGTACGCCAAGCACGAAGCGGGATCGCAAGCAGCTTGGCTCGGATTGGCGTAGCTGAGGGCAATAGAGTCGAGGACAGTTTAGGGTGTGTTGAGGGTTGTTTTTGGGGATCAGCACCTTTCGAGTTCAGGGTTGAAGACTATCATTCTGAGCAGGTTGTGCTGCTTGCTTTGCGTTATTTTGCGTTGACCCCATTCCACAGCTGGAGCTTCGAAAGTAGGGGATGTCTCAGAGCAAGAGTGCCTTGACATCTGGGAGCAACCTTCGAATATCACTTTTATTCTTGCTAATATTATCATTATAAATCATTATTATTGGTATTATTATTGGTGTTTTATTGTTAATACCTTTACTTTTATAGTATCAGTAACTCGTATTAGTAATATTGTTCCTTAGTACTTTTATTATGCATATAATTAGTATGAGTGCTTGAACCCTAGACAGGAGGATTTTATTTACGGAAGAGCCCCCACGAAATGCTCCTTGCTCTGCGAAATTCCCATCTCTCCTTATTCTGGACCGAGAAGGACTCTCGACGATCCCTGTCTCTGCCTGCTGGAATACGGCTTTCGGCAATGATGTGGCGTTTCATATCCCTATAATCATAACAACGATAATCGACGCGACAGTGGCACTTATAAAATGATGATAATCTTTGGTTTAGGATCTACAGTTGAGCTCTAGGGTGTAAGGTGATGGTTTGGGATCTGGTGTCTGGAGCCAGGGTTTGCTTTCTTTGTATGTTCGTGTAATATGGCTGTAGGGTTTGGGGTTTGAGGGTTTAGAGTACTGCTTAACAATGAGTTCGGCACCAAGGAGGTTCCCTGCTTAATATTTCCGTGCATTGGTACCCAACGTCCCTGCATGTAGACGCTGCAACGATGGCTGGCTAGCCCATCATATGGGAGTTTCCGAAAATTAGGGGTACCTTATTTTGGGGTCCTTATAATAAGGATCCTACTATTTAGGGTACCATATTAGGGTCCCCTATTTTCGGAAACCCCCCTATCTGTTTCATTGCAGCTTGAATCCCAGACCTGAGCCCCATAGTTCCACACGGCCCGCTGAGCAAGTTCCAGGGCCCGATCTCTTCGAAGTCAACCTTTAACCAAAACCTATAGATCCTCGTCCCTGGATCCCAGATCTTGAAATCCTGTGCTTTTGTGTCCCAAGCCCTTCATCACGAGCTCGAAGATGTGAGAGTCTAGCCTAGGGTGCGAGGATGAGGCTTCGTTTCAGGCATCTTGCAGCCGAAATCCGAGACAGCTGGCTGCCGACAAGGGTTCCTAGGTCCTTCTCTGCTAGTTGTTTAGAGTGATCTTTGCCCATGCCGTGCCTAGCACAAGGCCTGCAGGAGGCTCCACGTGCAAACTCCCGTGGTCCCACTCTTAGGATTCTTGTATTCAATATTCTTCACACATATACAAATTTTACTATATTGTGTTCATGCATATGTCCATAGACAGACTTGCCACTTTCTCCCTGGTCCTATATGACCGTACTCTTTCACTTCCTCGTGTTCAACCCACTTAATCTCTATGTGGGTATGTGTGTGTGTGTATACAGATACATACATGCATACATACATCCGTGCATTCAGGTATACACATATGTAAACCCACACCTATACCGATGCATATGCATCGACGTAAACAGAGCCATAGACTTAGTAGGCATGTACGTGCACATTTATACTAGACTATACATGTATACATGTACGTACAGATATACCTGTACATGTAGATGCACATATGCACATATACATACATATAAAAAATGCATGTATATGTTTAATACATACGTGCATGCATGCATACATACATATAGATATGTACGTATGCATGCATGCGTGCGTACCACCACAGCTACATGTTCATGCGAGGGCGAGTAGCAGAAAGACGCATCAGCATGTGTTGACTCAGTGTTTACATATTGTCGGGTTAATATGTCGTGTTTGGAGTTTAAGTGGCTTAGGTCGTATGCTGTCCGTGTTCTCATGCCTGTGTTGCTAAACAGGGTCCCCGCGTGTTCTCGGGGGCAAGTGTCTAGGAGGCCTATCATTAGGCATGTTTGTTTCTCGAAGTCAGGGCACGGTTTTGTGCATTAACAGGAGCTGAAGCAGGCGCGCTTGCACGTGTGGGGCAGGCACGAGAGCACAAGCCCACTGTTTGCCACATGTCTCGCTGTCAGTTTACGCCCTGCGCACAGGTGCACCATTGCCTTGTCGATGATCTGATATGCTTTGACTCAAGAACTTCAAGAAGCCTATAGTCTTAAAAACTATTGTAAACTCTGTGCTCACCCCAGATGAAGGGAGAGAGCTTGGGTTTAAGATTCAGGGGGTACGGAGGCCAAGGGGTGTAGTCTTCAGAATGTAGCCTCCAAGTTCTCAGCCTCAAGTCGTACCCACACCTGGACTTTCTCCCGGCAACAGAAGCCCTCAGCTTCATGCTTTCAGTCGTGTAATAGAGGGCTTGGAATAAGTACCAATACTCTTCATAAGGTTCCTGATTTTACGCATAGTGGAATACATCCCGAAAGTCTATTGGTTTGATTAGGGCTTCGATATTGCAGTCTCAATCCCTGCCCACCCCCAGTTCACTCTCTTGACCTGCGACTGTAAGATTCAGGGTCCAGAGAGTGGGTTTCAAACCTGAAGCCCAACACTTGAACCCAAACCGCACACCCTAGCTGTGCCCCGGGTGTCGTCCCGACAGCAGATTTTGACTGAGTGATGGCTCAGTAAACCGGAAATTTGCGGTTTTGGCAAGGCTCTCTGGAGTGCAGCTGGAGGTGTTCACGGTTTGTCTACATAGAATTATTGTCTAGCACATTATACTTTCTTATACTATGTTATTAGGCCTTTGATGTTCGAGATCGGGTTTAGGGTTTAGGGATGTCTGACAATTCATGGCTCACGGTGCCAAGCTCCTAAGTTTTAGGGTGTCTGGTATCTTGCTTGACACTATACACACCTGCTGTCGCTTGTCGCTGCATATGACACTCGGGATGCATTCAAAATCATCCGAAGCCTTCTAGGTAAACTACCAGGTTACAAAAAAGGAGGGACCCTTAATAAGGACCCCAGGTACATGTCCTTAATATAGCTATTGAATTATTATATACCCATTATGTAGCCCATCATAGGGTAGGGGTCCCCATTAACATCAAAACTGCAGGGCCTTAAGTGATACAGTAAGCCCTCCGCTCCTGTTCCCTGCTCCTTGTCCCTTCCTTGCTGCGCATACTGGGGGGCTAGGCAGGTGGATGGCCGTTCGCCGGTTGTTCCGGTTCATTGTTTTGTATCAAGTTTCGACTGGCTTGTGTTGGTATGACAGTTCCGCTCCACGCCAGAAGCCCAAGTGAAAGAGTCACTTCTCAGACAAGGTTTTACTGCTCGACTGCCTGCAGGTCCCACCTAGGATGCCTTCATTGGCGAGGAACATGGAAAAGCAGCTGCCGTTGTAAGGGCTCATTGTGCGGAGGTTTCGGTTCTCGGGGTTTCTTTCAACTAGGCTTTGGGCACTCCGCGCGCCTGGTTGATTCGACAGGTGGTTTCATCATCGAGGGGTCGGACTGATTGGTACTGGTACGCCCCATATATTGCGATACTATACCACTTCAGAAGAGCTCTGCAATGCGCGGTAAAGCCGCATTCTACATATTCACTGAGGCCCCTGTTTTCAGCAGCTAGGGGTATCGGGGAGATGCACTTGTGTGACAAGGAGAGCATGAAGGAGATCTCTGCACTTATCCCGAGCCACTACCTCATCATAAAAGCAAAGCCGTGACTTTCAACCTACCATTTGAGCCTACACATTTGCACTGTAAAGCTTCATTATCCCTCTCCCAGCTACGCATTGCACCCTGGATGAAATCCGTATATATTCTTACGATGGGGTCCTCCCTACACCGCACGCCCTCAAAACCCTAAAACCCTAAACCCTCAACCCTGAAACCCTTCAGCCCCAAGCCGTGAGCCCCAAACCCTGAACCCTAAAGCCCTCAAGCCCTAAACCCCCAACCCTAACCAGCCAGGGCGATCGACCAAAGGGGGAGGCCTCGGTGAGGAATACTACCAGGCTCGAATCGTTGGCATCGAGTTCAAAGGTGGGGTTTCGGGCTTGTAGAGTTCAGGGTTAAGGGCTTATAGAGTTTAGGGTCTAGGTCTTATAGAGTTTCGGGTTTAGGTCTTGTAGAGTTCAGGGTTTAGGGCTTATAGAGTTTGGGGTGTAGGGCTTATAGAGTTCAGGGTTTTTGGCTTATGGGGTTCAGGGTTCAGGGCTTGTATAGTTTGGGGCTTATTGCCTAGAGAGTTTCGGGTTTAGGTCTTATAGAGTTCAGGATTTAGGCTTTATGGAGTTCAGGATTTAGGGCTTATAGATCCTCCCCGAACGTTAGAACCCCAGGGCGTGCACCACGCTGCTTCGGAAAGAGCCCCGTCAATATCCCGAGGTGGTAGGAAAAGGGCTAAACCCTTATCCCAATATTGCTAAAAATAGAACGCCCAGAATGCCAGTTTAACCCCGTAAACCTGAAAGAGACAACCTGCAGGGGAAGAAGTACATCCTCAGCAAGGGGCCCAGCCACGCAATGCGATCTTGATGGATTTGAGGATCAGGCTTTAGCGGGTAGGGATCAGTCAGGATCTAGAGTTCAGGATTTACCGTTGAAGTTTGCGTTCAGGATCTTGGGCTATCAGGTTAAGGTTGTAAGGTTTAGTGTTTAAAGGTCAGGGTTTAGGGTTTAAGGTTCGGGGCTTAAGATTTGGGTTTAAGACTTCGGTTTAAGGCTTCTGCCAATGCCTTCGACTTTAGCTGATGAACCTTAAGCCCTTAAGCCCTACATAAGCCGAGTTTGGCGGCCCCAGGTTGAAGCCAAGGCTCAGCGACCCAAGATACTGCGCAACTCTAATTCTACCGACTAACGGCTCCTTTTTGTGGGAAGCCGCCAACGGAAAACGAGGAAGCGAACAAGTAACTACACATCGAACAACATGTTTATCTTCGTATATACATGAATACGTATGTATGTATGTATGTATGTATGTATGTATGTATGTACATATATACATACAGAATATGTGTGTGCATCCATACTTTTACCTAGCTATTGCGTAGTGCATACTTGGCATTGGCATACTTATAGCTTCTAATTATCTATATACACTACGCGATTGAAAGCCTGTATTTTCAGTGTTGACAGCCTTTGGCCTCAGCTCCAGGTTACTGGGTTCCTTAAGCTACCAGAATAGGGATCTATAGCAAATCATATGGTATCTGATTTATGGTAACTTAAGTTAAATCCCTTAACCAAAAACCAGGCTACTCCGAGTCCAAGAAGACCTTGGTTTCTGGAGTCATGGCCGGCTGGGCGTGTCCTCGCAAGGTGGCAAGGGTTTCGGGTCTAAAGATTTCGGGTTAAGGGTGAAAGATAAAGGGGCCGCGCGATTATGAGTTTGGGGGTATGTATTTATGCTAAACTGTGGTTTTCGGCTCATCTGAACACGTCCCTGAAGATTTACGGTTTCGGGGCTTACTTGGGGTTTAGGGTTTAACAGGGCTTGGGGTTTTGTGTTTAAGGTATAGGTTCTGCTGTTAAGAGGGTTGGAGTCCGTTAAGGGCGCTATGGGGTGTTGATCTTCTGGTGCTTTGTGGTGTTCACGGTTCTTGAGAAATGCTTCGAGTTTAGTTTTTAGATTTTAATGGTAGCACCGTTGGCACAGTACTACGGTACGGTATAGTACAGTGCAAAGATCACCTTTCCATCTCAGCCGTTGTCTGTCTACACATATGAAGGACTTTCGCCTTAGATCCCGAGGCTTCCCTCGACGTGTGCAAGACGCGGCGAGGGATCACGTGAACCAGGTGAGCAGCTTGTGGCGGTCGTCCATTGCCGGTTACGAGTTCCCTCCGAATTTGAACATATAGCTTTCTGATGGTTATGACCTCCATGCTGATATCGACGCAGAATGTATAAGTATAAGACCAGCATCCCAGATATGCTGGTAGTATCCACACCATGACCGAAAAGGGGGACAAGCGTGCAGCTCCGTATTGTTACAGCTGTCTGACTATTTCCCGGGGACCCCCAGACATAGTTCTATCAGAATAGACACAGGAAACCCTGTTCTAGTTCATAAGGCCCCTATGTTGAACCTTGTAAAGTCGCAGAGACAGGTAAACCTGATTCTTCGCCCTGGAATTCCCAGGGTCGTGCGACTAGGCCTGCAAGGCCCTAGCATGATCCATAAGTAGATGTGAGTCGAGGCCACACAGGCCCAACCCCCAAGCCTAAAGAGACGTAAGCCCTTAAGCCCGAAGCCTCTAAACTCCTAACCCTAAACCCCTAAACCCTTAAACCCTTGAACTCTCACCCTGAAAGCTTCGAAGCGCAGGTCGTCACCTGGCTCTTGGAGAACCGGAGCCTGTCGGATCTCATCCCCGGGCGCCGCAAGGGTCGGAAGGGAGCCTCTTGGGATGAAACTGGCGGTTTTCTGATGGGGGGGCAGGGTTCGAGGTGTCGGGGTACAGTAGGGTTGAGGGTCTAGATTTTGGCGGGGAGGATTGGGGGGGTTGGAGGGAACTTTGGTGGTTTAGAAGGGTTTGTAAAGATTGGGCTGAAACATGTGGGCCCCTAGACCTCAAAGCTCAACCCACTGGGGCAGAGACGGTTTGAGGATCTGGATTTAGGACCTGGAGTAGGCCCTTATTCCCTTTTTTTAGGGTTCAGGTCCCCTTATAAGCCCCTTTAAACCAAAAAGGGCACCCTTTTTGTTCCTAGGTTACTCTTGGGTCTAGGGATTTAGGACAGGTGAGGGGATGTCCGTCTGCAAGGAGGCAGACCAAGCTTACGTTTTTCAATACCGCAGACGCTAAACGCTGAAACACCGAAACTCCAAGCCCGCAGCCGTAAACCGCTAAAACAACCTACATTTTCGGGCACTGGAGTGGCCGTTTCCTTTCATACCTCGCCTTGGGAGCTTCCTTGTTAAGTCAGTCCTCCGGGTGGCTGGTAAACTATACTTGAAGTGGCCGTCCCAGCTACAATAGGGATTGGGGTGTAATCATTTCGGCGATGCTTGGAGTTGCGGCACACTTACCTGCGCCGAGTGTGTTTTTGTATGGTTACGGGGTCCAAGCAGGGCATTGCGAAGCCCGGATAAATTGAAATTCGTGCGGATAGAAGAGCCCAGAAAGACAGCAGACATGCACCCAGGGCAACGACTACTACGAGTCTAAAGTCACCACTCTGGAGGACTGATTTCTGCAAAGAGTGGGCTTGAACATTGGGTGACTCGGGGCATTGGGAATCAAAGGTTGAAACGTTGAATACGCGAGCCGGGAAAATCTGTTTGCTCACTCCTTGATTGTAACTAGCGGTTTTATCCCCTTCTTCGACCCCATAGGACTGCAATGCGGGATGCAAACTCGCTACCGTTGGCTTGCCTAAAGTAGCTATCACACTGACATGGCAAAAAGCGCTAAGCCCTGACCGCCATAACAGCAACAGCAGGCGACCCTGCATTCCATACTCGAAACGGAGAAGCCCGACCCTAAACCCGATGACCAGTCAGGAGACCTCTTGTTCGTACTATCTGTGCCTCAAAGATCACTTGTCTAATGCCTGCACCTTTGTAATTTAATCCGTGTCTCTGGGTAATTTAGGAGTTTAGATGCACCCGAACGCTCAACTTGAATGATGCAGGCTTCGTTGGTTTGCAGTGCATATGGCAGCAGATGGGGTCGGATGCTGGAGATTTCGGAATCGAGCCTTCATTTTGAGCTGCAGGTTTAGGGTTTAGGGTTTGGTAGTTTAGGTTTAGGATTATTCTGGTGGTTCAGGGTTACGGTTACGGATCAAGAACTTCGGAGCGGGCATCATGCTCACATCTTGAAGTCGAGCTGTGGGTCCAGGGGCTGCGGCTGGGGGCTCTTGAGACCGGTTTCGGATTCTTCTCTAACCGACCAACCACCCGCGAATCCACCAGCAGGCTTGCAAGCTTCGGGCAGTTTGGTCCTAAATGGCCCGCTGGCAATGGTAGCCGGGCAAATGCACTAATGTGCCGGCGATTGAGCTCCCGACGACAATGCCAGTGCCAGTGTGTGTCGTTGAATACTCGCAGAAAGCTTCGGGAAGCTTCACCTCGCCGCTGAGCTCATCATTTTGGCAGTGGGTATATGACAGCCGGGAAGATGGACAAATGTTCTGGCGGGGGCAAAGTCCCGCGATTGTAGTCCCGACCACAGTGCCTTGAAATCTTATCCTCGAGTTGCCTTGCCTGCGGAGCCGTCTGGCTGCCGCAACTCTACGAACTTGCAATCGCAAGCCAGCGATCCATCTCAGAAAATTCGTGTCCCTCAGTGCCCAGCGTCGTATTGGAGCATGGAGCCGTCAAACCCTCAAGCCATTATGGCCGGAGTTCGTCTGCTCTTGTGGTGGGATCTTTGAGTTTTAAGCCTGACAGCAAACTACACCGGTTCAGACCCCACATCCAAACTCAAACGAGGGCGTAGGAGGCTGCCCTCCTGGCGCGAGGACGGACGAGCAGAATTCTACCAAAAGGGTGAGACGATCACCGTGAAGGCAGCGGCACGAGGAGTTGTTCTCCGCTTGGAAGTTAAGGCTGAGAGTTGAGAGTTGAGGCTTGAGTTTAACAAGTTGGCTGAGATGTTGAGTTTCCAGTGTTCTGAGACACATCAAACACCTTGCAGCAGCTCGGGCAGTACAGTAGAAGCCGGAAAGTTGGAATATCATTATCATAATCCCTTTAAGGTAGATTATAGGGGATCCTGCCATTACTCCATATTCCAACTTTCTGGGGTTCCCCTTAGGTAGATGGTTTCCAGAGTCGGTAACTTCGTCTCGCAGGTTGGCACTTATAGCCGCACGCCGCGATCTAGCTCAAAGCTACGTAGCCAGGGTGAGTCTCTCTATGGACGAGGTTCATACTCATCTGGAAGCTTCCGCAGATTGGGGGTACCTTATTTTGGGGGTTCTTATACTAAGGATCCTACTATTCAGGGTACTATATTAGAGTCCTCCATTTTCGGTAACTCCCACGTAGACCCTGGAAAATTAATTCTTCTATTGGCACGTGAACACGCTACCCCGTATTTCAAGCAGCCTGCGCATCCCAGGCTCCAGATCTGGATTCACAGTTTCTTCAATGTAGGTCTGCCACCTGCATCCAGATCTCCAGTCGTCAAAGCCATAATCGAAGCCAAAACTACCAGAAGCCCAGCACCGAACATCGGATGCAAGAGTCAGAGCCCTTGGGTGTCCATTACACTGATGCTAGGGTTTATAGGGTTTAGAGTTTAGGGCATCGCAACATGTGTGCCAGGCGATGCCAATAAAGGCTCCAGGACTGAATCCGGGTTGCGGTCTTGGGTCCTTTGGAGCTTGGGTCTAGCGATCCATGTGGCTGAAATAAGCTGAAATAATAACAATAATAGTAATAATAGTAATAATAACAATGATAATAGTAATAATAGTAATAATAATAATGATAATAGTAATAATAATAATAGTAATAATAATAATAATCATCGTAATAATAATAGTAATAATGAGACCTGCAGCACTACCAAACACGAAGCCGCAAGCTTAAGTTCTCAGTTCAGGCCCGATCGCAATTCAGAAGAGTCCATGGCAAATGCATAAACATCTTATAAGAATGCATAAGCCCCGACCAAATAGGGCTGTAGAAACTCAGCTCAACCCACAAACTGTCTAGAAGGGTTCACTACAAATGCCGAGCAGAACAGTTTATCCCCAAACTTTCCACTCCTTACTCTCTAAGCCCGGCAGCCCTTTCTTTCAGATTTTTCTCCAAAAGCCATACCCACGATGGTTCTATTTGAGCACTGCATGACGTACGCAAGTCACAGGAAGTTCACAGCGCGATGCGGTTAGTCGTCAACCGAAAATCCTCTGCTTAGGGTTTGCATTCTAAGCCCCCTAAAGACCCTGCGCATTCCTCGGTAGGCTTGAGCATAAATGCGGAAATCCTAAAGCCCGCGGTAAACTTGCAAGACCTAAAGCACTGAAAAGCCCCATGCAGAGCATAAACCCGAAAGACACAACACCTATGAGCTCAGGGTCAGGTAGAAGCAGCATCTCTACGTAATCCGCATGCGACAGCCGTACCATCCGCAGTATCCCGTTGTGTGTGTGTGTGTGTATGTTTGTGTGTGCGTGCACTGCGGCTTTCGGCTTTAGCGTGTCGGGGTGCAGGATTTAGGGGCTCAGGATTCTGGGGCTAAGGGAGTTGCACACATGCTACGTGGAAGAGCGAAGGCCAAAGCATCCTTGTCCCAGCCATTGTTGGGTTCCGACATACCGGGAAACCTGTAAAGAGCGCAGTCTCCCTGCCGTTGTGGCCAACTTCTAAGTTAGTTCTCCGCCCTAAACCTGCAGAAACCGAGATGCAAACCCTGAACCTGAAGCTCCAAGCTGATCCCCAGTTCGCCGGCTCATCAGGAGGGGGTTTCATCTACCAGTACAGCACCGACGACTGCAGAACCTGGCAGGCTGTCGGGAACGAGGGTACGGCCTAAGTCTCGAAGGCTGGAAGGGTGGGTGAGGTTTTCGGACTGTTTCTGGTGGCTTGGGGCAGGGTAGGTTGCGGCTTGCGAGTGCTGGCAGTGAACCAAGAATGATTGGCCAGTTCAGAATGTCAATGATGGCGAGAAATGTAACGTTGTGCTCGCTTTCACAGGTTACGGTCCCCGTCCGTGGTGAATGCACAGGTCATGACGGGCTCTAGGATCAAGCCTTCGCCAAAACATGCATGCACACCCCTATATATACCTAAACCTTAAACCCTAAACTGTAATCCGAAGCTCTTCTAAAGGCGCTCTCCTACGCGGAAGAACGGAAGGAGTGGGTGCGGACCGCCTCCAGCACCAACCTGAAGCCCGGCGGCCCAAGATATATGGGAATTTCCGAAAATCGGGGTACCTCATTGTGGGGGTCTTGTAATAAGGATCCTACTATTTAGGGTACTAATTATACTAGGGTCCTCTATTTTCGGAAACTCCCGTATTTTTGTGAGTCGAATAGGGGCGCAATGATATGCACTGCTATTCCTCTCAGATGATTGAGGCCCTATTACCAGCGGGTTTATCGATTCTGGAGCTTGGTTTGTCGATTTTTTAAGTTTTAAGTGGTTTTGTTACCGCATGAAATCTACCAAAAAAGCTTTGTGCATTCTGCATGCCTTTGAAACTATTTCTGATGTTGCGTCTCAGGTTCAGCAGAGGCCGGTTAGAAGTAATCTGATCTCGAGCTTGATCACGGTGTGTCTTGTTTTCGTTGCTCTTTCGACAGTTCCTTCATGAAGAAATCTCTCTAGTGGATCCATCCACTTGAACCTGAAACCTTCACGTCTTAACTAGACCTGGGACCTCAATCTCCCACACGGTGGGGTATGCACCTAGACTCATCGCAAGCTGAGGTCGGATGATGATGGGATTCCCTGCGAGGCACACACCCCCACAGGGGTTGCCTCAAGGTTTGACAAGCCCTCAGGCTTTTGCAATCCGACACTTCGCTTACGTCAAGAATATGCAAATCGCTCAGCGATATTTCTTTAAGCAGAACCTGCCTCCGCACGTCAAGCAAGGCACATCGCGATGTAAATCGGTGGGCGTGACAGGAGGAGCAGAAAGGAGCAGAAATCGCCTCGGCAGTTTTGCTGGTATTCAGCTTCCGGAAGAGCCAGGGAGGCAGTACTGCCCAAGCACCCAGAGACGGCTGAAGAGCCTTCCCAGCGCCGACCAGCAATTCTTCGCCTCGCTGCGTCCAAGCAGTCAACGTCAGCCACGGGTTTCCTGGCTTCACTCGGGTTTAGGGTTGAAGGTTTGCGGGTTCTCGTCTTGCTTGACTAGAGTTTAGGGTTTTGAGGTGTTAGGGCTTTCGGGTTTTGGGTGGAGGCTTGAGGGCACACAGCGTGCCCCCACAGTCCCCTTCCCAAGCCAGCTTTAGGAGGCCTGACACGCCCCCAGACGCCAGACAGTTTTGAAGTAATTAGGGTTGGCAGTTATTGTTGTATCGTATGGCCTGGGTGAGTGCAGAAGCGCATCAATGACTTCCTAGCAACTGACTGTGTAGATGGGGCTGTCCTTATGTCAAGATGTGAAACTCTGGCATGTCGTTTACTTTCTGCTTGGAGGCGATCATGGCCATCACACCATCCGAGGAGGCCAGTGCTGGCATGGCCCGGGGCTCGACCGATATTTGCCACAGTTCTCAGCTTGTAAAGTCTGAGATGTAGGTGCTTAGGTGTAGGATTTCGCGGTTATCTGTTTTGCTATGGGGTGGGCAGCCACATGCTTCAAGCTATAATCCTGAATCCCAGCGTCTAAGGCTTTGGGCAGCCTCAGCGCGAAGTTTAAGCTATGCATGTTGCATATTACTGAGGCGAGCAGTCTCAAAACGCCAACCTCCGTGAAGCCAGACGCTCAGTTAGTTCAGAGGTTGCCGTCAGGTCAGGAACTCGGCTTTTTGCTGATGCTTACTACAGGGGCTCTTGCAAGTGTTTCGGATGTAGAGAGTTTGGGGGTAGGCGATTTGAGCTTGAGGGTTTAGGGCTTGGGGTTAAGATTGAGGGTTGCGACTTAATTCGACTTTGGGGTCAACAGTTGAGGGGCAGTGGCTGGCCTAAGTGCCGGGGCGGGGGCGTGGCCGGGGCGAGAGGGGGCTGTGGGGCTTAAGCGTAAGAGTGCGAGCACGACAAAGCAGAGTTTGCGGAAGCTTGACGTTCATGGCATGGTTTCCGGTTCAGGGTCTGGGCGTCATCAGCTTCAAAGCCCAACGCCCACTTCAACTGCCAGGCTTCTGTTCCCGAGTGCTACCGGAACAGCTCTTGCACCTCGGCGACTGACTTGCTTCGGTGCCAGGTGTGACTATTGCCCTAAGTCTTCCTTGCCAGTGTCATGTGTCTTGATAGCTGTGTCATGTGTAAGTCAGCACTCCGATTAGTTTCTGCTTGCTGTACTTGCTAATGTAGTAGCACTCTTGTTGCTGATACAGATGTCCACACCAGGTCAGGAGTCCACAAACACAAATTAAGTAAATTATAGGGGCCGGGGGGGTGGGGGGGGTCCGTATCATCGTATCCTCGCCGCCGAGATGTTCCAGACACCGGTCCCGTCGTCTCTGAGTCTACCCGTAAAACATCTCATAGGAGGCCAAATGGGGTTTTAGCCTATGGGGGTTTAGTAGGGATTCGGGTTCCCATAATAGGGTTCATATTAAGGAATCCCTACCCTGAGAATCTTAAACCCCCCTTGTGGCCTCCCATCAACATCTAAAGGCCAAGCGGCCCGGCTCCAGGGGCCATCAGAGGTTGAGTTGTCGTATTGGCGGTTTCGGCCGATAGACTGTAAATGGAGCATAGTGCAGTATAGAAGAGTATAATATAAAGGAAATGCAAAGAATAGAGTACGATACATGATAATGTAACATAATGTAATATCATGTAGCATGAGAATGAAGGCATAAGTGTATATAGTATAATATAGTAGAAGTTGATATAACTTAGTAATCTATGAAATAGTGTACAATAGAATAATTTGGTACAGTATAGTACTTTAGAACATAACATAATGCAGTATAGTATAGTATACTGCAATATAACACGTTATGCTCCAGTGCCTTGTCATATAATGGATAATATGATTCAAATTGATATGATATGATATAACATGGTACAAAGTAATATATTATGGTATAATTTAATGTGTTGTAAAAGAGTTTGATATACTAGAATATGATACACAGTATTCTCCGTTCGTTCGAGTTCTGCACGTGGTTCATGCCGCACGGACAAAGCCTCAACACGCCTGGCCCGGATTCCAAGGGGTACCATATGCAAACTGGCAAACCGAGATGAACTGAGCGTGCCTGTTCTGAGGCAGAAATAGAGCAACAGACAGATCACCGCTTCAAGCGCCCGCAGTACCTGGCGGAGGCCACACACCCCTCTGTACGTTGCCGGGTTCTGGGCCTTGGGTACTCAGGGTTGCTTTTGCTTGCTTGGGTTGCTGTCGCCGACTTAGATCTGGAGAGGGTTACTTCGGGGCGTCAAGCCAGGGATCTTCGAAGCTTCTGCTGCTTCGCCTTTTCATGACTTAGAAGCTTCCGTCCAACCACTCCCACAACTTTAAAACAGGAAGTCCTAAACCCAAGTCAGTCTGCCAACAGCTGGCACGACGTGTTTGTGGAGTTTGTCTGATAGGTGAAGAAGGATTTGCGAACGGCTCACCGGCCTTCAAGCTGGCAAACAAGCCTGAAACTATCTTCAAATGCTGTCTTGCAAAACTGCGGGGCTGAGGCCGGAATAGCGCCGCTGACACGCCGATGTAGGATGACCGCGGAACCGCATGAACGCTGTCTTGCGAAAGTGCGGGGCTGCGGCCATCTTACGGTCGGGGCGGTGTGGGATGGTCGCGGCCCAGGCGGTGATTTTTGGCAGGCTTGGCGGCGCTTCTGTCAAAATCAAGCCACTTCCGATGCTGTAACTTGCTAAGCTAAACTTGGCACTCGTTTGGGGGTCTGGAGCCGGCTCGAGCTTTAGATGGTGGCTTGCAGGGTTTTCGAGCAAAACCTTGCTCTTGTAGCCCTTCGGTTGGTTAGGGCGAAGTTATATGCCTTAAACCCTAAATCGCAGTTTGAGTGGCTATATATATATATAACGTGTTCATCCCGTTTCACCTCTAAGACATAAGACAATGTTTCAGGCTTCAGGTTGATTACCCGTGTCAATCCGTTTCGACCCAAACGTACATCTACCAGGGATCCAGGATGCACATCCGAACGTACCATTTTTATCCACTTTCCAAAAAAATGCTATTTTCATTTTCCAAAGCTCAAAGCTAGAAATCAGAAGCTCGGCAGCCAATGCTCTACCCGAAACTTCCACAAGGCCCTGACGCATTACTCCGCACAGTCGAGGTCTCATCCTTAGTCCGGTGCTCTGGGTGCAGGGGCTAGGGCTTCGGATTGTTTGTGGTTCAGGCCTGAGGAATGTAATGGCCTTGGTTTGAGGGTCCAGGCGGGGTGTGTGGGATTTTTGCTTTATAGGTTGAGCGCCCCATAAGTTGAGGGTTGTCTGTTCTGGAGTCCTCGGTCCTTCGACGGGTGCGTGGTTTGGTTTGATGTGCCTGGCTACCATTTGGCTACGGTCGATATCTTTTTACGGGTTTGTACTCGTATCCAAGCATGATGCACGTTCATCACGGTGTTTGTGCATTCTCAATGTCAGTGTGTACACACTCGTACGCACGCATGTGTTGTAAAAGCATATGTATATACAAACAGATACATGTACATGATAGTGAGTATGTAGCTACAGAGAGACTCTGAGAAGATATCTCGCTCAACTGCCAAAGCTCCCCGGCCCATGCGCCTAAACCCTAAATCCCCTAAGCTTGAACTATTTGTGAGCTCTTAAGGCCTCGAACCCCAACACCCTGAACCCTCGAGCTCAGACACGAATTTCAGGACCCAGCGTCCTAACAATTAATTAAACCGTGAACCTCAAAGCTTCAAAATATACCCTAATCCCTGAACCCCCCAAAAGGCCCTAAACTCTAAAACGCAAGCCCTAAGGCCCTCAGGCCTAAGGCATCGAACCCAAAAGCCCCTCAGCGCAGGGCGGTGCGCTCGAACGGCCACTTGGCCTTGGCCGGACACCCGGAAATTATCTAGATGCCTTTGGATTACTGTACCTTACATTGGGATCAGATGTTGAGAGCTCGAGTTTGGGGAGAAGCTTAGACCATGGGTTCAAGCCTATAGGCCTGCTAGTTAGGTTTGGCTTTGACTAACGGGCCGCCATATCGATAAAGGCAAGGCCTCGGAAGGTTAGAAATTGTTTGAAGCCTTTGTTTCGCAAGCATACGACTATCCTGTGCCTGGAGTGTTCATTTCCTCTGTCTCTCCCTCCCTCTGCCCTCAGCCGTGAGCCCGAAGCACTGAACGGTTCAGAGTGCAGCAGTGCCCAGGTGGGCGAGATTGTGATGGAACATTACGTCTCGGACAAGGTCGTGAAAGAGGCATCGCCCTGAAAATTGTTGAAGGGTGTGGTGTGGTTTGACTTTGCAGGGTTGGACAGGCTCGCGACGGAGCTTCGGATGGTTCTGGAGAACCTTAGGTATCGATGTTCTTATAAAACGTCCAAACACACTTTCTCGCGTGGTGACGAAACGGTCATCAGGCTTTAACTTTATCCTTGTCATCAGGCTTTAACTTTATCCTTTGAGGGCTCTGGGATTCTGTTGGGCACTCGGTTAACTGCCATCAGTTCCGCCTTAGCAGCCGAGTCCCGAGACGTCCCGAACTCACGGATTCCACATGTCGCAGAACCGTAAACCACAACATGGGAGTTTCGGAAAATACTGGGGGACCCCGATATAGTACCTCAAATAGTAGGATCCTTATTATAAGGACCCCAAAATAAGGTACTTCTTCAACCGAGTGCATAGGATAAACGAACAGAAACCTGAGGGATCCCCCGCTTTTGGTGGCTGTCTTCGTCTTCTCACGGTTCAAAATGAGTAACTTGACTTCCGGCCAGGGAGCTCAACAACTACGAGTATCCTAAGCGAGCCGTGAGTCCCCGGAGGGAATCGAAGTCGTTACCCCCCAACCCCCCGCCATAAAGTAAAAGCCAGAAAGTTGGAATATGATTACCCTAAACCCTTTATGGTAAATTATAAGGTATCCTACCCTGAAACCATATTCCAACTTTCTGGAGTTCCCTTTAAAGACCCAACAGCCTAAATCCCCCAAGCTCAGAAAACCTATAAAACCCAGACCCAAAGTCTACGTCCCAAGAGCCTAAGCCCTGATTATATACGTGTATACATATATATATATATACACACACACATATTACATACGTTGTTTTATTTTTGCCACATATATGAATATATCTATATGTGTATATATATATATATATACATATACATATATACATATACATATATCCTTGAACTGGCCTGATTTCTTTCGTCAGGCGGCGATGTTTTTCGGATCTCATCTCGTGGTCGGCCACAAGGAGGTCGGGCGTCTGGTATTCAAAATGCTGCAAGCCACCGTTTAGGGTTTAGGTTTTAGATTCAGGGTATCTATATCTGGTTGTATGTGCCTTTCTCTCAATCTGCCAACGTGCCTCTTGAGTACAGGATTTTGGGGTTCAGGGTGTATTTAGTGTTTCGGTTTAGGGGTTTAGGGTTTAGTTTCAGAATTTAGACTTGTGTAGTTAATGTGTAGGTTTAGGGTTTCGGGGTACTTATAAGAAGCAGCCTCATCGTTGTGATGCTACATCGGTGCTCCGTATTTTGGTCCGAAGGGGTTTCGGGGTGGAGGGCTTAGGGTTTAGGGTTAAGCTAAGGAGTATCAGCCTAAAGTTACGGGGTCGATGATTTCATGCTTAGGTCGAAGAAATGCAGATGTCCTTCTAGTTGCGTGATTGTCACGGGTGCATGTCTCTTGTAGTCATGCAGGGTTTGTTCTCAAGAGGAGCATCGGAGGCGGAATTTCACCTCATTAACAGTCAAGTTGGAGGCTCGTTTACCAAATTCCACGACAGATATAGCCAAGATCGACCCCCACGTTCCGACAGGGCCAGCCGCTTGCAAAGACCTTTGCGACACCGAAAGGCGCGCTGAAGTTCTGCTGTCGTCCACATTGCAGCACATAATGCTCGTAGCACAATGACGTGCTATCATGCGATATGTTTCATTCTGTTCCTCTGCAGAGAATGGGAGTTTCCGGAAATAGGGGACCCTAATACAGTACTCTAAATTGTAGGGTCCTTACTATAAGGACCCCAAAATAAGGTACCCCTAATGTTCGGAAACTCCCAAGTGTAGGCATCAGCACCCACAGGACTGCCGCCACCCCGAGCGTGGGAGACTGAGCGTTGGCTGAAAGTCATCTGGGAGGAGCCCACAACCCTGGACCCTACACCGTGTGCATGGATGGATGGCTGGATAGATGGGAGTTTCCGAAAATAGGGGTACCTTATTTAGGGGTCCTTATAATAAGGATCCTACTATTTAGCGTACTATATTTGGGTCCCCTATTTTCGGAAACACCCAGATAGATGGATAGATGGAAGCTTTCCTTACACAAAGCTGCGAGAAACCCTAGAGCTATCTTTCCAGGAAGCTGCTACAAGTACCTTGATTTCGGACCCAGCCCGGACGCTACCCTAAGTGAAGCTGGCACGATTCCTTTCATTTTCGGGTTTAGCCCCACCAGCTATCCGCAGTCCTTCAAGGCCCGCGCCCACGGAGGAGAATCGCGGAGGTCCGGACCAGTCAAACTGAGTTTCGGCGGTCGTAGCTGAGCAGGGTTGAGGCCTTCCGGTTTTGATTTGCCGGGAGCTTCGGAATTTGGGTTTTAGCAATGTTCTGCTTTCAATGATCGGAGTTGTTCCGCGTTTCGTGTCTTGGCAACGATATCCGATATCCTGACCGTCGTCATCACCATCAACAACAAAAGCTTCATTTTCGGTAACAGCGACATCCTCGCCATTCTCTGTTCATCATCTTCTTCTGCTGCATGGCAAGTCTTCTTGTGCCGGGTGTGGCCATACATGACTACGACCTGGTACGGCAACACTGTGACAACACGAGATGATACACAACTCCCCGCCTCGACACAACCACGCTCCTGCAGACAGATAGAACGACTGGCAGGCACGCAAGTTGAGTGGCTAAGTGCGGTAGGCAAAGCAGGACACTGCTTCAATTCCGTAGTCCTCTGGTCCATAATCAACGGCAAGCTCCCTCCCCAGTCCCTCCCTCTCTTCCTCCCGGAAGTGCAGCCCAAACCCTGCTACTGTGCAGGTGTCGACAACGTGATCGCTCTGGATCGCCAGCCTGGCGATCTTCTGCTGCTCAGAGCTTGTAGCGTCTTACAAAAGAAGCATTTTTCTTGCTTTGCTTTAGCTACGAAGCTGGTGTTACAGACATGAGGTCCGCTTTAGCAATTTGGTCAATACTCAAATTGCTTCCCGGCTTCCATGGCCCTGCGAATTGCTGGTAAGTCCCTGGCTTAGCACCTATGCCGGTTCCGATAAGCTTCGAGTAACTCCGGCAGTCTGCACAGGTTAAGGTGTAATATAGGGGCTTAAATACTTACCAACACTATTCTGGGGGTTCCTTATCATAATCATAGACAGTGGGCCCCAAAACCCTATTCTGACTATTACAGTTGGAACATCATGAGCTAAGCTGCTCAAATCTGCACACCTGACGATGACAGGGCGCATCTGGGTCTGCTGCAACCACGTCAGCCGGCTCCTTATATATCTCAAATCGTCCGGGCAATCCATGGCCGAGACCTTCAGGTGGAGAACCCAAATTACTATAATAGACTATAGCTGTGTAAGATTCCATAATATACCATGATATTTTACCATAATATGACTTGCGGCACCAAGGGTTCACGCTGGTTAGAGGGTCCGGCTGTTGGCCTGCATGGTTCCGGGATCAGCCGGGCGGCGACACTGCAGGGAGATCAGTGTCCGAATGAGGTCTAAAGAATCGCCTGGCTTGTATCAGTTGCTTGAGACATGTGCAACTCTGGTGGCTGAATGCGTCTAGTGGTCGCCGTTTTAGCGTTTAGGAGTTTGGAGTGTGGGGGTCTCGGGCAAAGCCTCATCCTGCTTTTAAGTTGTTGCGAGTCTAGGCTCAAGACATGAAAATGATGCCCAAAACATGGCTTGGATAACCCAAAACGCAAAACCCAGAATGGGGGCCTAAAGAACCCAAGCCGCAGACACTGCGCCCTTTCAGCCTTGTCCTTTGTCAATCCTACCCCTGGAATCTCTCCAAGTCCAGGTCCAAACCTTCTAGTCTGCGGACCACAAGCCCTTTTCTGATCATTAAGGTGCCCCCATCCAACTCAAAAGCCTCATAGGAGCCCAAAAGCCTCATAGGAGCCCAAAAAGACCCCTATTCTACGAATGCCTCTGAACCCCAAACTCTAAACTTCATTCTAAAAAGGAGCTCAACAAAAAATCATTGAAATCATGAACGGCAGAATCTTCCTGCCGTGTCCACCGAGGCTATGCTGCTAGATCCATCCTAACCGAGCTCCACGAATCCATGAACAAAGACTCAAGGGAGCTGGAGGAGCCCGAACCGCACAAGGGTTCGGGGTGCAGGGTTTTGGGGTTTGTTAGGGTTTAGGTAGGAGGGTAGCTTGGGGAGCTTGCACTTAGATTTAGGAGTTTTGGGTTGAGAGAGTGTCGAGAGCGTTGCATTCTTTGGCAGTTCACGGCCATAGAGGTTCAGGACTGTCCCTGAGCCCACGATCGAACAGTTCTGTTGGCTGGGGCTGGTCTTCCAGCCTTGGCTTATGACATCTTCCCGGTAGCTGCATCCAAGGAAACGGCAGTCTAGCCCCGCTTCCTGACTGGAAGACGGTAGTGTGGCTTTCCGACATGGCTTTGGCTGTCCAGTCTTTCCGAAATCCCAAATGCCCACGATCCCCCAAACATCCCCACACACAAAAACATCACGGTTCCGCACTTGCGTCTTGACTGTATGTTAAGAGCCCTGGATGTCCCCTTTGGTTTGATGCAACCCCGAGCCCGCCGCAGGAGGCCATCAACCGCTTTGCCAAGGAGTTCAAGAAGCTGTCGCAGACGCCACCTCAGGAGAAGTTCCTGCCAAATCTCCCAAAACAGACTTTGCCCGATCTTTGGGCCTCAGACCTCCAGCCCCATGATATTCAGGTTTTAATAATTAGAATAGGGTTTTGTGGCCCACTATACTTAGAGTTATACTAACACCCAAAATAGTATGGGTAATGTTTAAAGCCCCTATGGTACCCCCTGATGCCCTTTTGTACGGTGTGATGAATTCTGCTGCATGTAGCTGTCACTGCTTTCGGCGAGTGCGAAGCTGTTCAAGCTGTCAAACCACCAGAGTTCCAAACAACCCTAAAATGTACAATGTAAGTTACAATGTATATACAAGTTTATCCATTTATATATAAATGGATATATATATATATATATATATATATATGTACATATATATATATATATAACCCCCGGTCCCCGCCGAGGCCCAAGGATCAGAGGGAGCGGAACGTCAAGTGGCAGCAGCTCTTCAAGTCAGGAGCGCCGAAGGCGCGGGCGTTTCTTTGCCTTGAACCATGCAGACCCTGAACCGCTGTAGGCTGTGGATTGCTCTGTATACCATAGTTATATTATATTGTATTATATATGTGTATATATATATATATAAACCTAAATAAGGACTACCAATTATGCAGGCCCCTCAACACAGCCTATCTATCTAACTCCCTAACTATCTATCTATCTATCTATCTATCCCTCTAATATAGATAGGTAGAAGGATAGATAGATAGATGCGTTCAAAGTACTGCTTTTCTTTGAGCTTAAATTCCTGAAGAGAAAGCCATCGAAGGCGCGGCACTGTTTGGGCAATTCCCCTGTAGCCCACATGCTCCACTGAACCGCAAGAAGTTGCGAGGCTTCGGGCTTGGGTTTTGGGGTTTTGGGTTTAGGGTTCTGGGAGTTTGGATTTAGGTTGTGTGGAATTTTGGGTTTTGGTTTTAGGGCATACGGTTCAGGGTTTGCAGTCGGGACGCTACTCCGGCGGTTTGCCTCATACATGTTTGCTCTGCCTCACACTAGTAGCGCATTCCTTCACCGAACGTGCCCACACAAGGGAATACGAACTTCAAAACGCACAACAACGAGGCCGAAGGCTTTAAACACCAACCCCCGAAGCCTATAGGCCCTAAAGCTCAACGCATTTAACCCCAAGAAGCCCTAAACTGTGCTTCTACTGAAGCACACCTATCCGTCTTGAGAAGCTCGAGCCTTTGCTGTGTTTGCCGGGAAAGGCTTTGGGTGACGTCTTCTTGGCCGTGATCGGCCATCCCCTCAGCATGGCGGGGTTCAGGGCACAGTGTACAGGACTTCGACAATTGACGCTAAGTTTTATTCCACATGGTCCAAATGGCTTGTATATGGGCACAATGGTTGCATTTGTGGTCAGGCGTCTGGCGTTCCCGGCCCCACACACCCCCCCAATGGTATGGTCTGATAGGGGTGGGGGGGGCGTGTTGGAGCTGTCACCGGATGGCGGGGCGGCGCTGGCGGCCAGGGCTCACACGCAAGCCCTTCGCAAGCAAGGGTGGGGGGGTGTTCGTCGGGATCAAACCCTAGGTAGCGGTTTCGGGCTCATCCCTCAGCCCGATCAGCTAGGGGTGTCTTCTGAATCTGAACAGATAGGCTTAAACTCCAACCCCGCAAACCCTAAGCCCTCAATCACCATTAGGCATAAATTTTATCTGCGAGGTGCGATCGCCATGGATTCGGACTACTTCGAGGTCGGGAAGCTCAAGTTTTCTAGACTTATGGGCTTGGGGGAGGGGGAACAGTGCTCTGCGGATGCCGAAATCAGTTTTTGTCACAGACAGATCTTGCAGGGTTCACATCCGGGCAGGCCGAGCAGTTGATGCTGCAGCACTACCAAGACAGCCGCGGGCTGTGAGCTGTCGTATTCAGCATAGCTGCCATAACGGTGGCATTGGCAGCTAGCTGTGTGAAAGTGGGCTGCTGTGGTCAGCCTACATGGCGGGATGACTTGGGCATGTGTTGCTGCAGAGGTCTTTCACTTGTGAGTGGCGCTGGTCTATTCGATGGAAAGCTGTTCAACTTAGCCGCAACAACCGCGCGTTGGTGACACATGCGGTTCTGCACTGATCGAAAAGCAATAATAAATCGAGCTAGTACCCCGCGCATGCTGCTGTGGACCTAGTTTGTGAAAGCGCTTCCTCTTAAGGCTTTGACTTTGCATCGTTCTGAAGCCATAAACAAGTCGCATGCAACTTCGTTGAGCTCTACTGCCTGATGCTCAAATTTCGAGGTGAGCAGATCTTCGAACTCATGAAGAACCGAGAGGACTTCTGGGGTCTTCTGTGGGCATCTGCACCCTCCTAAGGGAAGCCTAAACCCGACCACCCCTGAGCCTGAAATGGGTGCAAAGGCTTCATGATTCGAGGACCATGATGTCATTATGCAGGCCGGAAGAATTAGTTATGTTATTCCCAGAGTTCCTTATTCCAAGTACACCATTCTAGACCATATTGCACACCAAAATCTATTTTCCTTTAGAAAGACCCCATTGGCAGTGTAAGGCTTCAGGAATCTGTTCTGTATGTTTCAAGAGCCTCTTTTCTGCGGTGAGTGTCTAGGAGACTTTGGAGGATTCACTGTTGTTTCGTCCTCCAAGTTGTTGCAGTTGGCCGCAAAGTCCCCGAAATCCGAAAACGCCGAAACGAACCCCCAAACACTAAACTTGAAACCCATGAAACCCACGATGGGAGTGTGGAATACCTTCTAGCAGGCTACGAGCCCTAAGTTTGGGCCCAAAGCCCCAAACCTCCATGGCCAGTCCCTGAAAGTAGGGTTTAGCGTTTGGCTTTTGCCTGTAGTCTCCATTGTAGCTCCTTTTGGGGTTTAACCAGCTTTAAGAAGGATCCTATAAGGTAACACACAAGAAGCACACGAACTACAGTGGAGACTGTAGGTAGAGTTAGACACCTGCATCTGTAAGTATGCCCTGCATGATCTCTAAATCACTTTGCCCCAAAGCCGAGCCTCATGACGGAAGCTCTCAAGCACAGTTCGAAGGCCTGCCTGGCTTCGGTACTCGTATTGTCCTCAAGCATCCACAGGTTCCCGCAGGTATTCCGAATCACACCCTGATGAGCCGGGCACCCAGAGTTTAGACTTTCAGGGTTTCGGGTGCACCTGCCGTGAATTCCTTGAAGAGCGATCGGGCAACGGATGACGGACGGCAGCCGATACGGAAGCCCTTATGCAACCCGAGACCCTAAACCCTTATGTAACCCTAAGCTCTAAGCCCAACCCTAGGCCCTGCGGGCCCTAAACCCTCGTGTAACCCTAAAACCAAGCCCCGCTTAGGCACCAATGGTCTACGGCAACTGCGTGAGGATTTTCCGCAGGTTCATTGCGAGAAGGTCCTCGAGGCGGAGTCTTTGTGCAGCCTTAAGAGGGTTTTGGGTTTAAAAAACTGTGAGCCCCAACCCGCAAAAGCCCCAAATTGGAAGCCAGAGGGTTGCAATACTACAGTAGGAGCATCTAGGAGATTCTACTGTATGGAATTGTACTACACTATACTTTAGCAGTATCCCTCATGCCCCCAAGCTAATGAAGTTTAGGGAGTTCCTGCAAGAATCATCCTTACATTTCCTGTTCCATCCAGCTTCCTTGGCTTCCCTGTAAAACTGCATCGTCTGCCGTTGCAGCACATGAGGCTCATGGCCTCATCAACTATATAGGGGCATGAGGGACTACTAATAATACTATTCCCTAGGGTTCGTTAGAAGACTTATACTGCAATATACTCCCAAACCCTGTTTAAGTCTTCAGGTCCCTACATTCACTCTGGATCTTTACCTCTCCAGCATAGGTTTAGTGGATAGTTTTGCTGGCTGGTTGTAGTTTACCATGAGTACATCAGAAACGCAGCAGTAAGTATATGTTACCTAATGCAAGAATTGCTGTCGTTCGTCCGTCCCACATGTATTAGAACCCAAGAAAGCCGTATTCCGGGCCTCGCCCAATAAGGAAACAAGGCCTGAGAAAGCTCGCCCACTCTTAATAACCAGTCATTTACGGAACAGAGGAACCAAAACAAAGAGTAAGGCCCACATGGTGCCCAACTATTGAATAACTGTTGCCCAAGTAGAGCCCACATAGTACCGAAACAAGCTCCCACTGAAAGGTCACAAGATCCCCCGAAACAACCACTACAAAATAGACCGAACTACTCTTATTTGGATGTTATGATTGGCTGCATGACATACGGATACTGTGAGGGGGATTGAGTGGGGCTTAGTTAGGGTTCACCTGAAGCCGAGAACGCTAGCGCAAACTTAGCTGGACATCTCGACATTCGCATAAAGTATTAATCGGTTCTCCAAAACCCTTCACAGGAAGAGCTCACATATGCCGCATCCCATGGAGGGACACCAAAATTCAAGGCAATCTCCAAGGGTCGCTTGCTTCCAGGCAGATGAGCCATAAGTCCCAAGCTTTAACCGAGGCTGTTGAATCTGCCTCCCTCGCGTCAGGCGGATACTCCGCAGCAGCATTCATTGTCGCGCCGTCCTCAACCTGAATGTGAAGATGCGTAATTTTCCTTGCATACCTGCTTGCCATTTACCTGCCAAATGTTCAGAAATGTATAGAATATCTGGCTGCAGCGCGACTATGTTCTGCAGCCTGTGCTACGCAAATAGAAGCCTGAAACAAGAGCCAATGCATTTATCGGGAGCAGCAATGGACTTGGAAAGCAGAGCTGTATCGAAGAGCCATAAAGGCGTCGTACCAGAGCTTTCGCGGGAGGTCTAATGGAACTGTGCGTCTTTGCCCTCAGACCTTGAACCTTGACCCAGACAGCCCAACACCCTGTAGTTAAGGCAAGTACCTCAAACCAGACTGGGCTTATTACGGTGATTTAAGGTGTATTCCTCAACTAGCCAAAGAGTTCTCGGCTCTTTGGGATCAGTTTCGAAGCTGTCTCCCTGCACGAACTCGTTGCACCGTTGCCTGAATTGAACAATCCATTCCCAGAGCTGCAACACCCTCAACCCTAACGCGTAAACCCTGAACTGAACCCGAAGCCCTCATCACCAGCGGCTGCGCAGGAAAGAGCTGCAAGGCTTTTTGGGATGGGAAGTTAGGGCGACAACGGTGTTTCCAGGAATCAGGGGTCCCATTCTTCAGTGTCCATATAGCTCACAGCTTAAACCCAAAGGTACTAGTAGTTTTGCAATCTCCAAAGGTTCAAGGTTGAGCATGTTTGCGGGCTGCTTGTCTGATCAGAAGGTAAGTTTGACGTATTGCCACGGCCTCGGATTCGCGATTGTAGAGCACGTAACCTTTACTAGCAGGTGTGGGCACTAAAATGTCTATCTTGTAATCCCAAACCCTACAATACCAGACCAGGAAAGACCTAGGAGATGACAAGATCGGTTCTCTAAAGCTGACCCCGAAGTCAAGACATGCTCTGATACTCGAGGAAGCGACACCCCTAGATGCTTTTGTTGCCCTTCCTATTACGATGGTTGCTGTTAATTAGTTTGGTTTGCACTTGCTGTGATTGCTATTGCTCATGTTATGATCATTATGGTTATGACGACTAGTGTTGTTATTGTGTTTTATTGTAAGCGGCATTGTCACTGTTAGTCGTGTAGTCAATGGGAGGGCGAAGTTCCAAAGCTCATCGTCTCCAAACGGCTGTCCAGTGAACACATCAACACGCCCCCAGACCTCTAGACCCCAAACTGGAGCGGTACCTCAGTCCCACAATTCTCCCAGCGGATCCTTTCCGGCCAGGGGGTCTTGACATGGATGCCTGGTTTAGCACTCAGCTCTCCGAGACAATTGCAGAGGGGTCCAGGGTTGAAAGGAGTCTTGAGGAAGATAGGTTCGAGGGTTTCGGGTTGGGGTTCAGTGCGTTCAGTACTGACAGTGAGTCAGAATTGAGGGTTGGGGTCTAAGCAGGGGCCAAGGCGAGGATAGGAAAATCGTCAGCGATAGCCGTGATGATCATGAAGAAGAAGAAGTTCATAATAATGCTTGGGTACAAGGTGAAGGCGCAAGAAGGTGATGATGATGATGATGACCCCCTCATAGTTCCTGGTATCGTGGACTAGAATCATCCAAAATCCGTAGTCTGAGGACCGGGGACGTACTTGGGGCATGCGCTCTAGAGACTGTAGCACTGCCAACCGCCTGGTTTCGGGTTGAAAGTTTGTGACTGGGTTTTAGGTATGCCGTTCAGGGTTAGGGTGTGGGGTTTAAGGAAGGTTTGGGGTTTAGGGTTTAGGGCCGCTTTAGGGCCTGTTTGAAGCTCAGCGTGTTGTGTTTGGGGTTGGAAATTCTTTGGGTCGCCCCAATCCTTGAAAGTTACGTTATGGCCGAGCCCTCAAATGTCGACCACAAGAGCTAAATTTCAGAACCTTTTTTTGCGTTGGCGATGTTGTCCTAGGGCCTGAGGCCTTGGGCGTTTGGAAGATATGTCAAAGGGTCTCATGCAAGGTCTGCTGGTTGAGGGCTGCAGGTGCGTTTGAGATGATCTCAGACGATCCAGAAGTCGGTAGTTTGGGCGTCGAAGGCACCAACATCATCCGTCAAGCCAGCCCAACCCTGAGCCTCTAAACCCTAAACGCCCTAAACCTCGAACCCTAAACCAAGTCCGTCAAGCCCAAGGCCTCTCGAAACGCTTCAAGCCCAGCCCCAGACTTTGGGCACTGTGCAGGTTTCATGTGAACGACCTGTGCATGGTGGAGGCACAGAGGGCTGAGGGCATTCCGAGTATCAGATGTCGAACCATCGTCGTCATGGCCATATCACCACCACCACCATCATCATCACCATCATCGTGCTCCTGCTCCCTCTCCTCATCCCCTCGTGATGATACTCCCAGCAATGGCTATGTGCCAGGTCGAGGAAGGATCCAGCTCTCGTGAGGCCAGGGTTCAAAGGATTAGGTGTTAGGGTTGAGGGTTGGACGGCGGGTTAGAGTCTCATTCACTAGGATTGGTGTCCTGTTTCAATGGGGAGCCTGAGCTTCTGTGCTTTTGGGTCTACGGCCTACGGCTTTCAGGCTGTTGGGACATGGAGGCTTTGGTCCTTGGCGAATGCCTAGGATAGCAGAGCATACATCCTGAGGCGATCGATAGAACCCATAGCTTCTACACGTAGGATTTTTAACGGTAGAGAAACCAACCGCTACCAGCTGGGGCTACGTACTCCCTGCACTCCTTACCTCCCTTCACCTGCATGGCTTAAGTCCCAGCCCTTCATACACATGCGTGAAAAGTTTGGAAGAACACCCTCTCAACAGCCCCGACATAGATTTTATCTTCACATGGTCTCCATTCTCAATAACATCACTGCAGAACTCCATTCTAGTTCAGTCGCAATGTTGATACCCATGTGGGATTTGCACACTAAACAGCTTGAACCGCAAAAGTTCACAGCGCCATTAATAACACAATATTCGCAAAAGCCGCTAAACCCAAGTTGGCCCAAGATCCTATGAATTTACTTGAAGGTTAAGGACTTCTGGGAAGATTTTTAAGTTTCAACTAATGAAACCCGAAACCCCTAAACCCCTAAACCCGAGTCGTCTCATTCGAAGTGTTGCTCTCGGGTTTGAATGTAAGGATCCTATTGCAAGGAAAGGAAAGCCCGAACTACTCAAGGCTTTGGGCCAGGTCTTTAAGGATTAGGGTTGGGCCTCCAACGCCCACCTTGGTCTACCTCGTGGTTGTCAGAAGTTTTGCTGTTCGTGTAGTATGATGAGGCAGAGACCGGAGGTAAACGCCATTCTTGTGGCTGTGATCCTCACGCTGTCCTTATCGTATCCCTGACAGAATCGCGCAGCATTTCGTTTAAGGACTTCGCATCACTGGCGGCAAACGCTGTTTTAAACTAAAGCCGGCAGGTGATCGGCTCCACGCCACGAAGCCTGCTGATCCACCTCGGCTTGGAAAAAGACCCCGGCAGCGCTCTCGGACACAGTTTGCTTGAACGTTCAACCTCACTTGCTTCGGGGTTTAGGGTGTCTTTAGGCTGTCAGTCTACGAGTCTACATTACAAGGGTTTAGGTGTTTCTTCGGACAATAGGCGCCCATGGCGCGGGCTGGTACCCCAGCAGGGAGCTTCACGTGAGCATGTAGAAAGGTCCGCGCATGGCACGGGGCTAAGCCGAGGACCCTGCATCGGAAGGAGGGCTCGGAGGGTCCTCCGGGAACATCATACCAACCAAACAAGCAACCAAGCCAGCAACCGATGAATCCCAGTGCGATACGCTCAAGTGTTTCAAGGGTGCAGGAGCGTATCGCCATGGATCTCTTGTAAGTTTCCTGCGATGCAAGCGAAGACTCTTGATGCTGGGCTGCTGACTATACTTGCCTGTGTGGTGAAGATTGCTCACTCTTGCATTAGAGGGGATGGGAACTTGGGAGAAGTTGCCATGAAACGATGCAGAAGGAAAAGCTCACCTAAGAAAGCAGCCTGCGTGACCCGACCCGAAACTTAGGGGGTGCATGCATAGCGATACTAACGGGGTTTGGTAGGCGGCGCGTTTCGGTTTGCGACGCATGTATGGTCGAAACAGGCAAAAGTTTGACAGAGGCCGACAACGGCTGCTCCGTTCAATCTGTTTGATAATTTCTTTCGACAGTGGCAGCTAGGGACACAAGAAGAATCTCAGCCAGGGACACAAGAAGTATCTCCATGCTGACATTTTGTGCGGTTGCTGGGCAAACCTAGGGGCATGAGTTTTTTTTTGCATGGATCTGTGTGCAGGCAGCTCCGAAGGAAGCGATATGGACCGGAAGTCAGAGAGCATTCCGGAGGCTCGCACATCACGGACCAAGAGAAGCCCGAGCCTTAGATCTGAAGACTTACCTTTACCATCAATTCATTGTCCAAAGAGATCAGCGCAAACCGTGTGCTAGTACTACTGCTACAACTACTGCTACTGCTACTCCTACTACAACTGCAAGTACAACTACAACTACTACTTTACTACTAACACTACTAATACTACTAGTACTCCTAATACTTCTAATACTACTACTAATACTACTACTAACTTTTACTACTACGACTACTACTACTACTACTACTACTACTACTACTACTACTACTACTACTACTAGTGCTACTGCTACTGCTACTACTACTACTACTACTACTACTGCCACTACTACTCCTACTACTACTACTACTACTACTACCACTACTACTACGACTACAACTACGACTACGACGACGACGACTACTACTACTACTACTGCTACTACTATTACTACTACTACTACTGCTGCTCCTGCTCCTTCTACTACTACTACTACTACTGCTACTACCACTACGACGACGACTACTACTACTTCTACTGCTACAAATATCAACGTGCACCTGTGGAAAGATGCGCCCAGAAGTTCAGAAGCTTTACCTCATGCATCAGCGCAAACCGTCGCTACGATTGCTACTTCTACTACTGCCAGTACTACTACTATTACTACTACTACTACTACTACTACTACTACTACTACTACTACTACTACCACCGCCACTATCACTATCACTACCACTACCACTACCACTACCACTACCACTACCACTACCACTACGACTTCTTCTTCTACTTCTTCAACTACCATTTCTGGTACTACTACTGCTCCTCCTCCTGCTGCTGCTGTTGCCGCCACTATGACTAAGTACCAGCAGTACTGCTGCCGCGTCCACCCCCCAAAACGGAATGCAGCCGCAACCTGCTTTATCATACTCTGCTCATTAGACGATCCCAAACAACGGATGTTTTCAAATTCTTGGCGAACGCTGATGCATGTTAGTCAGGGTTGGTGTTCGCGGTTTGTCAGTTTGTTTCTCTTGAGTGTTTGTCGCTGCAGCACGCAGAAGTGCCTGATTGGGGCAATCATGACTCGTAACAGTCATCAGGGCCACCGTCGGCATTATCATCACCATCTGTCGTTTTCATCACACCCTTCGTCGTCATGCTGTAATTCAGCCAGATATAGATAGAAAAAAGCATGCACCTTCCTATACAGCCCCCGGGAAGGGGAGGCCGGTAGCTTTTCAACCTCTAGTCCTGCAACAAACAAACCCTGACGGTGCATCCTTCCAACATACAGCCCCACGTCAGTGGAGGCCGGTAAGTCAATTGTTGTGTTTATTAGTTGCAAGAGCGTCATAGCTCGTAGATTGCAACAACCCTAACAACCCCCCGAAAATCTTCAACACTTGCACTTCTGAACCGAAATGCCTGAACTGCTTAAAACCACAATCCTGATGAACAGATGGCCACACGTTTAGACCGTTTGTATGAATGTGTTGCGCAGATGCCTTTCGGCCAGGAGCATGCAAGACAAATTGGAAGTAGGTCAGTTTGTTGGTTACGGCAGACCAAAGGAGTGTGGTCATTAAGCGGACGCATGGGGTCAGACGGTTGGTGCGGTGTGGGCTGTGCAGATGCCTTCCGGTCAACAGCATGCATGCCAAATGCACAGGAGTTCATTGTGTTTGTCAGAAGTCCGACGTGGTCATTGATGCCCGCATGGGGTCAGACTTTTGGTGTGGGCTGTGCAAATGCGTTCCGGCCAACAGCATGCATGCATTGTGTTTGTCAGAAGTCCGACGTGGTCATTGATGGCCGCATGGGGTCAGACTTTTGGTGTGGGCTGTGCAAATGCCTTCCGGCCAGCAGCATGCATGCCAAATGTACAGGAGTTCATTGTGTTTGTCAGAAGTCCGACGTGGTCATTGATGGCCGCATGGGGTCAGACTTTTGGTTGGGTGTGGGCTGTGCAAATGCCTTCCGGCCAACAGCATGCATGCCAAATGCACAGGAGTTCAGTGTGTTTGTCAGAAGTCCGACGTGGTCATTGATGGCCGCATGGGGTCAGACTTTTGGTGGGGTTTGGGATGTGCAAATGCCTTCCGGCCTACAGCATGCATGCCAAGTGAACAGGAGTTCATTGTGTTTGTCAGATGCCCGACGTGGTCATTGATGGCCGCATGGGGTCACGCTTTTGGTGGGGTGTGGGCTGTGCAAATGCCTTCCGGCCAACAGCATGCATGCCAAATGCACAGGAGTTCATTGTGTTTCTCAGAGGCCCGACATGGTCATTGATGGCCGCATGGGGGCAGACTTTGGGTGGGGTGTGGGCTGTGCAGATGCCTTCCGGCCAACAGCATGCAAGACAAATGGGAAGGAGGTCATTTTGTTGGTTACGGCAGACAAAAAGAGTGTGGTCATTAGATGGCAGCATGGGGTCACACTTTTGGTGGGGTGTGGGCTGTGCAGATGCCTTCCGGCCAACAGCATGCATGCCACATGGGAAGGTTGTCATTTTGTTGGTCAAGGCAGACCAAAGTAGTGTGGTGATCGGATGGCCGCATGATCGGGTGCCAAGACGCGGGCCAGGAGCCTTCGACCACGAGGCATGGCTGAGAAGACGTTACGTGAGACGTCGGCGAGCTTTGCGCTCCGATCAGCAAGATCAGAAGAGTTTCTGTGGCCCGCCGCAACACAACCTTGACGAGCAGCGATTCCCAAACGCGTTGCCATCGTCCATCGTAAGGGTGTCATACAATGGTCACGCACAACATTGTGGCGAATCCTCTGCTGAACACTAGTTGACTGTGCTGGCAGACCTGAGGAAAAGCAAGAAAGGCGCGGCTTTCTTTGTGTTACTCGAATATGCTTGGTAGTTGTTCGTATTGCGCCCGTCAGGATGCCCAGCAATCCGACATGGACAAGAACAAACCTACTGAGTCGCGCGGCGGCATTCCATTTCTGGGTTGTGTCGCTCCTCTCTGTCTCCCTCTCCCTCTCTCTCTCTCTCTCTCTCTCTCTCTCTCTCTCCCTCTCACTCTCTCTCTTTCTGTCTCTCTTTTTATCTCTCTCTTTCTCTCTCTCCACGTGAAGAACGTGAAGACACTAAACTAAACATTGTAGTTGAGCCAATTATTCGATTGTCCCTTTCTCGGAAAGAAAAGCACGACACGAAGGGCCCCCACAACTGTGCGGGCTGTATTTTTGGAACTCTTTTGCTCGCTGTTTGTACTGCAAATATGTTATATGTTCGGAAGTTCATGCTATCAAGTCCCATGGTTGCTGTCTTTTAGAAGTCAGCCAAGTCAGGGTCGCTTGCCATATGCACTGGGACGCATCCGCTTGGTATCTCCAAAATTTGTTTGCCATTGGCACCGTTCTTGCGGTGTCATATGTCAGCTGGACAACCAATTTGGCGAAGTTTATGCAGACAATACTCGATTGAAGGTTCAAGGCATGTTTGCGCATGTTGTCGCCGAGGCATGATGGAGCCGGCCGCTCAGTTCAGTTGCGGACACCTGCTGTTCTGGCGGACGGACAGTTTGTTCTCTTTCGCAAGACAAGCACGGCTCCGAAGAGAGCGAAGGCTGCTGGCATGTATTGTTGTAATATGATACAAAGGTCAGGTGGTTTCGAGCTCCCTGTTTTGCTTGGTCACTTTTGATTAACCTTAGGCAAAGTCTCGAAGGCATCTGAGATCCTGCAAAGTGCAAGCCTGTTGGAATCGGACCAGCGGAACAAATTCTTGATCTAATTGCAAGTGCTCATTGTATTCATTGGTGCTGGCTGCTGCTGTAACAACTGTTCGTGTGAAGCCGCCATCGCTATTGCTGTTGCCTACTTTGCTGCTCCTGCTGCTTCTGTTGATGTTGCTACCGTCCTGGTGGCATGCAACTTCTCAACAAAAGTTGGTTTGTATTGACACTTGGGGAACATATCTGGCGTTTGCCCAGGCCATCTATTGCAAGCATTGCCAGATGTGGTTGAATGGACCCGCACAGCCGGGGGACTCAACGCGTTGCTGGGGTTTGTGGCCGTTTCGACTTGGCAGGTGCAGAGCTTGGATGCGCGTTTTCAATTTTTAAACTTGCGGTGTGCATCCATGCCGTCTCCGGGCTTTGGACGAGGACTGCAGGCCGTTGACACAGATTTCTGCGTGTACATGTGAAACAATAATGGGTTTTCACTAAGGGATTCAGGAGTCAGATAGGGCCGAACGACATCAGATGATGCAGCAGTTGAGGGTACCGTAAGAATGAAGAGCGATGAGGACCACCACGTTGATGACGATGTTTGTGGTTATCAGTAAGTTAGTGATAGCATACGATGCTGGGGGAGGACTCGGTAGGGGAAGAGGATGATAATGCTAAAAATCCGTTCGTGTAGTAACGGGAGGTGGGGCGTCTTGGAGCTCGTGGTTGTTGAGTCTTGTAGCTTTGGTTTGAGGGGATTTGGCGGTGCACCTCGGACACGCATTGGTGGGCTTCAAAGTTGAGGCTTGGGTGTGTCGTCGGGCTTTGGGTTTGGAGTCGTTAAGCCTGTGGTTGGAGGCGAATTGAAGTCCTTACACGCGAAGTCTATGCAGGTTGAGCTGTGCAGATTTTGTTGCATGCTTTGCAGCGCCGCAGTTGCTTGTGAGTAAGCCATCCAAGCATCCCGTGTGACGAGTTGGGCGCTTAAGAACCAAGGTGGGCAGATCACGAGATTGGAAAGAAGCATCGCAAAGCCGTGCGCAGACAGCAGGCAGGAATCTAAGTCAGGAAGGCCAGCGAGTGATGTTCTTCCAGCAGCTGCGGAGAGCTCGTCATCCTTGCCAGGTGGAAAGATATTCCGGCAAGTTCCCGGACTTCTCAGCACTGCCCTGAGTATCTTGTGCAACAGGCAGGAAGGCCAGCCGAGAGTGCAAGTTTGCATTTCATCTTACGTTTGGCCAAGTTATTATCTCTTCAACTCGTCTAAGTTGAGCACAAATCCATGCAGATACTTCACCTGTTGTCAGGTTTCGGAGAAGATCCCCGCGCCGCCAGAGGGCTTTGGAAAGAGGACGTTTGAAAAGGCCCATACAGGGTGGTAGTTGCAGCACCTTCTGAGATATCGGTTGCTTCTTTTGCGATGTAAGTGCCCCTCTGCATCTCCACGAGCCACCTTCAAGGCGAAGCTGCACCAAGTTTTCGGTCGGACAGTCGGTTCCTAAGTGACCTAAGTGTCACCACTTCGCAAATATACACAGGGACCCGCATGCACACACACACACACACACACACACAGACTGACGCGCGCGCAGAGACAAACAATCACCGACCGTCGTGGCAGGGCATCGACGAAGACCCGCCGGACGACATGCAGGCACCTTGCTCCGACGCAGCATTTCCGAGGTTAAATAAGGGACACCTGGTACGTGTGTAAGATGTTTGTCTATGTTGATATGCGCACGCAATGCCGTACGTAAGCAAGGACATCTATTTAAATAAATCTGCAATTCATCAGCATCTTCTACCTGCATGTCTAGATATCCACACAAACAGGTACATCCAGAAAGCCTTTAACAATCAGATCTGCTGACAGCTTCGGAAATGTTGAATTTGAAAGCCGGGGAAGAGGGGCCAGGGGTGAAAATTGTGCAGAACCGTTCGAGATTCCACCAGAGTACACTGCAGATGTCCGGGCTTGGGACGATGGTTGTTCTACATTAGGGCTACTTCTGGGGGTGCCTAGTGAGAGTTGTCAGGTGGGGAAGCCCAGTGCAGTTCTGCGTTTAACACAGAACAAGCACTGGCCCTGAAGACGCACAGCCTGGATCCTGAGCGACTAGATCCCCGTAAACAGTTACAGTTGTTTTATGATCTCTTCCATTCTGTGCTTAAGTCATCAGACCAGTTGAATATTTTTGGAAGTAGCTGATTCGCTAGTTGTTCAAGTATTTAATTAGCTAAGTAACTTGTCTAACGGGATATTCAATCATAGACCGCAGCTAATGACGCGCGGACCGCCTCTCGGCCCCAGCCCGGATCCGATGGCAGGCAGACCGGGACAGCATTTCACAGGTGGAGGTTGGCACCTCAGGCAGTTTAGTATAAGGGCCGATTCTTTTGGGTTCCTTGTTATGGAAATACTATGATCTACTAGAGCTCACTCGAAACCCTCTTCTGGCTATTAAGGCCCCAATATCAGGCTAGGGTTTAGAAGTTAGGGTTGGGGCTTCCATGCACCCTAGACCACAAAAGCCTGAGGGTTGACACCTCGGATTTCGGTGCCGGGTTGACGCTTCATGTTCAGAAAGCCTTAGAGTCTTGATTTCAGGGTTTAGGGAATGACGTTGGGGTGCGTGGGCTTGGGCGGTGGGTTGGAACACCCCAGAACTCGCTGGCTTGAGCCTTCAACTTCGAGAACCCTACACACAATACCCCTGACCCCAAAACGAGGCTCTCTAGACCTTCTGCGGAATAGAAAGCGGCCCTTTAAAGCAAACTGGCTCCTTCTGGATGCCGTTGTAAGTCCCGGGCTCTGACTTCGAAGCCACGTTTCCTGGCCTAGGGATCTGCCCAGTCCGAGCAGCTGGACTTCGAAGGCTCGTTCGAGTTCAGCAGCAGCAGCAGCAGCAGTAGTAGTAGGGTTTAGGGTTTAGGTGGTGGTAGTAGTAGTAGTAGGAGGAGGAGGAGGAGGAGTAGGAGTAGGAGTAGGAGTAATAGCCGTAGTAGTAGTAGTAGTAGTAGTAGTAGTAGTAGTAGTAGTAGTAGTAGTAGTAGTAGTAGTAGTAGTAGTAGTGGTAGTAGTAGTAGTAGTGGTAGTAGTAGTAGTAGTAGTAGTGGTAGTAGTAGTAGTTGTAGTAGTAGCAGTAGTAGTAGTAGTAGTAGCAGTAGCAGCAGCAGTAGTAGTAGTAGCAGCTGTGGTAGTGGTAGTGGTAGTTTTAGTGCTAGCGGTTTAGGGCTTAACTGTTTAGAGCTTCGTGGTGAAGAGTTTCGGGGGTGCCTTTGGGATTTGGAGTTACGGGTGGGGAGCAGCGGAGGCTTGTATAAGGGGTTCTTGCTTCAGGTGTGTTTTGGCAGGAAGCTCGAGGCTAAATGTGCTGTAAACCCCAGGGGTAAGGCCTCATCAGACGCGAGTTTTGTCTGCAACCCGCTGCATGGCCTCTCCTGGTTGCAACAACACAAACCCACCCGCTTGAAACTCAGCAGCCTCGGCCAGGGCGTACCACAGTAGTAAGCTCAATCCCATGCCTAACCCCGACGCCTTGAAAGCCATCATTCAAAATCCAGCTGTCCCAAGATCAGCAGCGGTTTGGCGAGACTGAGTGCCTGCCACGGTTTGCTCAAGTGTGAGGGGTTACATATCGGTGCTTATCAGCCTTTGACGTTTTCATCCCAGAGGGTCCTTCACTTCGGACATTGGAATGGGTGGACTTAGATTTCGCAGCGTAGGCTGTTCTGGGTTTTCGGGCATTGGCCAGGCATAGGGCCGGGGATCTGAATATTTCGAGGTTTACGGTGCAGTGAGCCTGAGGCAATCAGTGTTTTCGAGACTGATTCAAGTCGGGCATGCGCAGGTCCTACATTTCAGGGCTTCAGGCTCTGAGTTTAGTATAATTAAGATGGTATCGGCGCCATGCACCAGAAACCAGAGCCTTAAATCGAAACCCCCCTAAACCACGAACCCCAGGAGTGAGAGTCAGAGTGATCGTGAGAGTGAGAGGAGAAAGAGTCAGGTGAGAGCGAGAGCGCGAGGAGAGAGAGTCAGAGTAAGAGTAAGGAGTAGGAGTAAGAGTCAGAGAAAGAGCAATACTGAATAACAACTTTTCAACAGCAATTCTATACTAGGTTAGGGTTTAGAGTCTACGGGTTTGGGTTTGGGGAGCTACCCCAAAGCCATGTTCTAGTCCTGCAGGCTTCTAAAGTAGGATCTGCTCGCTTGCCAAGGCATGACGCAGCCAGCAGCTAAGTCAAGCCGCAACGCGTTAGGAGTTTGTGGGTTTTTTAAAGCTTCGGGCCTGTAAAGACTATATATGGTTATTATGGGACTAGGGTTAGGACTTTAGGGCTTGAGGTTATGGGAGTGGGGTGTTGTGGCTTGCTTAGGGCATGTAGTGTTTTGGGGCTTTTAGCGGGTATTAGGGGCTTCAAGTTTTACTTAGGGTTAGGGTGTCGGGTTCATGCGGCCCTGCGCAGCCTGCATGCACAAGCAAGCAACAAAAGCAGCAATGTTCATAATGCGTAAAATCATCGTAGGAAAAACTCATGTACGAGCAGAGAGTATAGTTGAGTCGTTGCAGAATTCAATCAATAAAGGCGACTAGCATGCACAGACTATGCATCCACGTTGAGCGTCTCTTACGACAGGCCTTCTTTCCTCCCCGGCTGGATTGGAATATTTGGTAGCACTGCCCCCCTGTGGTTCGTATACGGATTGAGTTTGTGGTCATATAAACCTCAAAACCCTGTTCAAACATGTGCGGCCACGATGTTATAGGTTTCTGGTACCTACAAGTCCCAAAGCATGGTTCGCACATTCAGCACGAATTCGACCCGATGTGACGAAGAAGAAGCCAGGGACATGGTCCAGTCGCGCATACCGCAGAAAGGCCATGTGTCGTTTTGGAAGCTTCAAAGCCCATTTGGTCACAAACAGCCGATGCACCAAAGGCTTGCAGATGTCCCAAACCCTATGCATCATGTTCCCAAGTCTAACACCTTCCGCAGTCTCCGAGATCTTCCCCTCTGCCCTAAACCCTAAACCCTACTACCGAGGCCATCTACTGCAAGTACTGCCAGATGTGGTTGAACGGGCCGACACAGCAGGGACACTCGGGGACTGGCTGGGAGTTCGGCCTAGTTTCACGTTGTTGCATGGTGTAACTCCTTGATTAAGGAATATTCCTAAAATCATATTAGGGATCCTGCAAAAATTAATACTGCAATTTCTTATAGCCCAAAAGCCTTATTTGGTATGGTCTTTGGACCCAAAAGCCTTTTTTATGAGTCCTTAGATCCCTAGGGATTGGTGTCGGGCTTGGGCTTTTCATATCGGGCTCAGGGCAGGAAGTTTGAATTGAATCGTCTGGCATGAGGATCGCCGGTTGCAAGTCTGTGTAGTTTTCAAGGCTCCTGATTCTAACTATCGCACAATACACACATATACGTATGTGCACTCTCTCTCTCTCTATATACATATGTATAGATGTAGATGTATATATGCATATGCATATTTACTTATAGGAAATACATACATATTATATTCACGTGTGTATATGCACATATAAAAATATACATACACACACACTGTTTTCATTCTCGAGGCCCCAATGTTAAGCATACAGCCTGAACCCCTGTATTGAGACTGTAGCATCCGCTCGAACACGCCATAGACTGCTGAAGCAACCTCGGCTTCAGCTTGGATCAAAAGCCATAAACCACTGAATATCCCAAATCCTACACCGCGAACCCTCACACCCTAAAAGCCCTAAACTCCCGAAGCCCTAAACCCCAAACCCTACCTAGACCCCAAAAGCCATACACACCTGAACCCTAAATCGCCAAGGTGGGCAGATCACGAAATCGGCAAGAAGCACCAAAAGGCTGTGCGCAGAGCCGCGGCAGGAACCTAAGTCTAGACCGTGCAGCCGCGAGAGAGGTGTTCTGCAGCAGCCATAGTTTCGTTCAATGAGATATTGTATGGAATGCAGGCCAAGCCCGCGAGGAGGCACTAGAAAGCAGTAGGAATCCTTGTGTGATCCCGGACAGGGACCCTGACTTCCCTGTAGGAAGCTGCTGCTTGTTCCTTCCAGTCGATCGTTTCGCAGCTTCGGAGCTCACTGCGAACAGCTGAACCGGAATGATGCGATTTCGGGTTTGCGGTTCAATTGAAGGCGTTAGGGCGGTGGTTTCGTCGCAGGAGAGGATCCCATGAGCTGGTTATGGTTGGGACGAGACCGGGGCGACTAGGGCTTGGAGGGGCCTGAGGGTGTAAAATACGATTCAAAATGACCCGCCAAAAGCAACAGTTTCAGGAACAAGCAAGCCCGAATAGCCGCCTGAATAGCCACATTCAATAGTCGGATCCCAACGCAAAGATCCTTTTTGTAACCGCATCCATCGCCACCTTTCACCCCTAAGAAACCGCCCACAAGAATCCAGGGAACAGGCTCAGCTGATCCAATGGACTTCGACCAATCGCAAGGCCTTGTTGGCTGTCCGTCTACGGTTTGGTTGTTTGTTGAGCGAGGAGTGTTCCTGTTTAGGTTTAGGGGGCTTTCGGGTTTGGGTCAATCCAAAGCTGCTGTGGTTTGGACCTTGATGCGGCACCTAAACCCCGAAGCCGTGATGTTTTCGCTTTGAGGAGTCGTTGGTGAGAGCTCGTGCCCCAGACCTGAACCCTAAATCCTGAACCCGTACCCTTACCCCCAAGACCTCTAAGCCCCAGAGCCAAACACCAGAAACCTCCACGAGCCTTCACCACAGAACCTTTGAGCTCCACTGCACAAACCCGAACATAGGGGTCGCAAGAATTGGTGATGAGATGTCCCTTATAGTCCCTATAGTCCGTATAGTTCCTGTTGGTTTATACCGTATGCACAATCTACCCCAAAAGCCAACACTTTCGTGATATACCCCAAGGCCCTAAGTAGTCTAAGCTAATTGTAGTAGAATGTGTCCGAAAAGCCTGTTCGAACTGCTGGTATTATAATGTACCCAAACTTGAGACACGATCTCTAAGAAGCCTTGATCTCGCGAGACTCCTATTCCTGGACGCAGCAGCGGTATGACGATGGGTGCCTACCACAGCTACATCTAATACAGGGGCCTTAATGATTAGAATTCGGTTTTGGGGGGTAGACTTTAGCAGTCTCAGAATCAGGAACCGCCCAAAGAAAGAATGGGAGTAATTATTGAGGCTTCAAAATGTGCCAAAGTATGGATAATATGTGCCTTTTCTTCTAAACCTGCCTACCCAGGCTTCTTTTGTAGTCTAGGTTGAGGGTTCCTTGGCTCGGATATTGAATGGTGGTGAGGATTGTAGTTTGGGCAGTTTAGGGTGTTCGAGCTCTGGAGCGTGGTCGCTTCGGAGGAGTAAGGTTGGCATGGCGAATGATTTTTTGGCTGCGGTTTTGATGTGATCTAAACCTAACCTTATGAAGCTCTTTCTGACCAAAACGGCTTCAGATGAAGCGAGCGCGTGCAGTCATCATCACAGCCGTCGTTGTGCTGACTTTGAAGTTGACCTGCACGACCACAACCGCCCCCTTCAACCAGCCACCTGCCAAGCAATTTGGCATTGCACCAATGCCGCAGTCACCAGCATCTCCATCTCCACCAGCGCCAGTCACCACCATCGTCGTCATAACTCTTGGCCTGGCCCTGGATGCACGCGCCATATTTGGCACATGAGCCGTAACCGCATGGCTCCTTAGCGGAACTGGCCATAAATCAGAAGTGCGCCATGTATGCCACCTGCTGTGGGTCGCAACACACACCAATCTGGACAACTGGACGTCAGAAAGTGGAACTAACCCCAAAAGACGTGGCAGCCCAAAGCTAGGAAGAGTGAGCTCCAAGTCCGCAACTTTCAGTCAGTTTAGAGCCCCGGTGCTTGACATCATGCCACCGTACAGGTCAAAACTCCTCACCAGGACAATCGAAAGCCACAATTTCACTGATGCTTATGTGGTGATCATGGTGATGACAATGATGACCATGATTAAACGTCGTAACACAGTCATGGCGACGATGCGGGGGTTGCATGGGTTTCTGGTGTATTGGTCGCAGTGTTTCTCGCAACGCCGTTGCCAACACAGCGCCACTGTGGTAATACGTCTCACAGGTCGGTTGGCCGAAAAGTGTCGATTCCCGTCGTCGTGATCAGGTACCAATGGAAACCGCAGCTCATGCAGCAGCCGATGATGGGGAGCTCCTATGCCTACGCAGTACCAGGCGGGGCCCTAGCAGATTAGCCAGTAACAACACCCCCTAATCGTCCCGAGTGCAAGTTTAGTAGTGTGAAAGCGTTGATCGTCCTGTTTGGTGCCCCAAATCATTGCCGGAGTGGTACTCAAAAGTCACGCCGTCACAGGAACAGGTATTCAACACATGATGAACAGCGCAGCTGCCGTGGTGGTGCCCGTCGATTCTGGTGCTCTACTGCGACTGCTACCGCTGCTGCTCCCACACTGCTGCTATGGCGTGCTACAAATGCTGCTGTCGCGCCCGTTACAAGTCTCAATGCTGCCAACGGTTATCCATGATGAGCACATGACCTATGTATGTGTTGACCTTCAGTCAGCATTTCCAAGGCCTAGGATGCAGTGCAGATGCTTGCAGCGAAGGCCCGCCGCCGTACGACTCGGCAAGCGCTTCCGACCTCCAGTTGCAGTGAGGCCTTGCAGCCTGCTGCCACCCGTCCAATGAGGAGCGTGTGACCGGCAACCGTCAATGTTTGATGGTCGAAATACTGGTGCATGAGATACCATAAGTGACATGCCGCAAGTAATGCATATACCAAGCGCAGGTGCTGATGCATGTGTGTGTGTGTGTGCGCGCCACAGTTGCATACATCTTATCAGCCAGCTCGTTCTTCTTGCAATCAGTTAGAGCCGCCAGGATAATTGCCATGGCAATGTGAAATCAAGAGGGTGATCGCTACCTGACTGCTTCCAGAACACGAGACTAAATATTCAACGGCTCCTTGACAGCATCCGGCATTGTGAAGCGGTGAATTCACTTCTTGTTGCCACAGGTGCCAAACTTTACGCACCTGCAGTTTAACATGTTAGACCTGGCGGCAGCCACTGGGGTTAGGATAGTTATGCTCCTCCATAAGAGTCCTGCTGGGGACTCAGTGTGCCGTCACACGCCCCTGGAGTACCGACCGTGCCCCGAGATGCAGTGAGTCCTGTTACATTAGGAGTCGATGCTCAGGATCATGCGCACACCGTTGAGCGGAGAACCAGAAAGGAGCAACGGCAGATAAGCCTAAGGAGACGAGCATAGCCAACACAATGTCCTACGACCTGCTAATTACTGTCTTCACGTTGCACCTTTCTTGGTCCTCTGTACGGTTGAGTCATCGCCGTTCAAGTACGGCGCCGGTTGCCTCAAGGCATAGCAAAATCAGAGGAAGAGCTCAGAAACGGAGCCGCAACGGCGCCGCAACGACAGGACCTGAGATGGAGCCTCATTGCACCTTGGAATTGTAGCCGAGGTCCCAAGCTCAGCACTGTCTACTTTGATCTAGGAATCTATGCTGTTAGCAAACTCAACAGTAGTAGAGGAGAAAGGCATACATGAAGACACGGCAGCTGGCTTCTTATTCGAAGCCTGATCCATAATGACTGGCACCTGCGGCATCTGAATGAATCATTGTTAGATAGACTCCTGAGAAGAGTCTTCCGCCTTCCTGGTTCCGCTCTCAGACCCGTTGCAGAAGAGAGTGTCCGCATCGATGCTGTTTGGGAACGGACGCGGATGTTATTCGGAAAACAATTACTTACCTGTCAGAGACTTGGAGATTCTCAGTCCCAGCGTAGCCTTCGTTCGCAGAATCAGCATGTCGTGTCGGGGCGGGGTCACTGTTTTGTCCAGACACGTCCCCATCGTCCCAATCGTTCCGCCCCTGACCCGCATCAATGCTGACCCACTTGTAGTGGCAAGTGTATGTCAGTGCCATTGCTGTAGCCTTGGTAGCTGAAACGCTTGGGTACCACAAACCGCATCATACCCATCCTGTTTCCCAAATGCTTCGCCAGCGGACATGGGTCTAGTAGTGGTCACACCTGTGCCGTGAAGGCGAGTGGCGATCTGGTTTGCTTCGGAAGCAATGAAAAGGCAGTGCGATGTGCCGCCAGGCTAGGTGGCACCAACGGTGCGTTCGAGTCGGTATGGACAGTGGAGCTTGTATTGTAAATTATCCATGATCTTGTAGACGAAGACCCCTTGTCGATTTAGAGTCAGCCTGGTATTCCGACCTGGGTTTTCTTGCTCTCTGTCTGGCTTTGTATATGGCATGGTCCTCAAACTTCGGAGCGTAGCGCTTAGGGATTTATGCAGGGTTCAGGGAACGAGATGGCTCCTTGACACCTTGCCACCCATCCCCAGCCCACCACCGACACTGCAGATTCGCATCACAGGCATTAGGGGCAACTGCGATGTTTTTCATTTCACGGCGACCCTAAACCCCGAGACCCTAAAACAAGCAGCAAGCTCCAAATGTCTTTCCTGCACTGAACGTCGGAAGCCTGTGCTCGTTGGGCGCGGAAGTTCTGGCAAACCCCCCCTCGCAGGGAAGAACAAGGACGCTTGGCTTGTGAAGGTTATTCGGGTTGAAGGGCCTTAGACATACTAGTAGTCGTCATGCTTTCTCCGCTGTCTCCCGATCCTGAGACAAGATCGCCTGTCGCGCCAGCTCCGGAGCCAGCCTCACTGACGTGATTCCCAAGTTGTGGGCAGTCAAAGATCTTTATCTTTGGCTTTGTGTCTCAGGATCTTTGGCTTGGGTCTCAGAGTAATTACACATAGGCCCTGGGCTCGAATTAGGCTCTTTGTGAGTCTTTGTCGCTGCACAGATGCCTGTCACCCGGTGAAGCGCCTTCAGTGGGAAGAGCTGTCAGAGGTATGGCCAGCTGGTGCTCATTCAACTTTTGCAGAAGGAGAGTGAGTGTCAGATGGCTCAGTTTGATCATCCAACATGGTGCAACTGCCTGGACTGAAGCATGTAAGACTGGGCTGCAGCCCAAACCCGCCAACATTGCGTGCCTTCAACCTTCTGGAGACGGTCGCTGCATGTCTGAGAAGCTCATCAGCAGCAAGCTTTAGTATGAGAACATGGTCAACCACCAAGTTCGTTTCCGTGTCTCAAAACCAGGGTCGGCATGTGAAGAAGCACCCTACACGCTAAGCCGAGGAGGCTGCTGGCTCGTTTTGCATCGCGTTCCGCGGACCACGCGACGTTCATAAGCCTAAACCGTGAAACCAGCCTAAACTGAAGCCCGAAGCCCTCAGGCCGAATTGTTGCTGTTATTCTCGCTGCGTGATCATCAACAAGACGAAAGTTAGCATGATCGAGCCGAGCAAGTAAGATTCAAAACGACATGCCAGATATTGTTCTCGTTTTACTTTGCAGAAGCAGCAGACCCATAAACCCGCACCTTCAGCGACAAAGCCTGCATACCAAAACTCGTATCCTGAACCCGGAAACGACCAGCATGATTCTTGTTGCCATTATCCGGTGCGCACTGCAAACGAAGAGTTCGACAGAGCCTTCTCAGAAAGCAGCAATCGGCTCATTGAGCAGAGGTTGAAAAACGACCCAGCAAACAGAGTGCAGATACACTTCTACCGTAGGGTATGGTCGATGACTCTGGAAAGCAATGGCCTAGCTCACGGTTTGGGCTGCAATAGTTGGGTTTTGGGCTCAAAGTCTGCGTTATCTCCAACATGTTACAGGGTTCGAAGGCCTGGAACCAGGCATGCTCCCTTGTCTCGAGTGCACAAGAGCGCCATCTTTTCAGAGTGGCCATACCATACCCTCTCAGCTAGGGCTGGGCATTGTCTGATCTATCTTGCAAGTCCTTGGAAACAAGCGACGTGGCCGCCTTCGTGAGTGACTTCTACTTTGCCAAGTCGATTGCAAGGTGGACTTGACTTGTATTTCTCAGCAGCGCTTTGCTAAAAGCAAGAAGGACCATCTTCTACTATCCAACTGGTTTATCCTTCGATGTAGCTCTATCGCAAACCCAGGGCCTGTATATCGCGGACCTTTGGGAACGGGACTGGGATCACTGGGCGCAGGGCGAGCGTATGGAAAGGTTTTTTACAGATTCTATTGAAACTGAAACAGTCTAAACCCTAATACACGATCTTCACCTTAAGCCATGCCTGGCCACTCCGAGTGTCCAAGGAATTCGCTGAGCCGTGGGCTCCTCTGTACCATTATTTTCCTTGAAACCAACATGCAGCTTGAAAGAACGTCCCATTATCAAACACTGCCTTCTTGAATGGGGAACCTGAAAAATCGGTCCATTGTCAACCACTGTCCTTCTAAATGGCTCCCTTTCAAGAAGGTAGTGTTTGATAATGGGACGTTCTTTCAGGCTGCATGTTGGTTTCGAAGAGGATAGCTTGTCGTGCAAGGATCCTCGCACCCTTCCTAGAGCAAGTAATTAAACATCATCATAAGAGTACCCTCGAAGACCCTCCTAGTAAACCCTCCAACCCTCCTTTTCCGACCTTCTGGTTGAATTCATCGTCTTGTGACAGGGCGGTATCTTCACGGATGTCTTGGAGGACAACCAATGGGATGGTGGCTGGGCCCGAGTGGGCCCGCAGTGGGCTCGGTGGGGTCGGCCGGTGGCCCGGTTGGGATGGTGAGGTTCCGTGCTATTCCGTGCTATGCGTGCAGGAAATGTGCATCGCGCCTTCTCGTCTCTCTGCGGGGGGGGCGTCTTGTGGGATGGTTGGCATGGTAAGGTTCGGAGGGGCCGCGTTCTTTTGTGGGGGTGATTTGCGTGCAGGTGGCTTTTTCTCGGAAAGCCACAGTATGATAACCGGTTTTGATTCAGAAATGCTAAGCGCGCTGGCACATTATGTGGGCGCGTGACCAGGGGTGCGAACACACCTGGCTCCGATCTGGACTTCGTAAGTCTGGGCAAGTGTCTGCGATGCGTCATCGCACACAGTGAACCCATGCCTGGCATGGACGCTGGAGCATGCTGCATAGTGTATGCATGCGACCATGTTGAGGCCCTGGTTCTTGTTTGAACAACTCTGCACGACGTAGTCGATTCAGTGAGTGAGTTTCGACTCCGAGAACCTAACTATCCTGGAGGTCGTGCATTGTGCATGGCAGTGAAGGGGCTAGTGTGTCCCTTTGAGTTTTGGCCGGAGGTGATGCTTTGCATGTGGACATAGAGTCCCGTGACGTTTCAGTTTGAACTTGCAAGCTTGCAGGATGAAGTGGCCTTCCGACATCCATCGCTAGCTCGTTGATTTATTAGCGGGCATTCGTTCAGCTTGTACCGAGGTTCAAGGATCTGCATCTTATATCTTCCATCTTCATCTTGCTGGGGAAGGGAGAGGGGGAGAGTAAATCCCTGTTATGGTCCCTAATATACGTACCGTATAGTAGTCCTACTCTCCCTTCAGCACCAGCTCTTCTCATTTTCTTGATCTTGATCTTGATGCCATCATGACTGATCTATTCATCTATTCAATCTATTCTACCTTCAGCAGTCTGCGAGACTGTCACGGCGGGAAACGCTTCGGCACCGAGTGGCCGAGAATCCCAAAGCGGCTGTTGGGTGGGAGCGCCAAAAGTCTCAGGAGGAAGCCTCCTTGGGATGGGAAGGTGTGAGGTTGATCTAGGGGCTTCGGAATGCTCAAGCCATCTTGAAGAGGGGCACTTTCACCGGTTTGGGAGTATATAGTTTGGTGGGATTGCGGGGAAGATGTCTATCCGAGTCTATCCGGCTATATGGGGCTGCAAGTGAGGTCGTGACTGTGGCTGCGAGTGTGGCTGCGGTTGTGACTGCGGCTGCGGCAGCAGGCCATATAATTGACTGGCTTGCGACTGCGGTTGCGGTTGTGATGGCGGCAGTGGTCGCGGCCACTGTTGTGGTTTGGCTTGCAGTGGCTTGTATTTTCCAAGCTGCATTCTGTATTTCCGGAAATGCGTTTCACCACGACATCGCCATGGCGATGTGTGTTCATTCATTCACGAGATCGACAGCCCCCGCGGCTGTGCCGGCATCGCCAGTAGTTAATGGTAGCAGCCCTAGCAGCAGTAGCTGTAGCAGTAGGAGCAGCAGCAGCAGCTCATCCTGATAACGGTCATGGCCCATGACGGTCTTGGCGAACTACTCGCTTCGCAGATGTACTACCCTAACCAACCCAACTTTCAAAGTATTCTGAGCCCCAGTACCCCCAGTATCCCCCAGTATCCAGCCCAAACCACAGCGTTTAACTGTGTGCGGAATAGGGGAGGTTTGGGGCCTCGCTGAGAGCTTCTGGCTTGGGGTTTCGGATTTGTGTGCCGAGCTTGAGATCAAGCTTTGCAAGGCCACAATTCAATCCTGCACAATGCACGAACAACAATCTGCAACTAAAATGCGCGGCACCCTGCACTCTAGGGATTTAGGGATTGGAGCGGCTGACTTTGTTTCGTTTGCTGGACCTGTCGGAATAATGTGGAGCCGACACAGCGCGCACTTGGGGCCCCGTTTCCACTCCGATTCGACTTCGCGGAGACGCGTTCCCTGGGAGCGCCACGAGTTGTGTCTAAACAACTGGAAATGCTGAAGTCTTGGGTTTGTTGGCACCGTTGCCTGGCCGCCACTTTGCACCCAGAAAACTAGCAACAACTCTTGCTGCTGGCTTGTTTTGCAGTTTTACGTAATTGTAGTAGTAAAGCAAAGGTCTACACTGAATGCTTGTGGTTGTTTCTCACAATTGCAGCCACCTACGCATGATGTTCTGCAGACGGAGGGTTAATGTTAGCCGGAAATGATTGTCCAGATGGCAATTCGCGCTCCCGGAGAGTTGCAATTCAGTGCACCAGACCTGCGTACGTACGTACGCAAGGATTCTCTACCCAAGGGTAGTTCTTGCGACCTACGACTTTAGATTGCACGTCAATCAGCCCAACGACAGCCCGACGAGTGGCTTCGCTGCGACGCAGCTATGATCCTGAGCATCGAAGATTCCGTGTCGCATATCCTCAAAGTCGTGTCTTGAATGGACATGGGAGTTGATTCCGGGAAGGACGATAACAAAAATGCTATCGCATCCTTCTTACCGTCTCACTCAGCGTGCACGCCGGCCAACCACGTTGATGATGTCCGGATGTGGGCCAAAGCCAGAGAAGTACATGGGCTCTATAGGGGCTACGACATAGTCCTCCAAACCTAACTTGAGGTTGGTACGCGCGGTGCCGCCACATGTAAGATGTAAGAGTCAGGCGACTGAAAGTCATGGGAGCGATCTTAGCGCTGTAGTTTGCTGCAGAAACTGGCAGCTGGCATGTCGCGCACTCCCAGTGCACCAGAGTGCGAAACGCAGGTTCGAGTCGGTGGATGCGCTGAATATACCATGCCATTCACAACAAGAGCAGTCGAGAAGAGAGGAGAACGGGAGCGAGCAAAGTCCTATCGAAGTCTTACCTTAGGTCCCTAATGGTTTCCTTCATAAGATTCGAGGGCTCAGATCTGCGGAGCATCTTTCATGCAGAGCGCCCAGTCGCTGTGCGGCCAGGCCACCACTGAGAAGATCAGAACTGATTCAGAAACTTGCGATAAAGCTGCCAGAAGCACGCGGGCACCCTCCAGCTGGGCGTGTGTGGATGCTAAATTCTTGTGATACTGTATTTCTCAAGGAGAATTCCAGCTGGTTCTACCCGGAACATCCCGACAGAGTCCGACAAAGTTGCTTTCGATTGTCAGTCAACGTGAGTAGTGTTGCGGTGTAGAGTTTGAAGATGTTCCAAGCTCTTCTCAGGCATCTTGTAGAGCATGCTTCTGCATGGGATTTCGCAACTTTGCATGAAGCAAAGTGCAACTCATGAGAGCACGCCGTCTTTCTGTGAGATTCCGTATCATTGCTTGGAAACATCAAGCTCTTCAAGCTCCTATCCAAAAGGACTTGGGGGTTTTCGACCAGTTAAGGACTTGGGGATTTTTCGACCAGTTGCCGTATGATACAGCGGTCTGAATATGATTGCACTATCGCGTAACCCGAAACGCTGTTGTTAAAAGCCTCCGATTTTGAGCTGTCTGCTCGGCGGTATTCAATCACCGAACAGCACTTCTGCTCGTGTGCATATACGGTGGACAGGCCACGGAGATATGAGGTGGAGAAGTGAATAACAGATAGAAATTGGTTTCTGCAGGATTGCTACGTAGCCAGTTTTTCCTTCCTCATCTCAAATAGTATCTTCAGGGCGAGCCGTATTTGTGCCCCAGCGGAAGATGAGCATTTCTGAGACCATCTTTCGGAATAGATTTGCGAATATCTGGTTCTGCTATTGCATGGTCGAAAAATTGGTTTTATCTGTATGGGGGAATACGTTTGGGAACTTGTTTGGAATAGATATATTTGGGATACGTTTCGTATTCATGAGGAGCTAATTTATATCCGTTTCGACCTCGTCGCGATTACGATTTAGGAAAAAATTCTAAAAGATAGAAAAGAGATTCGAGAAGAAAGAAGACAAAGAAATAATAAGAATTGATGATAATATAGATTCTATTCATAAATTTCGTTATAATTCGAATCGTTTAAGAATCTCTTCGCTCTAATCCTTATATTCTTATATTATATATGAAATACGAAAAATTGAAGATTCTCGTTCTTGAAATTTCGTTGATATTTTTAAAGTAGTAATCAGGATTGGAAATAAGAATAAGAATAAGCAGGAGAAGAGAAATTAATTTAATATTGGTGGCGATTTGATTGATTCTTTCTTATTGATTCGAACCGATTTGAATGGAT
>CAJNDT010005902.1:1598567-1669054 GCA_905221615.1 Symbiodinium sp. CCMP2592 | reverse complement strand
AAAAAAGCAAAACCCCCCCCCCCCCCCCAAACCCCTAAACCCTAAAGCAGGGCTGTGCGATCCTTACAAACAGACCAACTTACTGAGGTTTGCTGGGCTCTACTGTAAGGCTTGCCAGGGGACCCTAAAAAAGTACCATAAATAGTAGAACCCTTATGACAAGGCCCCCAAATGAGGCACACTTTTTTTGAGGGGCGGGAAATTCCCAAATAGAGTTTTATATGGGTTCTGTGCAGTTGCTAGTCCTTGGCAGGCCTTGCTATCCAACCTTCAGTCTCTGTTGGCAAACTCTATTCTACTTGCCATCCCTCCCGGTAAGGGGATCCCTCTAAATCATAACTCACTTACGCTTAATGCCAACGCCTTAGTGCTTCTGGATGCGCAGAACCTGAGCACCGTATCCCCCTGAATCACCAAGTCCGTCATGACAGTGGATGTGGTGTCAAGCTCTTAGAGACGAAGTTATATGGGTGGTTGTCAAAATCGTGGTCCCTTTTTTGGGTTCCTAATTTTAACGCTACGCCGCCCGCCTCGGCTGTGTAGCGGCAGGGCGAGGGGGCAGTCGATGTTTTTTTATGCTAGGCGGCCTGTCAAACCCCACCTTTACACGGTTGTTGATAGAAGTGCGAGGAGAACGGGCACAAGGCGGGTGGAGGGGGGGGGGAGGGGAAGGGGGGGGGAGGGGGGGGGAGGGGGGGTGCTTCTTTTCCTCCAAACTTGTTAAAGGTGGAGGAAATGACAAGACGGAAGGAGCCTGCACAAGGAAAAGCAAATTGAAGCGAGTTTAAGCCCACAAGGCACCGGGAAGTGGGGGGCGGGGAGAAGGCGGAGAAGAAAGGGAGGGGAAGGGAGGGGAAGGGGCGGAAGGAGGAGGGAGGGGGGGGTGAAACCATAAACCTCTAAAGGGGTAGCTCTAACAGGTACCTACAGCAATGGCTGCATGCTCATACATATACATTCCGCTGCCCATTGGCTCACAGTGGTTTTACCATATTGAGACAAGACAAGCTCTCCTTGCGTAGCAAGACAAAACAACTACTGTCCGTGTGCAGGGCGCTGCCCTTTGATCCTTAGGGAATAACTGGTCATACACCTCCTCACAAGGAGTATTCCTTGGGGTGTATCGGCACAGTTTTCTGGTAGCGGAGCCCGGAAAGGGCCGCCCGCCTCACAAAGTCCGCTACAGCGGTCGGCCTCGCCGAACGCTTGACCAAGCGGATAAGAGGCAGCACAATGTCGAGCTCGCATAGCGAAGCCGACGGCAGTTCCCAATCCTCCGGGGGATATGAGAACGAAGAGACCTCCCAAGGTCCAGCCACTTATGTCGCACAGTCATATGCAACATCTGACCGCATGCTTGCATCATTAGGCATAACGCCCAAGATCGCGCCTGCCTATGATGGCACCACCTCGTGGTTTGAGTATGAACAGTTGATTGACGACTGGTGCGACATAACAACGCTGGATGACACCAAAAGAGGTCCGTCTCTCAAGACGAGGCTCTCCGGATTGGCCGCAGTACAAAAGGAATCACTGAACCGAGAAAGGCTTGCAGCCCCAGATGGAGTAGATTACTTCAAGAAGAAGATGCGTCCATTTTTCGTGAAAGGAGAACAGTACGTTTTCCTGTGGCGTTTCCTCGGCCTATTCAAGGCATGGAAGGGCAACCAAGACTTTGTGACTTGGATTGCCAAGTTTGAGATCGTGCTACAGCGCGTGAAAAACTCATGGATGGATCTCTTACCAGAGATAGCTCTGGAGGATGCCCATCCAGATTTCATGCAGGCTGTGCAGGCAGATCAAACCTTCTTGCGCCTACAGGATGCAACCGAGAGAGACACATACGCCGCACGTTTCTTCGAAACATGGAACAAGGAACGCCTTGATAATCATCGAAGAGCGTTTCCTTTAAATGATAATCTCCTAGCTCTCCTCTTCCTAGTGCAGTCCGACCTAAATGAAATGCAACGTGAGAGGTTGGTAACAGCATTGACCAACCAAGGTCACCGAATTGAGACCTACACGTACCCTGTGGTACGGCAGACCATGTTCGATCAGTTCTCGACGACCAGAACTGGTCTGCAGGATCCCAATATTCGGCACTCTTCTCACAAGAAGGACCGCCATGGAAGGAGAGACCAACGCCGCAAACGCGGAGGTCGAAACTTCCTCATCCTCGATCAGGGTGAATACGACGGAGTCGATGGATTCTGGCTCCAAGACGAAGACACCCTTGAGGAAGGCTTTCTTGCCGCCGAGGATGAAGAAGCTGTCTTCTGGACAGTTGACGACCATGAAGCCTTCGTTGCAAGGAGATTCAAAAAGGGAAGAAGACCAAGAATGCGTCCCGGATCACCGGGAAGAGCAAAGGGTGGCAAGCGAAAAGGACGTGGCCGTTTTAGGTCATACCGCGGAAAAGGGAGAGCCAACCAGGCAGAACATGATCCAACTGATTCCAGCTATTTCGGTAAAGGTAAAGGAAAGGAAAAAGGAAAAGGTGGAAAAGGCAAAGGAAAAGGAAAGGACAAAGGAGATAAAGGAAGCTCCTTCAAAGGCGCAAAGGCAAAAGGCAAAGGTAAGGATACAGCTAAGTCTGCCTCCTTACAAGGAGACCAAACTGGATCTCCACAGGCCTATGAAAGTTCCACCGCACCGAGCTGGGATTCATGGTATGAGGACAGTTATTATACTGACTCCAGTTGGAATTATGCCGCTTATGACGATCAAACGTCTTATACATACTATGCATCACAAGCCTCAAGAAGAAAAACACGGAGAAAGAAGAGAAGAAATCAAGCAGGATCATCAGGTAGAGGCACAGATCCGAGCGCGCACCAAGAACCCGTGTTCAACTCATCAGTGAGTTACGTGCCCCAGGTCACTGAACCATCCAAAGGGCAAGGTGTGGAGACTGCAACAGCAGTATTTCCGTTGCAGCACACCGTCCTATCTGCTCTCACAGAGCGGATCAATCTTGATAAGAGCCCTACCTTTGTCATACTTGACTCTGGTTGTACTAGGGCTATGGGTTCCTGCTATGCGGTGAACAGGCTTATCAAGGCCGTGAAGCAACATGCCCCAGGCATGATTGATTTCACTTTCTCACCTTCGAACACGAAGTTCTCTTTCGCAGATAGTGAAACAGCTCTTATCAAGGAGCGTGTAACTCTATGGTTCAACACAACTCCAAGAAGAGATACAACCATAGAAGTTTGGATCAGGGGAGAGTCCCCATTTTGTTTTCCATCGAACAGATGAGGAATTTAAGAATGACCCTCGAGTGTAGTCCCACAGCTGACCTAGCAACGTGTGAAGCTTTCGGTTTGTATAAAACCCCTCTTCCGATTAGTACCAATAACCATTTGGTATTGGACCTTCTAGGCTTCACTTCCACCAGGAAGTATCTCCCTAAGTCAGGTACGTCGTTCAGTGCGACGGAGACTGCTCTAGGAGCCAAGAAGCCTTATACTAGGATACCGGAAGGTCGCTGTCCAGCCTGTGCCGGACAGAAAAGGGCTCACACGTACCTCAAGGGTTGCGACAAAGCACCTGAGGGAGCAGCTGATCCACCACCGAAGAGGATTTCAGGTAAAAAGAAGCCTCTTCCATCTGATCCGGCAGAATCATCTGCCAAGAAACTTGATCCACCAGAACCATCTGGTGATGCTCCTGAGCCTTCCGGACCATCGGAACCATCATCAGGCTCTAGGGACAAACCTGCAGAATCCTCTGCACCACATGAACCTCCAGAAGAAGAAAGACTTGAGGTCCCACCTGCGAAGATAAAGACTCCAAAGGGTCTTAAAAACCTTCTGAAGAAATCCCGCAAATATGCGGTTAAACCTCCTGTTGAAGAGAAGTCTAAGGTCCCAGGAGCTGATGACGGGACGGAGGTAAGACCACTTGAGTCAAGAGAATACCCGGCTCCTGGTACAGACTCACCTACAGGTGAAGAGATTGTCGCAGAACCATCGCCATCTCTTCCCATTGCTCTTCGCAGGATTCATGAGAAGCTTAAGGACCCTGTAGAACTCTATAAGCTTCACCTTAAGCACCGTCATATGAGTACGGATCAGTTCAAGCGACGCACAAAAGCCTTACAGATCCCAAAGGAGATATACGAGCTATATGACCAACTGGTCAAAAAGTGTTCAGCCTGCCAGGAACATGTGAGAGCTCCTTCAAGAGCGAAGATTTCTGGTTTAAGATCAGAGACTTTCGGTGATCTCACCTTCGTAGATCACGGTGAGCTTCCAATTCCCGGCAAGGATAGTCGCTTAGTATTTCTTATTCTCTATGATGGAGCAACAAACTTGTTGACTGCCGAAGTAGTCCAGGATAAAGAAGAACATACTACAATGTCGATTATGAATGACTACTTTGAGAAATTTCAGATCAACCCAAAGGTTGTAGTTGGAGATCAAGCATTCATGACTCCAAAAATGGAGGCTTATTACAATCGGCAGAATATCAAGCCTGTGGCAACAGGACCTGGAACACCATGGCCCAACAGGGCCGAAGCTGCTGTAAGATTGCTGAAGCATCAGATTAAGCTCATACTTCAGATCCTGAAGGATGGTGACCCGCAGTATAACGGAATCACCATGAAGTATGGCAACCTCGTTCGCCAAGCATGTTTGGCAAGAAACTCTTCGATTACCTACGGAGGAGTTACTCCTTTAGAAATGGCCTTTGGAAGGCGTCCTCGAGATGTTATAACACCAGAGAACGCTGATCCCAATCAGTTGACAGGTAATCCAACTGATACGGAAGTCACTGCGAGAGCCATTAAGGAGCTTGCCAACAGGGCTTACCAAGAGGCACGCCAATCTGATGATCTGCGTAGAGATCTTGCAGCCAGACTGTCAATGACCCAAGGACCTTTCTCTTTGGGAGATAAGGTTTTCTACTGGTCAGAAGATAAGTCTAAGATTGGATCCACTGGGTCCAAACATGGATCTTGGCTAAAAGGAAAGGTGATCTCCGAACTCGGAGGATCCATGGTAGGTGTGGATCTTGGAACACGCATCGTCCGCGTCAATATCTCAAAACTGAGGAAAAATTATGACATAACATCTGATGTGGAGATTCCTCTCGCGCCTGATGAGGAAACTCTGACGTCAGAAGGTTCTGACCACGCAAGTTGCATGGTCACCTTCGATGCTTCCCTGCAGTCGACAGACCTAACGATTCCACATCAAGAGTGTCACTGGCAGGTCACCAGCACTGGGAAGATTGACTTCCTAGAACTCTACGGCGGATCTCCCCGCATGAGTCACAAAGCTGCCCTGTCAGGTCTGCGAGTAGGTCAGCCAGTCGATTTGCGTAGCGGTCTAGATCTTGAGCAACCGCAAGGTCGCTCCAATCTTCTTAGGATCATCAAGGAACAAGAACCTACTATTATTGTTATGTCACCGGACCATTCTCAGTGGTCTAGCTGGTACTCACAGTGGAAGAAAGGCTCTGCCAAGAGACTTTCTGTTTTAAAATTCTGTGAATCGGTCGCAGACCACCAAATGAAGCTCGGACGTTACTTTGTTCTTGAGAACCCATACTACAGCAGGCTCTGGTCTTCACCAGAAGCAAAACGCCTGTTTTCCAACCGCAAGATCAGCTATGAGGTCTGTAACCTACAAGCCTATGGCATGAAAGATCCAAAAGGATACTATGAATCGAAATCCTCGATTTTCATGCACAACCTGCCACCGCAGGTTCTAACTCCTCTCCAGAGGCATTCTGCCAAAACGAAATCTCCAACATCTCCACCAGGAGACGAAAAGGGTATTCAAGGCTACGGTCTTAAAACGAAACTCGCACAAGTGTATCCTTATGAATTCTGTGAGACCTTTGCCTCGTGTTTGGCAAGATTCCTGAAGCGAGATGCGTATGCATCTCATCTGTCTTTGGTCACAGACATACTAGAATACTCTGGAGATGAATGCCTCCAGGGACTTTCGGAACTTCTTGATCAGGAGTATTCACTTTTGACAACAAATCCTCTCAAGGATTCAAAACTCCTGCAAGATCCAAAAATCAGATCACTTGTTGCTAGAGTAAATTCCTTATCGAGTAAAACTGAATTACCATTGCATCATTCCAAACCATCACCGTCCCTTGATGCCTTGGTGTCAGACATTACTCGCCTTAGATCAAGACTCTTACCAGGGTCTGGTTTCGAACAGTGTACTCTATACAGAGGTACATTTGGAACAGTCAAAGCACTCACCAGTGTAACTGATGGCGTTCTTGTCTTTTGGAACAAGAAGAAGCCCAATTCGACTATGACGTGTTGCTTGCCGCACCAGGTTTCCTGGAACAAGGTACACCCATCAACCTTCTCGGGGGTGCTATTCCAGATGACAGGCGGCAAGACTTCACCGTCCGTGCGAACACCGCCGGATGTAATCATGTCGGACGAAGAGGTTTCGCCGTCAGACCCGTCAGAACCAATGAGCACTAATCGCTCACGGATCACATCTGACGATGTCTCTATGCCGGAACCAGATCAGCCGATGCCTCCCGGCACACCGCCGTCGCGTCCTCCTCCTCCCATACCTCCACCGCGACTACCGGCAGTTTCCTCCGATGAGCCCGTGGCTCCTGCTCGGGCTAAGCCTCGCGTGCATCCGCCTCCTCGCGTTCCGTCTCCTCGGCGTCTGGGGGGTGATGTGTCGCCAAGGTCTTCATCGGAAAGGAAAGTTTCGCCGCACAAACAGAAATCACCTTCACAGGTGCCGACACCAAAACCTAAACCGAAGGCACATCCACAGGGACCCATTCTTCCGTTACAACAAGATGAAGAAGACACTGAAGAAGAACTGGTCCCAGACGACCCCGGACAACCGTCCGCTCCTCCTCACACTTCTGGTTCACCAGAACCGGAGAGCGATGCCGAGTCAGAAAACACAAGGTATTACTCTGATGAGGAAGGTGACTTGGTCGTAGATGAGAAGGACTGGGTCCTTCTCACAGAAGAACAGAAACTGTGCAGTAACACAGGTTCTTTCTCCATGCCTCGGTACATGCATGGCGGACCCGTAGACATCAGAGAGGTAACATCAAGAGTGAGGTCAGACCGAACACGGTATAAACCCACCAAAAGGTTCCGATCTGACATTCGTGAAGAGTACGATCTTCTCACGGAAGAGGACAAGGCCTTATCCCTAAGTTCCCCCAGGAACTCAGCGAATCTGACCCAGAAGGCACAACGGAAGGAGGCAACCGCCAAGGAAAAGCGTGAGATGAAGAAACAGTTTGATGAAGCGAAAGCAGCAGAATATCAGAGCTGGCTAGACAATGATGTCTTTGAGCTCGTCGATACACGGAAACTCGGAAACATCCGAAATTATGTCACTGGTCGATGGGTCCTGACTCTAAAAAGAGACAAGGACGGAAACTTCCTTAAGTGCAAGGCCCGATGGGTCCTGAGAGGTTTCCAGGATCGACAGAAGGACATTCAGCAAACTGATAGTCCTGCTGCGAGTCGCCCAGGTTTCCGCTTAGCGATTCAACTAGCAGCTAACAAGCTGTGGAATCTGACACACATCGACCTAAAGACTGCTTTCCTGCAGGGTGAAGCCTATGATGAGTCGAGAGACATAATCTGTCAGATTCCTCCTGAAGCAGGTTATCCTCCCTACATTGCAGCGAGGATGAAGAAACCCGCTTATGGACTTAACGATGCACCTCGAAGATGGTGGAACATCGTTGATAAGGCACTCCTGTCTTACGGCCTGGTGCCAACCCGTGCGGATCGCTGTACATATGTTCTGTATGGTAAGAAGTCTGCAACAGCAGATGCTGAGCTCAAGAAGTCTCAGCCAAAGACCATGGAATCAGCGATTGACTATCTCCTAGATCCCATAGCAGGCAACAATGCCAAGGGTAGACAGGTACATGGAGTAGTCTGTTTGCATGTAGATGACCTGTGCATGGCCGGTGATGACACCTTTCGTAAGGCCGTGATTGAATCGATCAAAAAGGAGTTTGCAGTCGGTTCTGAAGACACGAATGATATTATGTTTGTAGGACAGAGATTAGTCTGGAAGGATGCTACAGCATCAGTGCCAGCACATATCTCAGTAAATCAGAACCTAGCTGTTGAAGCTCTAGAAGAAATTGTTTTTGATAAGAAGCTCAACAATGAGCAACAATGCACACCACAGCAGCACACTGCTTATAGAAGTGTTTTAGGACAGATCAACTGGCTACAAAGCCGGACTCAAGCTCACATCTGTTATCGCTTCAGTCGGTGTGCGAGCAAGGCTGCCAAGCCTACTATCGGTGATATTCGAGAATTGAACAACCTTGTTAGGATTTTGAAGTCTACCGAAGTAGAACTGCGTTTTTGGCCGCTGAAAGGAAATCTCAGAATCCTCGGTTACCCTGATGCTTCCTACAGGAACAATGATGACAAATCATCTCAGAGAGCACATGTTATTTTCCTTGCTGAAGATCGAAATCCAAAGCTAAAGGGAATGAAACAATCAGCAGCAGCTGCTTCTTCCAAGAAGAACGATTTCTCTGAATCCTCTATTAAGGAAACATCCTCGAGAGGTAGCCTGGTGGATTATGAGTCTCACAAGATTACGACAACCACAATGTCCACAACAGTGGCAGAGCTTAACGCACTGATGCGTTGCTTTGGTACCTGCCTGTTCCTCAAGGGACTTTGGGCAGATCTCTCATCAGAGACCGTACCCATACATATCAGAACAGATGCGAACAATCTTGTGACAACAGCAGGCACGACACACCTTCCAGAGCAGAAGGAAACTCACCACCTCATTCAGATGCTTCGTAAGGAATCCAACTCTGGATCTTTAGATGACCTAGCTCATGTAAGCTCGAAGTACTGCCTAGCTGATGCATTAACAAAGCACTCGGCGCAACCTGATGAGCTTATCAAGGCTCTGGAAACAGGGAATTTACCAGAAACAGACATTCATCCACCCTTCCGTGAACTTCTTCAACATAAAGCTTTCACTGTTCGGTGGATCATAGACAACCTTAAGAATGCCGCTACAGCGGTAGCCTTCCTTGGAATTGATGTCTCAACAGAGATTTACCGATTATTTTACTGCCAAGGAACATGGTGGTAGTCTTGTTTGCTGGTAGCACAACCATGTGCTGGATTTTCTATTTAGACTGTTTTCCGTCTAAAAGAAAATTTGTGTCTGCAGGCTGCGTTTTCATCAAGATCGGACATGTTCATGAGAACTATATGTTCTGTATCATCCGCAGCCGCTTTCAGCCTCGAGCCTCACAGCAATCAGCCTTTTGAGCTAACCAAGCATTCCTGATCCTGTTTGGTCATCGTGCCGTAATGAGCACACGATCAAACTTCCGTAGCCGTGATGGACACGCCCTACCCAGGGCAGTACAGGCGTACCATGAGCGACATCCACACATGGATAGCTCGTACCCCGAGTCTCGTCGGGAAGCATCACGTCGACACACCGAACACGGTGGACACCGATTTCACAAACGTGAGAAAAATCACGAGCCTCCATACATTTACATGGGTCACCAACAGGTGTTCAATCCGCATCCAAGAGATCTTGCTGAACTGATCTCACGATGTGGCCATGCGAGTCGAGCAAGGCTCACTCCAATCTCCAGACATGGAGTCAGGCTCTACGAAGGAGTCCTTCAAGGACCATGGGACAACAGTCCCCTTTTATACTGGGATAACAACGTGGGTAATCACGCTCGTGATCCACGCCAGTTTTGTACGATGCTTGCACATCACCTTCAGACAGGCCTCCCACCGGAGGTAAAACAATGTGTGAGTCTTGATGCATCCGGAGAATATGACTATTCCTCCTCAGTGCCAAGACTGGCAGAGGTAACAGGTCTCTCACCAGAGATGTGCTTCCACATTCTTTCCAAGACCAACAGAGTCGGAAGGTGGTTGGCACACTCAACAAGACACCTTCAGAACCAGCGCCCAGATCTCTTTGCTGGCCAACACAATTATCTTCTGGACATGTCCAAGTTGGCCGATGCAGAGCTCGCACAGTATACACCACAAGAGATCGCGCTTGGTGTCCTCCTCAACACTAAGTCCAGGTTCGTGGTCACTATGGTTTATAACCAAGATGGCAAGGCCGAAACCACAGATGCCGCCGTTACCATCCCACCGGATGCAAATGTGCTGACCATGACCAAAGTTTTCCTCTCGGCAGTGGGAGGACACGGTTCACGACGAACTCTACCAAGAGTTGAAGAACCAGATCCTGAAGAAGAGAGGCCAAGGTCACACATGACCATCTCAGACTTCATGGCAACGGGCAGCAATCCAGTGCAGTCCCGTGCACAGCGTCTCTCCACTAACGCGCCGAGACCCGTAGGCATGGAAGATTTTGTTCGACAGAACAACCCTTGTTACATCATGCATGCCACGGACCTACAGGCATTATCCTCAATCCTGAGGCACGGTCTGGTACCATCAAACCTCCTATCGCAGGTGGTTACATCACCAGGTCTTCAAGCTCTCGTGAATGAAAACAGTCGTTCCAACAGGGACACTGTTCAGTTTTCAACGCTAGACCTGGCGAATCCTAATCCGACCATGTTGCGTGCCAACAAGGCACTGCTTCTAGTATTCGACGCAAATAACGTAGTGAACGAAGTCACAAACATGTGGCAGTCGCAAGCAGGGATGTTTGATACACCAGAGGTAGTGCATGCCCGTACTCTTAGCGCCGTATTCGCACCCTCTGAACCACTCTGGGTATCATCGCAATACGATGAGCTCAAGAGCATCGGACCATGGTGGGCAGACCACTGCTCCGAACAGATGCCGTCAGCGACTTACGAGTCGAAGAAATGGTGCGCAAATTACGGCCAAGAGATCGAATCGACACTTCGGAAGGTGTCAAAGCGAAATCTGCCTCCAGAGCCTCCCAAGGCCAGATCTTCTCACAAGAAGTCTTTCTCTCTGCCAAATACAGAGGCTGACACAGCTCCAAACCTGGAGCAAACCGCTTCTGCAGGTGAGGTACCTCCGAAAACGGAGACTACTACAAAGGACATCCATCCGAGATCCAAGCTCGCCCGGCAGGCCGAGGCAGACAAGGATCCGGACAGTCTTATGGGACAGCTCTGGAACTCCGACGGCACCAGAAGCGCCACTGACGTTCTTAAGATAACGACAGGTCACAAACCTCCAGAACCTGTTCAGGATACTTCTGCCAACGCAGTTCCTCCCAAGGAAGAATCTTCTGGAACAGAGACGGAACCTGAGGAACCAGATCCTAACCAGGATTGTGACGAAGAATCAGACGTTGAGTCGGCATCAAGCGAAAAGAGCGAAAAGAGCGAAAAGAGCGAAAAGAGCTCAAAATCTTCGTCATCCTCAGAACTCCGAGTTGATGTTAACCCGTCTCACAAGACGAACTCTGCACCTGCAGCGTCAGAGGAGAAGAAAGAATCTCCCACGGAAGAGATCACAGAGAAACTTGAGAAGGTCAAACTTGACCAACCAAGGCCTGAAACAGAATATGTTCAGAGTTCAGACGAAGAGCCAAGGAAACCAAAATCTCCTAAAAAGGAGAAGGAAAAATTCCTAGTTCTCTTCGATCCTGAAACAGAAACTTATTATCGAGTCAACAGAAGCAAGCTCAACCTCGAATACGAGGAACCTGCTGATGAGGAAGATCTCGTAAGAGAACATGAGCGCATCAGCGCTCGACTTCGAGAAAATCGCAAGCACCGAATCTCGAAGTCATCGTCTAACCCGGCTATGCAACAGGAAATGAAAGAGAGAATCTGGGTTAGTCGATGGAATCGAAAAATCCGAAGTCCACTCATGATCAAAGATTCTGAGGCTCCTGACGAAGAGGAGTGGGACAGACCCAGAGAGTCGGCATCTTCCTCCTCTGCACCTCCTACCAAGGAGAGATTTGTAGGAGTACGCAGGACAGCCATGAGCCTTAACCAAAGGATACGGATGTTGCCTCGACCAGACAATCCTCTCTGCGATCTCTGCAAACAGCCTACAGGCTATTTTTGCTATTCCTGTGGTACGATTGTATGTGCAGACTGTCGACTTACCCCACAGGGTAAACAACGGATGTGCGAGTGCGTCTTGCCAATCGATTGCCTCGAGACCTCCAAAGTGAGAGCAGGAATGACCTCAGAAGAGCGTCAGTTTTTATACGAGGCCATCCTCACACATGAGGACGTAGATTTGGCAGTCCAGAAAATCAACATGTATTGCGACCACGCAAGAAATCTGTTCGAGAAAGGACCATCCAGGCGTTGATCCATGCAGCCTTGATGATATTAGGAACAATCCTCCGAATACGTATGACAGCTCCACAGAGGCTCCAACCCTGGAGGAATACAAGAGCATTAACAAGAGTCACATCAATATCAAGGACTCTAGAACAAGCCACCCGGCTTCTTTTCTCTCTCTTACTGGCTACGAAGACAAACTGGTGCTCGACGCACATTACGAGATAGTTCGCAATAGGATGGCCGGTGTTAACGAGAAGAGAGAATACATTGAAGGCTCAAACCCAGACAGCGTATCGCTAAACCTAGTGGTATTCAACTGGGGAAATATGGATCGAGCGCCGGTGCCCGCAGGGAATCCCAAAAAGAAGCTCAAACCTGAGAAGGGATTCGATTATCACCCTCTTATTGACATGTGCTTCAACAATTCAGCTCATATTACCCTCGTACTCGAGGCAGGAGCACTTGCGTCAGAGTATTCGATCGCAACCATGCGACAACATGAATACAGGGGGATGCTAATCCATTCTCCTCCCAAGGAGCCTGAGGCACCCTCGATGTATATTGGAGTCAAGGGTGACCCAACAACAGACATCGCTCTCGTCCACCACTTTTACCGTCATCGAACAATGAAGCCTAAGAATGGTGGTCCCAAGAAGCGACTGTGGGCATGCCACGGTGCGGTATGCCGCCTCACCTTTGGGTACCACAGTACCATACCAGAGGCAAAAGAATGGGTCCACCCATATTCTGGCCAAAGGATGACGAGAGACGAGTTCATGCAGATTATCGGATATGACCCACTCAAGGGCAAAAATCCTGACAAGGATGGACCCACTGATGGCTCTTACCTCTCACCAGAGGCGTGCCTGACACTGTCGAACCTCGACCCCTCGCCGATTCTCTGTGAATGGAACGGCCATGTCGAGGGTGATGAGCCACCAGAGGAAGACTTTGAGTCATACGCAGAGATCTTCTCACAAGAAGCATCGAACGATCTTGACGAGATGTGGTGTACAAAAGGGCCTTACAAGGTCATCACCATCGCTATCGTCCATTTCAACTCATTCATGACTCATAAGGAAGAACAGAGACGCGAACTGGTGAACGCGTTCCTCAACGAGATTCTCCCTTTTAAACCGGATGTAATAGCGGGAGATCTCAATAATATTGCGTCGAGGCTCACCTTAAAAGGTGGAGACGTTCACCCGCGAAACAGTTTGTTTTCTCTATACCTGGAGAAGAAACTTGCAGCATTCAACAAAATAGCAGGAAGGCACTCACAAGTGCGACATCTTTGCTTGAACAACTCCGACCAGCACAGACTGGCACGTGCAGATCGTCTACCGGCGGACCCGGCGAAGAAAGTTGCTGACCTTGACTGTATCAACAGTTATATCCTTGACTGGAGTAAAACGCCGCACACGGCGTCACCTAGTCCAAGAGATGTTACACCTGCCGCCGAAAGAACATACTGGGATCGAATCTCAGATATGTGGCAGGACATGAACAATAACAGGGATATTGATATCCGTCTGTTTGTCTCAGTCAAGCAGTACTATTCAACTTTTTCTAACCTTGACCTATGGTTGAGTCCCTCTGACAAAGATTGGCACAGCCCTTTGGGCTTCACGATACAACCAATCCTTACAAAAGGGAAACACAACCGGTCAGATGCCCAGGTTCAGAAGATCGCTGACAAGCGAAAGGCTTTCAAGCAGCGTAATGCTGAATACTGGGGTTACAAAGATTCATTCGTTTACTCATCCGGCAACAGCTGGTACGACAGATCGCAACCATCAGGTAGCCATCACAGATACGGAAGATTCTGGGAATGGCCACAGCCTGAACGTCCCAGCGAGCCTGAAGGTCCTCCTCCAAGAAGGAACCAGGAATCATCGTCCTCTTCACAACAAGATCTACCAAGATCAAGGTCCAGGCCTCAAAGAACCAATATTGTTGACAAGCTCAACATGTCTTTGGAAGAGCTGGATGGACTAGAAGAAGAACCGTCACCAACAAAAAGTGACATCGAAGAACACGAAAGAGAAACATCAAACTTGATGTCTGCTCAGAGAGATGAAGAGGAACAAGAGGACGAATCCTCCAGTCGGAGAAGAAGAAGGAAAGCATCGCGTCCACCGTCTGCTCCGAGCGGCAAGGCACTCAGAACAGCTGCTACAGCAGCGGGGTTGTCGGGCTGGTTCGGACACCGCAACCAAGGTGGAGCGAACGCAGAGTCTATCAAGACTGATGAAACTTCACTTCCAAACTCACTAACCAGTGAGCAGGACTTCTCCGTCTTCAGCATCGCGTGGAATGTGTTTCTGCTGCTAATGGGCTTACACTGGATGTGGAAGCAGATTACCAGGCCTCCTATCAGATGTATGGAGCGCCAACAACCAAAATCAAAAGCAGCAGCGAACCAAAGAGTTCCATTCCTCGAACCCGAGGATGAACCGCAGACGCGTGAACCTTTAGGACCCAACAGGGTCAATTCCGGAGAAACAACTGATCTGCGACCTATCTGGCATACTTCCCGAAGCGAAGTCTACCATCTCTCAGACAGCTGTTACCAGCTCAAGCAAGCAAGAGATGTTTGCAGGAAGGTGCTGTGCAAAAACTGCCTCCATGCAGTACAAGTTGCGGAGATTCGCAGGAACGATCCTTTTCAAAGAGGTGATACACGTCCACGTGGCACCGAAAGAGACATTGAGCGCTTCCAGACCTACGATGATGCAAGTACCACTCCTCATATGACGCAATTATTCAAAGATGCATTGCATGCACAAATGGCCGAAGAAGCCATGCAGATTACCTATACATCGATCCCCAAGGGATCCTCGGCAAAAGCCAAAGGTACATCTGCACTCTCAAGTGCCGCATCGTCGTCAGCGCCCAAGGCAATGCCACCAGTGCCTAACAAGGCAAACATGTCACCTCCACCTAAGAGTCCTCCGCCAAAGGCGAAAGGAACAGTACCTTCAGATCCTCCGAGACCAAAAGGTCCTACCAGAAGAGGAGGTCAAAATCGGCGCATTCAACGAAAGGCAGCCAGAGAAGCCCACAACAGTGGACTCTGCACCTATGCAGACGCTGCACTTAACGAAGCCAATCAAGGCCAGGCAATTAACATTACGTGCCGAAACATGGCAGCAAGACACGTCAGCTCTATCGATGCAACGGTAGAAGCAGCCGATCAGTTTACACAACGCGTGCTACAGCACGTAGAAACATATGATGAAGAGGAACCGTGGAGCACGGAGTTTCTACCAGTCGTGGAAGTCCTATTCAGGAACTTAAGCGGCGACGAAACAACTGTCATACATGACAATCAAACGGTAACTATGCCTCTTACGAAATACACAGACCTCCTCAGAATCGCACAATCATTGCGAAGCTCTATCCAGAGAGACAAGGAGGAAAGGAAGGAACATCTTGACACCATCCAAGATACTCTATCCAGAGTGGAAATCCTTCTAACAGCACTGAAGGACTCAAGGACAGTCTTTAACCAATTGGTCCATTCCTCACTAGAGATAGAGCGAAGAAATAACAATCTCAAAAATGTCCTCGAGACACTCTTTGACGACCAAAGCTCTGAGGAAGACCAGTCAGAATCTGACAATGAAGAAGTCCTAACTCCTTCTGCAGCACAGTACTGGAATAGCCTTTATGCCCACGCCTTATCTCCTTCAGGAGATGAAAGTGAAAGATCATGGGCGTCCTCAGACGGACAGCTTGAAAGAAGAAGGGCTGAACGGGCAAAGGCTAAGCAGCCACAACCGGCTAAAGCCAAGGCAACTCCAGTCAGCTCACAAGCTGCGCCAAAGGCCGAGCCAAAGGCGACAACATCCAACCATGGATATGATACTGCAGACGCCGCCTTCACCAGGGCTGAGAACAGACTACTCGGAATTTATTCAAGTTCCGAAGAAGATCACTCAGACCCGGATGAGCCACATCCGAACGTCTACGCTCGAGCCTATGATCCAAACCTGGATCCAAATCTGAGATAAGGAAAATCTCGGAGTTTCACAACAGTGACTCACAAAGCTCTAACAAGAGCAAAGTGAAGGGCTGCATAATTCGATGTAGAAAATATCACCAGACATGATCTTGTACAGACGATCTCTCTGACCAACATGCATGAGTGTGTGCAAAAGGAGTGTCCTCAGCAGTGTACTTCAGTGCTATACCTAGCTTAAATAATATGCTGTTTTCATCATGAGTCCAGACTCCGCAACTGTGACAGTGGGCATAATAGTATATGTGTGAATGTGCGGCCATGCTTCCGGTAAAAGAAAATTAGTGTCTGTTTGAAACCATAAACCTCTAAAGGGGTAGCTCTAACAGGTACCTACAGCAATGGCTGCATGCTCATACATATACATTCCGCTGCCCATTGGCTCACAGTGGTTTTACCATATTGAGACAAGACAAGCTCTCCTTGCGTAGCAAGACAAAACAACTACTGTCCGTGTGCAGGGCGCTGCCCTTTGATCCTTAGGGAATAACTGGTCATACACCTCCTAACAAGGAGTATTCCTTGTGGGTGTATCGGCACAGAGGGAGGGGCGGGGGGGGAGGGGGGAGGGCGGGGGGAGGCCTGGGAGGGGGGGGGGAGGCCGACAAATCAGGTAAAATGAGGGGAAGCCGGGCAAGGGGGTGGCAAACGAACGCAAAGCGGGTGTCCCCAAACATTGAGGATTAGGTGGAGGGTACCTGAGCTAACCCCCAAGACGCCTGGGCCTGTGGCCTCGGCGGATTTTTCACAAGTGCTGAACCAGAGGTGGCATGCATTCCGAGCAACACCAGGTAAGTTTCCTTGTGTTTGGGAGCTTGGCACAGGCCACAACCAGCCATGGCGAACATGACCGGGGTAAATCTCAGTGTGCTAGAGAGCTTATACATATGGGCAAACGCGAGGCAGGCTGTAACAGGCCAGAGTGGGAAACTTGCCAAACGAGATCATGGCATACGTCCGTGTTCTAGCTCAGGTGCTGGGCACAAGCTTCATGAAGCCACACAGAGTGCATTCCGAAGAAGACAGGGGTAAAACTAGCTGGCTACGGCTGCTGGATTAGGCCGAGGCGCATCAGTGTTCACTTCCGGTGGTCTGTGACCTTTGGCCTCATGGAATCGTCGCGACTTGGCACGGATTCAGTGGTGCAGTGCTTCTTGCCGCCGCTGTGACCCTCGTGCTCTACCGGCTGCGGGAGCAGCTGCCATCGCTTGATGCGTGAATCATTGGAGAGCCTCTTGGACACGCCGATTTGGAAGACTTTGCCAAGTCAAGAGGCCGGGCGTCCTTGGCTGAAGTATCTCATCCTCGTCCCCTTGTGCCGACTGGCCTTCATCGCATTTTTCATCATCGTCCTCGTGCCGATAGCATCTCAATCGCTCTTTGGAACTGCAGAGGCAACTCTGAACAAATGCCTCACGTCTCATCTGATGCTGCTCGTAGTCCTGACCCCCATCGTGGGTGCCGTTGTCTACGATCTTGGTCGGGAAGTGGTGGTGATGAGAAAGCTATTGCGCGGCCGACAGAGGGCAGAACTACCCACTGACAGGCCTTTGCTGACTCATGCGGTGGTCATTGCGGAATACAAGGAGCCGCTCGATGTGTTGGCGGCCACTGTGGCCTCGCTCCAAGAGCAGACATTGGCACACAACACGATTGTGGTTCTGGCGCAGGAGGCTCGTGATGCCGGAGCGGACGAGACGTTCTTGAGCCTGAAAGCGGTGGCAGAGAAATCTTTCTTTCGTTTCATGTGCACCCGTCACGAGCTCCAACCTGGAGAGGTTGCTGGCAAGTCGAGCAACGAAAACTTCGCGGTCCGTCAGCTCTACAGAAGCGTGCTGGACATGGGCTTGGATCCCTTCAATGTCATGGTTACAGTGGCAGATGCTGATTCCTACTTCGACCGTGTGTTTCTCGAGCAGGTGGAGTCGGAATTTTGGCGTACACCGGACGGTCGTCGTATGCTGTTCGATTCGCCGATCAACACGGTGCGCAACCTGGCCGAGTGCAATCTGCTGGTGCAGTGCTACGAGGTTTACCGCTGCCAGACGGTGACATTCAACCATCTCACCATGCAGCCCTGCCAGTCAAACTATAGCATGATGCTGGGTTTTGCTCATGAGTTGAACTACTGGGATCCGGACAACACGTCCGAAGACATGCACACCACCTTGAAAGCCATCGCATACACAAGTGCACCGGCCGACTGTGTTGTCACTGTCTGGAGCCTCATCATGAATGATTCGGTGGCCGGTTTCCAGGACCGATGGGTCCAGGCGAAGCGACACATGTGGGGTGTGGAGGAAGTTGCTTGGCTCATTTCACTTCTCCCAGTGCTCCGATGGCGGGTATGGTACCGAATGCTGGGAATCACACAGGCGCATCTGCTGAACGCTGCAATTCCTTCGTGGATGATTTTCTGCTTCCCACAGACCTGGTGGGCGCTCATGGATCTGGGGCCGACCATGCTATCTTTGGTGCTCGCTGGCTGCATTTTGCCGTTCTGCTACGGGTGGGTGAAGTTTTTCGCGCGCGAGGCCTTTATGCAAAAGTATATTCTGGGTCACCGGCGCGACATTATGCTCCCCATGGAATGGTGGAGATGGGCCATCCTGGTGCTTACGTACCCGATTGTTCTTCCCATCTCGCGAACCATCTTTGTCACAATGGCAGTCTGGCGTATGCTTTGGCATGCCGTCTTCCACAGCCAGCTCAAATATGTCACGGCCCCGAAGCAATTTAGCCCCAAAGCAGCCGTGGAGATGGGCGCGAGTTTCAGTTTCACAGGCGACGGGTGAGGGAGGACCTGGGCTGGGAAGAGAGGGAGCCGAGATGAACCGAATCCTGCAGCCCGTCCGGCCAATGCGTGCAGCCCGTCCGGCCAATGCGCTGCAGCGGATGGCTGACTGGGTACTTGCAACAACAACTGCTCTCAACGAGATTTCATAGGACATAGGACATAGCAGATTCGAAGTCTGTACGTTAGACGATTGATTGACGCGCGAAACAGATCGCAGGCGAGGCTGCAAGTTGCATTTTGAGCCAACGCTGGAATGCCTTATAAGAGCATGCAGAGTGATGTCGAACGACGTAGAGACTTGGTGAGGTCCAGCAGTCCAGCATGTTCGCTCCGAGATCGTCAAGTCTGCAGCCGATAAGCGAGCAGGTCGAATGGCTGAAGGGCTTTCCTGTTCGTTGACCGTCTCGAAACAGCTCTTTCGTGAAGAGGCCACGTGGCAACCTCCTGGGACCGGATTCGGCGTGGTCCTCAAAAAACGCCGCAAACTCTATCATCCGGCCCTGCAGAAGTGGGGGTTGTGCACAGGTGCTCCAGCACTCGGTCAGGACCATGCCGGCGGCCAGATACACGGTGCAGGTGCATCCACAGATAATAGGCCCAGTCAATCTCGGTCATCGCTGAAAAGGTTGGTCCATGGATCCACCCCCTCCTTCGTTTCAGACGCATCGGTTCGGGACTGCTGCGAACAGGCTCGCCACACCATCAATAATTTCTGTCTGGTGAACCGATACGTGGGCATCGCCGGCTCCAGGCGATCCACCCCATTCGCGGGTCTCTCCAGCAGCATGAATATGATGGGCTGCTCGGCCGAAGCAGCGCATCTCGCCAGTTCGCGTCATGCCTGGCATGGCCTGGCATGGCCTGGCATGGCCTGGGGCCTGGCCTGAGGTTCCCAGCTTTTTGCCGGTGGGCGGCGCATGATGGGAGAAGGAGTAGGAGGTGCGTGCAACCGGATGTGTTGCAGTCCGCTCTTGAATTGGAGCCCTCTGCAGGATACCCAGACCGCATGGTGGGCCAGGGCTTCGTGCAGACACCAGACACCAATCAAGCCAGTGCGCTACTGCAGCTTCGGGCGGAGCGCGCCTGACGGTGAGTCGTCAGCCTGGCCCTTGCAGGTGGAAGCACTCGCATACCGTGGCTTGTCAAGCAGCAAGACCCGGCAAGCCTTCAGGTGGAAGGACGGGCTCGGGGGCCGAAGGACCGGAAAAGCCGGGAAAAAAAGCAAAAGCCGCTGCTGCCAGGTCCTCGGCCTCCCCCTGCTCCAGACGAGGCCGGCAAAAAGGAGAGGAGGGGAAGGGCTCCGCGCGCCCCAGAGTGTCCCAAGATGTCCCAAGGCTCCGAAGGGGATCCAGGCCGGATGCCGTGCCTCTGGTCGTCTCTGGTCCCTTGTGAGATGACTCAAACATGGGATCCACCCCTGTTTGCCCTTGCGATTGTGGCTCAAGCGGTGCCCCTGGATGTGATTAACACTCCACACTCCAGGGTAACACCTTCCTTTGTACCGCGGCAAAGCATGAATGCACAAGTTCGGGTAGTTCTCGGGGGGCTGCGCGGTTGGTAGGATCTCAAGTTCTTACACTGTCCGCTATCCGTGAGGTAACCGCATATCGAACCTGGACTCTCACAGGCGCCGGGTGGATTCTGTGCAGGCGTAACGGAACCGCATCCTGTGCCTCTGCGACCTGTGCGTGACAGGTGTGGGTGGAACTGCAGATGGAGTACTTGCACTACCCGGTTCAGTTCGGCAAGGTTGGGTACGATTCAAGCCGAAGTCTGCGCGAAATCGGGCTGTTGCAGGGGACTGGAACGCGAGAACAGATGTTCTGGCTTTGCGGCATTGTGTTCGTGCAGCGCTTCTGCTGCACGACTCGCGAGTTAGTGTAACAATGCATTAATGCGAGGCCGTGCCCAATCTGTGCCGTGTCTCTCTCTCTCTCTGTGCGTGCTGAGGGCCCTTCTGACAGTTGCTCGCCTGATCTACCTTTTCGACACGCTCGGAGGTGGGACGGAAGTGCAGCAAAGTCAGAGAGAGAGAGGGAGCTGCAAGTGTCGACGGTGATGCCACGTCAGCAACCACTGACTGCAGGCTTCTTGATGGGAGTCGTCGATGCTTGGCCTGCATGCCCTGGGGGCTCTGCGAGGAGTGCAGTGTAAACAACTTTATCGAGTCGTCGCGCAAAGCTGAGGCGTTTATTGGATGGTACTGTGCCAAAAAAGGCATGGACATCACTCTGACCAGCCTGTGGGGCCTAGCGAGCGGACTCCTTTTCATATACGACTTCTTCGGCGCCCTTACAGAGCCTCTTCTGCTATCGAAGGGTCTGCGCATGCGGAAAGGAAGCCATGGAAAACGATGGGCAACCAAGGGTGCAGTTGTGAACACCTTCAAGCTCGACTTCGTCAGAGCATCTCGGACCAGTATGTTAAAGTCGATGCAGACTAGACGGATCCTCCCAAGTCTCCTGTGTCTGCAGCAGCTTTTGCAAGGTTGCAGTCCTGCTTGCCCTTCCACTCACTGACTTTCTGGCTGCTAGCTTCGGGTGGGAGCTCTTCAAGGAACATGCAGCGTGGATCAATAGATTTGGCTCGGCATAGCCGCATACCCGCAGTGATTTCCACCGCAACCAAGGAGCGGAACGGAGGACTTCTCAAGCCGATCTTCGCGGGCGGACAGGCCGTACCTGCAAAGCGGATGGACGAAGAGCAGGGCATCACCAAGCCGAAGCTCGTGCCTGGCTGCAGATTGGTTTTGCACTGCTTTGAATCAACATTCGGAGTGTGAAGGACCTGCATGAGTCCAGGATATATGGAAGGGGACAGAGGGTACGGCGCCGTACCCGCCGCACGCACCTTACGGCTATCCCGGGACCGGAAACTTTGCCGGGCAGGACGGGCTCTTGCAGAACTGGGCACAGTAGCTCGAGCGCATGGCGGTCATTTTCTCCTTTTCAGGAGATGCAGAATGCGGCCGATGGCTTTGCTGCCCGTCGATTCGATTGTCCGGAGACGAAGGCACAGGCCGTCTCTAGACTCTAGCCCTTGGTGCCACATCTCAGGTTAAGCCAACAACCCGACATGAGAGCAATGTCTGTTTCTAGCTAGCGAAATTCATTGCCATGTGCCGCACGACGGCATGATGGCAGGTAGTCTTGTCCCCGCATTCGTGGTTTGCAGTTTCACTGTGGAAGCGTCTTGCTTCTGTGCGAGCTTCTCGCGTGGCACAACAGCGTAAACAATTGATGCGCGAAGGGCTGATGCGTGCCTGACTTCTTGGTTGCTCTTCGAAATCCAAATATATGAGTTGATCAGGCTGCAAATCTCCTGCGTCGAAATCAGTTTCTCGAGGCAAGCATTCTAGGTACACCCTGCTCCCATGAGATTGATGTCGACCCATTGCAGACACTTCGGCGCAAGAGGGCCGCAGCATTGGCGTCGCAGAGGGAGGCCGATGTTTCGTGGTGAGAATCACACCAGAGAAAGACATCAACGGCAGCGGCGTGATATGGTGCTTCCTAGCTGACCGAGGACAGCACGGCACCTCAAGCCGTTGAGATCAAAACTCTCACCACGCTCGTGGCGCAGGCCACCGAGAGCTGCTGAACATGAGCTTCGCGTGTTGTACCCAACTCAATGCTCCTCCGTGTGCAGCGGTTTGCAGGAGCGGTCATGGCTTCGACCTTTGCTGTTGGCGGTCACGTCAGGAGCACAGCGCCTGGCGTGGCACTCGGGAACGCTAAAGGAAACCAAGTGCAGCAGTGCATGTTGCAGTTTCGCGAAGCCGCGAGGCCCTGAGACTTCAAGCCCTGCTTTGGCGCTCTCTGGCGGTGCTGACAGACCCCGAGGCAAGAACTAACACAGAAACCTTCAACAATCAGAAATTTGTGAGATCGTTCAGTTTCGATCCAAGCCGTGCTTGTTTTCTGCAGCGTACCTGCGCCTGGGGGAGGCCTTATTGGAGCCGTTCCGGCCTCAACCGGCCCTCTGTCAAATTTCGGCCGTTGCGGAGCGCGGAGATGGCAGACTCAGGATGTTTCTGGAAGCACAGGAGATGATGGGTCAAGGAGCAGAGTTCCATTTGCTGCCCACTGTGCGGAAAGACCAGAAGATGCCAGGCTTTCCGAGCTCAAGTGCCGATGTCCAGAGCTGGGTGGTGCAAGAGGAGCGCTCGCAAAAGAGTCTTCAGACCCTTGGGGAGCACTGCTTTGTACTCCGTCGAAGGATGGGCTCTTCCGTGCTGCGTTTGGTGCCCATGTGACGGAGCCGTGGAATCGGGAGCGTTTGTATCTCCAGTCAGCGCCCAAGCGCCGGTGATACCGTGCATGTGAGATCGACCTCCTGGCTAGAAAGAAACCCCCAGGCTCGAGCGATCTGTCCTTGCCAAGCCGGGGCCAACCTTGGATGAGCGCGCACAAGAAGCGGAGCCCTCGGGCAAACCCACTGTAATTTCGCACCAGAATGGCACTCGGTTAAATTATATGTCCTCTCGTGGCCCTTGCCGCTCAGCTGCGCTCGGATGAAGATCGCGAGATGCTGGGCTCGGGTCTTTGCGCACCCCGGCTTGCCCCTCTGGAGGACCGGCAGAAGGATACGACACCTTGCGGCCCCACCTCAATGTAAGTCGCACAGGAAGTCTACTGGTTAAATAAGTCGGCGACTCAGTAGCCGAGTAATGTAGGAACCTGATTAAGAAACCTTGGGCTTTTACTAGGGTTCCTTATATGAATCCTACCATTTTGGGATTATAGGCCCAGGGTTTTTCTTAATCAGGTTCCTACATTAGCTGTAGCTTCTTTTCAGCTTCTGGCCGCCCTTCAGCCTCGAGCTGCTTCTCCGAGGTTGGGCCTGCGCTTCCGATCGCAAGTGAAGTCGAAAAGGCGCCGCTTGGGATTCCGACTTCTCCCTTGTGAGCCGAGTGTGAGCGCCGAAACCCAAAGCAAAAAACCCTAAACCCTAAACCTCAAATCAAAAACCCCCTAAACCCTAAACCCTAAACCTTTTCGAGACGGAAAAGGGTCCTTAAAACAAAAACCTTAAACCCTAAACCCTAAACTGCCAATGCCCGTCGTTGCGAGTCGCAGCCGCAGGCGGCATCTGGTGGCCAGTCATCTCTACGAGCTGCGTCTCCCGGAAGCAAAAGAACCATTTTGGGGGGTTCCCTATTATACCTATAGTATAAAGGGCCCCAAAACCCTATTCTAATTATTAAGGCCCCTATATCAAGAAGCTGCAAAGCTTTTTTCCTGGCAGAGTTAGAGGCTCCCCAAAAAGCAAAATCTCACGAAGCGCAGGCCTGGACGTAAGCCGAATCTCGCTGTTCCAAGCTCCACTGGCATCCAGAGACCTGGACATCGCCTCAGAAAGCTTTGCTTGCGTGTGGAAATCTCAGCGTTGAAGTTGCGACCGTGCGACTCAGTCAAGGCACGAAGGGCCAGTTCCCTTGATGCCTTGGACAGCCGCGAGACGCGGGTTGCAGGTGAACTGCAGGCTGCTGGGTTTTCCTCTTGGATTTGATGGTGTGTTTGCATGTGTCCTGTGAGTCATGTGCCTTCCTCGCTGCAGGAACTCTTCCACCGATACCAGAAAGAGATGGAGAGCCACATCGTGGCGCAGCTTGACAGTCGCATCAGTCTCAGAGCTCGGCGCCGCTGAAGTCAGTTGAAATGTTGTCCTCCCGGTAAGGTTTGGACATGCTCGTGGAGCGCGGGAAGGCATTGCGCACCGCCCTGTTCGAGGACCGGCACCTGTCGTTGACAAGACGTGCGGGCTTCTTCTGTCTGGTACTCCAAGGCCGAAGGGCTCCCCAGCGATGCGCAGGCCACGCAGGCCGCCCAGGCCGTGCTGGCCGCGAGAGAAGCCTACCGAAGCAACCTCCAGGCCTGTGGAGCAGAGAAGAGGGCCTCTAGTGACTGTGGTGCCCGGTGGTGCATGATCTCAAGCTCTTCTGGCAGGAAAGGAGGAAAGTGCGGGCCAGGCATGCAGATCGTACTGCAACAGCTTCTCTAAGTCTTCATGTCCGAAGGCGAGACGAGAAAGAAACGCTTTTCGAGCAAGTCTGCAAGAATCTCTACGGCAAATGGCGGGAACTGCGACAAGTGCGACAGGCTGGGCAGTGTCGCCGTCGTTAAATGGCAATTCTGATTGAGTGATACATAGATCGTATATAGGGTTGATGAACAAATAAACGTGAAGATAGATAGGAAATAGGGTGCATCATATATCATAGTATGGGTTGATGCTCAAATAAACGTGGGATCGATTAGGTGTATGACCCCGTGTGACAGGATTTCGGCTTCGTGTCCACCCCGTGGCGCTTGACAGCGCAGCCCCAGGAGCTCCATTGAGGGCTTTCGGATCGAAAAAGGAGCGTTAACACATGGGAGTTTCCGAAAATTGGGGGTACCGTATTTTGGGATCCTTACAGTAAGGACCTACTATTTAGGGTACTCTCGGGTACTTCCTAAGGGTCCCTACTTTCGGAATCGCCCTTATGGGCCTGAACAACTACATGGAAATACTATTCCTTATAAGAACAGTAGAAACTCCCACCCGAAGAACCCTTCTCTGATTAGTAAGGCCAGGTCCCGGCCTGTCGCGCGAGAGACAAAGCTATGTGTGGATTCTAGGAGCATGACCTCTCGGCCGACACTGAACGACGGGCTTCTTGGCTACTATTCGGGCTGTACGACATTTTGAGAATTCTTGGGCACTTGTGTAGCGTAGGCTTATACAGGCTTTTGAGGCTAAGCCATTGACAACAAAGCTGCTTGCAGACCGACGCTTGTAGGGAGCCTTTGCCGAAGGCGCGGAACGTGGATGCCGAGATAGAGGAAACCAGCTATCTACAAGGTGGAGCTGCTTTGTCCACCATGCTGTGAACATGTGTCGGTTGACGTAGGCAGCAAGGGAGTGTGCTTCCAGTCCGTAGAAGTAGCGGATAGTAGCGGTCAGTGGAAGCTCCCAAGCAACTGTGGCAGGTTTCGCAGCTGAGCAAGAGCGTGCTCATGTCTCAGCTTTTGGGGATTACTTGCATTGCCCGTCAGTGGCAAGATCCTTTCTTGGCTATCGGAGTTCTCCTAGACAGGTTTTCAAGTCAGATCAGCTGAGGACCGAGTTCAGAACAAGTGGGACATGGCCAAGCGGGGGCCAGGCGAAGTCCGTAAAGAATCCCGCATTTCCTGGCTGTGGCACTGCGTGCCTCAATCGCGAAGGCCAGCCATCCTACCGCTTCGAGCTCTCACCCACCGTGGAGTTGACGTCTGCAGAGGTGCCCCGGCGAATGTGTAGGCTGCGTCTTCTTTCGTCAAATTAATCCGTCGGTTGAGGTAACTTACTCCTTCCTTGTTTTCAAGACCGTGCCTTTGGTATGCCACTCTTGCCGTCTCACCCCCCTGCGACCCTTTCGCAAGCCTCGAACTTCGCCTTCTTGCCCCCTTCACTTCCGATGACATACACAGCCAAGCTTCCTTCAGCGAACCTTCTGAACCGTAAACGAAGCTCTGTCTTTTTTATGCATCGTGTCGTCTTTTTTGGAGCAGCCAGAAAGCTTCAGGTCGTTCCCTTGTCTATTCGCCTGACTCTGCAAGAGGCTGCCAGAACTTTCAGATCCGCGTATATCAATCTCAATAAGTTGTTCCTGCTCGCTGCATCGGGAGGCAGAAACACGAAGCTTGTGGCGAATCCCTACAAGTCATAAAACCTGTTTGAGGCTTTGCGGTCACGTGCCTACGATGGAATCGTGGGAGATGCAGATGCCTCTTCGGCTGCGGAGGACAAGCTTGTTGGAAGGGCAGAGCTCGCTGGGGTACGGGTCCAGACGGAGCATGTGCTAGAAGCTAGGCTAAATTAGGCAGCATGAGCTACAGCAGCTACGTCCTTCCGACAGCAGCAGGAACTGGAACGCCGGCAACTTGCCAGCCGCGTGCGAGTTTGCGTGGAGTGCCGGGTGAGTGACCGGGTTGTCGGGAGAAGTCCCGCCATGTCCATCAGTCACCAGTCCGCACTTGCCTGATTGCAGTGCTTGCTGGTCAGATGGAGCTTCCAACATCTTCAGACCTTACAGGTTGGGACACCGGCAGCACTTCTTCAGCCGCAGCCTTGCTGGAAGAGGTCCCCGGTCAATTGATGTCAACTCTCTTGCAGAGTCTTACCTGGAAGGTTCCTGGAACTCTGCCAGGGGCGCCTGATTCCATTCGGCCTGTGCATAGCCGCGTGCATATATAGAGTCACCACTCTAAATGGCTTGCAATCGGAGGGCGGCGGCGGCGGCATTCATTTTGCAAGCTTTCCAGGCTTCAACCTTGCCGTGCACGTAATGCCCCAGAATATCTCCTTTCTGGTCTACGTTTCGGCAGGAGGTCCGTGTTTTGCCAGGTCACCTACATATGATTTTGAAACCCGGGCATTTGGGACATCGCAGGTTGGTGGCCGCGTTGGCATGCTGCTCGGGAGGTGGGCCTGATAGAATCCGCGTGAGTCTCGATCGCATGCAGACCTTTACATGGCGGCCAGGTTCAACTAGACATTCCGAGCCCAGAGGGCAGAAGAGTGAGACTCGCCCGAACTGGACTTCGGAAGACAGTAGCTACCGAGCGCACGTCTTCTTCCTGCATGTGCTGCTGGCGCGCACACAACGCTTGAGATGCTCAACTACGAGTCTCATTCCAAAGATGAGACGGCTTATCAAAGACACGGAGCTCTTTGGCCAACAGCCTTGCCTACTCCAGTAAGCGGGCGGATCATGGGTAACACTCATTTGCCAGAGCTAAATCACGGAGACACATAGAACATCTCAGGACGCATGCTGCAGTTCTCGAGCAGCATCTCCTCTTTGGGCCAGGTGCACCGAGAGAGCCGCGGGCAGGGATGTGTAGGACTGAGCACATCCCAACACCGTGAGGAATGGATGACCTCGGCGAGGAGGACGGTCTGCTGCATGGAGCTCGGAATTTCACTTGCTGCTGCGAGACCGACACACATCCATAAGCTTCATAGAGTGGGCAGTCTTGGAGCCAGCATCGAAAGTTGCGTACGGACTGTGACAGCACATGAAGCAAAGTTTGCATAGACGGCCCTTCAAGACGACATGCGACTGTTGCATCGTTTGCATGACTGCAGATCTAGCTGCGGCGATGGGGCGTGTTGTGTGCCTTCAAACCTAGAGGTCATGCAGCATGCAGCGCAGTCTGAAGTGCCGCTCGTGCTTCCTTCTCATTTTATGCAACAGTTGCCCTATGAAGGTAACTAAAACGATTGCTATATCGGGTGTCCTAAACGGGGCTCTCAGCAGAACCTCAGGTCCCAGACTTTCAAAGGCGAAGTGGCCGTGTGTGTCTCCTGGCCTGGAGGAGGTCCCTCAGCTCTGCGGCGAGGGGGAGTTTGGGTTTACCGCAGACGAACAGGGTTCCGAAATGGCTCGATGTGGGTCTATGAAGGGCTTTCTAGTACGTGAAGGTGCTAGGGGTTGCTTTAGCGGTTCTGTGAGGGTTGTGCCGGAAGTCTTTCGCACAGCACAGGACGAGGTGATTATGTCGTGCCACCACCAGCGCCGTTGAACGCAGAAGGCGCGTGCGGTCAATGAGCTCACAGTGTCACAGAGCCAAGAAGACACGTTAAAAAATGTGAATGCAGCTGGAAGGCCAGCCTGTGGCCAACTTGAAGTGCTTGCCGCGCGCCCAGTGCTGTCCAAGCCGCGAGGAGAGTGCAGTGCAGTGAAGTGTCCCTGATCTGAGGCCATGCTTCCGCTCCCGATCTCCAGCCTCGCAGAAGGCGTCTCTGCCCTTGACCTGCTTGCCAACCGTCTTGCAAGACATCATTTTTGCAAAGCGGAGGAGGAGGCCAAGCCAGAAGAAGAGCTGGACAAGATGCGAATCGACCGTGAGGACATCGCGGTACCATAGGGTGAGAACGGTGTTCTGTGGATCCTGTTCTCAGAGCGCGCCAGGCTCCAGAAGCGGGGACAACGTCCACGGAATTCCGCGGGAAGGCGCAGGGCTGTCTTCCGCACATGATGGATGGGACAGAAAAGATGTGAGAAACAAAGATGCCAAGGGACCAGAAGGAACACGGCTTGAAGATGCACACCTCTGTGTCTCGTCCAGCATTCAAAGGACATTTGGGAGCAGATGTTGCTCGGGGAATGTCCGTGCAGAGCAAAGAGCTCGGTGAGGTCGCCGCCGCCTAGGCAGCGAGGACACGCAGGAAGCGCAGTGACAACTGTGCATATTCGTCCGTACGTGTGCTGGGGTAACATAGGGCCCTTAACAATTAGAACAGGGGGGGTATATTCTACCATAGCGATAACAAGGAGCCCCCAAAACCCTATCCTAATGATTAAGGCCCCTACATTAGCTGTACTTATGGGATCTTCTGGTCATTGATGGGAGCCTGCAGGCTGGCCAGCTGCGTGGCCTGCGTGTGGAGAAGTTGCTGCAGCGAGTGGAGCGGGCAGGCCAGCTGCGGGAACGACAAGCATCAAAAAAGTACAAAGAGAAGATGCACTATATACAAGACGATATCTAGCGTTTGCTCTTGCTTTCAGTTCGCCGGCTGTGTTACATTGAGACAGGTTTTGATTGTTGACTGACTCTTGAACACAGTTGCCAACTGCTATAGTTGATTCTTACAGCCCCTCTTGCTGTCAGTTGTGCAGGTATGGACAGTGAGCGCCTTTTGGTGCCTGGCTTCGAAAGCGAGGCCGGCAGCGTGGGCAGCGGATGGATGCATGTGCTGTCAGATGAAATGGTGGTAGCATGATAGAAGGCCAAATGAAGAGAAAAAAGTCAGTAGTAATGATAATCACACTTGGCTCATGTTGCTGAGGTGCGAGAGGAGAAGGAAGCGAAGCAGAAACAGGAAGCATCTGACACGAAAGCCGGAAAGCAAAAGGAAAGTGTGCAACCTGTCTTCAGCAGGAGGTTGAGTTTTGGGTTTAGTTCAGGGTTTTGGCCGCTCGATGATGGAGAAGAGTCATGGTGGCCTAAGGTACCAGATGGACTTTCGCAAGAGGATTCTCAACTGAAATAGAAGTCAAGATGTGGGTTTGAACCCCTAAACCCTCCTCGCCTGGCATTGCCGAGTGTGAGCATCAACAAAGACCCTAGAAGAGTGGCAAAAATTCGCCTTATTTTCCCTAGAAGCCTATAAAATCTAGAAGCCCTTTGAACCCTATAAGCCCTAGAAGCCCCTTGAACCCTACAAGCCTTATAGACCCGTCTAGGCCCCTCGAAGCCCGAAGCGACTGACTGAGGATTGAAGAGCGGACTCGGAAGATGGCGATGGTGAAGACCCACATGTCGTACAAGAGCATCTGGACACACATATGTTGAGATTGTGCGCCATATACCAAAAGATTATAAAGTACATCACATACTACGTACTATTACATACATACTTTATGTCATATTCTCTTACGTTATGATGCATAGGTTATATACGACATTTTGTACACATTATGTACTACATACTGTGCACTATATGTTTCTCGTCATATGATAGAAGTTGTGTACTATATATGGCGGGGAGCCATCTGGGAAAAAGCTGCAGTTGTGAGCCACAAGGTATAGTCCGCGAGTATGGAGAGGAAGCAGAGGAAGGCAACTTGCTTGAGCAGCTTGGCAGGGAGAAGATGCTTTACTAGCTGGATATATATATATATAGGAGCCTAAATAAGTAGTTACCAAAGATACTATTAGGGGTTTTGCTGAAAAGCATGCCACCTTTGTAGCTCACGTCACGTGTACATGTGAAACGTTTTCCTCTTTTGCTCTTTAGGCCCGAACAGTACAGCCTTGAGCAATGCATTTTAATCACATTTGCACATGCATCAACATTGGTGTCATGCCCTAGTCATGTTTCTGATCTTTTGCTTGCGTGTAAAACCTCCGTGTTCGAGTGAGCCATGGGCAGTTGGGAAGACTCTGCTAGGGGATTAGCTACCCCACTAGTAGCTTCTGCTTCTATGCCTGCTGGTTCACTCCAGCAGGTTATGAGCCCAACGCTTGGGCAAGGGCACTACGGCACCCTGGGCACTATGCCATCCCCACCACCCGGGAGGGATGGTCACCCAGGTACACAGGACGCAACACCAACACCTGCACAAGTGCACATTGCAGGTGGAGTAGGCTTTGCGTCCCATATGGCTGCGGGAAGGGCATCTGGAAGTGGGGACCCAGTAGAAGGCACACCCCAGGTGTCGACCACCACTGATGGTGGGATTGCTCGTGCGCCCCGAAGTGCACTGCCGCAAAGCACAGCTCCGGGCGGAAGCCCAGGACCAGAGACCAACGCCAGCGCACATCAAGCCGTATCAAATGAGGCCGGTCTGGCTACGGATTTGAGCGGAGGTGGAGTGTTGGGGGGTATAAGGTCAACTGGGGAGACCGTGGGAGCCGAGGGGTTTGTTACCCCGAGGTCGCAGCAGGGATTGCCTACCATCGCCGAAGTGGTAGAAGGGTTACCTGCTACAGGTTTTCAACTCATGTCGAGAGTTGGGGAATTTTTCCGTGTAGCGCGCACTGAGGTGGTGCAAGTACCCGCCGCAGTGTTGCAAGGCACACACGCCACGCCACCACGAACCACATCACAAACTCGCGATAGTCCGAGTGGCGCTTCAGGGCAATTGGCCTTGGGAGAAGGAAGTTTGGGTTCGCATACAAGCTCGCCACCACAAATGGGAGCGCATGGTACTCCAACATCCTTTGCACCGCCTCCCGGAAGGGATGGCCCTTTGCTAAGTGCTGAAATGCTGCAGCGCATGCAAGCCTCGGAGCAGAGGGCCCCGGTATTGTACGGTAGAGGGCCTGAAAGGCCACAGAGTCGCACCGACTCGTCATCATTCCCTCAAGAAGCCATTCAAGCTGAGGTTGCACGGCAGCTAGCGGGGTTTGGTGAGAGAGCTGAGGCCCAGGACCTTGAGATACAGAGGTTAAGGAGGCAGCTGGAGGAGAGAGACCACATGTTGAGGGAAGTAGTGGTAGCAAACACTGCCCCGCAGGCAACCACACCTACTTTGCCGCTACTCCAACATGCCCAATCACAGGTCACTCAGGTTGTCAGTCCAATCACATCTCAGGTACAAGGTGTGGCACCTCAAGCGGTTGATGCCAGTAGGACTGTGGCACCCGCTATTCAGGCTACATCTTTTCCGGGTTTGTTGTCGAGTTTCATGTCCGGGTTGGGAGGTTTGCGTGGGTCTGCAAGGGATGCAAGCGCGCCTCCACCCGGAAGGGTTGGACATCAGACATATGCCAGTCCAAATCGCGCGTCTCCTCCCGGAAGGGCTGGGATCGGACCAACAGCGGGTGGTCTGGCCTCTTCTGGCCCAGACTCCCAATCTCGCGTCGAAACCCCCAGTCTGGAGGAGATCAGGGCCTTTAGTGCCCATGCCGACAGTGCAACGCCAGGGGGAACACGATTGCCTCAGGCACCACCCCCACCAGGGTTGCAAGGAGGCTCAGTTCCAGGAGGAGCGGTTCCCATACCGCATGAGGGGACTCACGGCCTTGCGTCAGGCAACCCCGCATTAGATGCACTAATCCTAGGAATGCAACAACTACAAAGCGTGCAATTGCAGCAACTCCGGGGTAAGGATAGTGATGCTCCTGAAGTGGTAAAGCCCGGCACCTCAGATTTGCCCAAACTGGCCACTCCAGACCCCTCAACAGGATCCCTGGATTTCCAGGATTGGTTACAACTGGTAAGTGGTTTGATGGGTGACCTTTCGGACACTTCGGGCTCCTGGTGGGCGGCTGTTCTGCAGGTGAGCCGTGACGCCTATGAGAGGTGGGTAGTTTCAAGTCCCATTGAGCGTTTGCGCATAGAGCCTGATGACAGACCGGAGTTGGTAGAGGGCAAATGGAGTCGGGTGAATGCTAGGGCGTGTGTGATGCTTTTGGGTGCCCTGGATGAGACGGTTAAGGCGGACCTCATAGCCCGTAAAACCACGCGGATGGCTACACACATTCTGTTCAGGTTGCACCCAATACCTCCCGGGAGGGACGGCTGAGAGGTCTTTAGTGTTGACCAACTTGCAGCATCCAGCGGAGGTGGACAACGCAACGTCAGGCGTGTTAGCTTTGAGGGCTTGGGGTAGGTGGTATCAGCGCTGCGTGGATTGCGACATGAATTTACCGGATCCCATGGTCCTGGTGAGTGCCCTCACCTCAATGACTAAGCCAGTGCTTCGTAAGGAACCGGAGGTAGCATGGCGCACGGAGCTAGTGAAGAGCACATTGCAGCTTCACGGACGCCCCTCGGAAGAGGCGGTCAGGTCTTATCACAGGCATTTGTTGGCTGAGTTTGAAACGCTAGCCGGAGCAATGGTGCCAGTGAAGTCTGACGACGCCCACGTTCCACAGCTCAAGGCAGTGAGCGCAAATGAGGCAGGTGAACGTGTCAGTGGGGCGGGTGGCACACCATGCAAGTTCTTTTTATCGCCTAAGGGCTGCAGGTTTGGCCAAAAGTGCCGATACGCACATTCAATGGCCGAACTCTCTAAGGATGAGCGGTTTAAGAAGTGCTTGAATTGTGGTTCCGAGGAGCATCGCGCTAAGGATTGCAAGGCAGGTAAGGCGGAACCCAAAGCGCCAGATCAGAAACCGTCCGTACAGGCAGCTTTCACATCCTCAGGCCAACCCGTTGTCCAAGCCACCCCAGTGCTCAACATGGACACCTTCATGCAACAGGCAGTTCAAGCCTTAAGGCAGTTGGAGGCCAATCCACCGCGCAGCGACACCACACCACATGCCCAGCCGCCTCAACCTCAGCCGGAAGGCTTGAGTACTGCATCGCAGCAGCCCTCAGCGCCACCGGCATCGTCCGTACCCGCATCGTCCACACCCAATCCTTCGGTGAAGAGGCTGACGATTCGCTCAGTCGTGCCCGTAAGCTGTTTCCCGGTTTCGGGCCCCCCAAACCGGGACTCCCAACCCCCCCATCAGGAGGCTCCAACTCGGGGGTTGGGAAATGCCGAAAATCAGGGTGGGACAAACCCCCATTCTCGAGCCGAGAATGGGGGGTTGTCTGTAGCCCCCAAACCCATAGCATATGCGCTTTTGGACTCCGGTGCCACACGCCCCATGCGGCAAGCATCATCTGAGGAGGAGTGGGAGGCCACAGAGGAGGTACAAGTGAGTTTAGCCGGCGACCAAACCACAATCATGCGTTTGACGCGCGTGGGCACTCTCCTACTGCCTCCCGGGAGGGACGGCCTGGTGCAGCCAATTGTCCCCATGGGTGCCATCATAGAGCAGTTGGGATACAAGCTAGTTTGGTCCGCTGGTAGTTGCAAGCTTTATCCTCCTGATGGTAAGTCGCTGAGGCTTCGGGTCAAAAATGGTTGCCCGGAATTGGTTGAGAGCCAGGCCCTCACATTGATATCACAGTTGGAGAAATGCACGGTGACCCGACGTGGGATTGAACGCAACACATCCCCAACTTCGCACCCCTCGGTTGCATCTCACTCACGCTTGAGCCCTCATACCACTGAACGCCCAGTGGAGGATGGTTCCCAGCGTAGTGGTTCCCACACGTTGTGGTTCAGGTTGGACGCCAGCGATGGGGATGACGACAATCCCGCAGGATGCAATATCAGCGATGGCATCAGGGATTTAAGCGTTTATGACTTGGATTGGACGCGCCTGCCACATTCCCCACTCGGAAGAGATGGGTATACAGCAATACCAGATCTACCGCAGTGGTGTACGGGTGAACTTTGTGTAGATGGTTCTGGGGCGTTGTGTGGGTTTGGGCCGCGTGACGTCCAGCCAACCGTCCACAAGGTCCTAGCCACCAAGCTAGGAGGAGAGCACGAAACCACAGTGCCCAATAGTGTTGCAGTCCCAGCAACCGCCTTCCGGGAGGGTGGGACCCACAACACACGCCGACGTCTGACGGCAAACCTCCTTTTCCAACTGTTGTTGTGGCTGCTCGTACTTGTCGTCCTTCGCATAAGCTTGCCTTCACTTTGCACCGGCGTGTTCAGGACACTGCCCTCAGCAGCTACAGGCACTCCAGTACCGTACTGGGTTGAGGAGGAGCCGTGCGTTAGGTTGCTTGGTTTTAGTGGCACAGTACCAGGACCTCCAGTCCAGGAGGAGTCCCAACAACTTTTCGCAGGAAGTGTGCCGCTCAAACTTTTGTGTTTTGCCGCAGTACCGAAAGGCCTTGTGACAGCAGCCTTTTGGAGCGTGCTCGGGTTTAACCTGTTCCGCACTGCGGAAGCAAGTGCAGTTGGTCAACGTGATCAGCCGGTGAGTGCTTTATTCAGGCTTGTTTTCTTCCTGCAAGTCATAGGCGCTGCTAGCCAGGCAGCAGACGAGGAAGAAGACTTGTCTCTCCCTGTGTCGCTTGATGCAGATTTGATGTTGGCAGTATCCATCATTTGCATTGGCATTTGCTTCATTGCAGTGTGGGAGTTCTGCAAGTGGTGCCTTCAAGGCGTCATCTCCCGCCGAAAGGCAGGGACACCCGTGTTGTCCCTGAGCCCCCGCAAGGCGCGTAAGTTACAGCGCCTTCGAGATCAAACTGCACAGGCCATCCAGGCCGAGATCTCTGCACGTGAGGAGGCAGCAAGCTCGCAGTCTGTTGCTGCAGTGCCCAGACGCCGCCCCTCACAAGCAACTCGCACGCGTGAGCAGGCAGGTGGAGCACCAACGCGCTACTTTGCAACACCCGAGGGGACCAAGCTCCACCGCACTAAGACCTGTTCCACGCTCGCCCACTCGCACAGGTTTGTTGAGTTTCAAGTGTGCCAGCAGTGCCACCGGAGTGCTGCCGACCACACCCAGCACAGCACAGGGTAGGAACTACTCCACCCTAACGGGTTGGATCTTTCAGTGAGCTTCATCCGCAGCTGTGTCTTTTTCCGCACGAGGTGCCTTGAGAGCCCTCGCAGAGTGAGGGCAGTTGGCCCAGCTTTTGCCAGGTAGTTCAGGGTAGGCATGGCGTCACCCTGACGGGTTGACCTGCAGTAGCAAGTAGGTCGCAACTCCCTGGCGGGGCTGCGAAGGAGGAGTGCTGAAAAGCATGCCACCTTTGTAGCTCACGTCACGTGTACATGTGAAACGTTTTCCTCTTTTGCTCTTTAGGCCCGAACAGTACAGCCTTGAGCAATGCATTTTAATCACATTTGCACATGCATCAACATTGGTGTCATGCCCTAGTCATGTTTCTGATCTTTTGCTTGCGTGTAAAACCTCCGTGTTCGAGTGAGCCATGGGCAGTTGGGAAGACTCTGCTAGGGGATTAGCTACCCCACTAGTAGCTTCTGCTTCTATGCCTGCTGGTTCACTCCAGCAGGTTTCCTAATTACAATTCTAGTACAATGTACCCCATAGCTTTCTTCTAATTATTAAGGTTCTACGTTATGCGCGTCGTAGGCTCGTCGTAGACCATCTTCTCAGGCTGCTGGAGCGCTTCCAGAAGATGTTTCAGCCCAAGCACACTTTGCGACCCTCGGGCGGGCGCAGGAGGTTTGAAAGCAGCGTGAAGAGCATACGGGCCCCTGGGCAGCAAGTTGCCAACGCAGGAATATTACCCAGTGGCATGCTTCGCTCCGTCAGGTTCATATTTCCCTGGCAAAGGTTTACGACGTGCTGGCCTCAATGACGGTATGGTGCACCGGTAGAATTCGGGGCTACGGCTATGGCTTGTGTGAGCTTTCTGGCGCAGGCCCCCCTGCGCTGGCAGCAGGAAGCGGTAGCACAGCAGTCCGCACCTCCTCCGCCGCTGGGAGGTGCGGTGACAAGGAAGTTGGCACTTCAGAACTTCAGTTCTGTCTACTGCCAAGCTCAAGCCTGGAAGGCGTTCCGGGCTTGCAAACATTCGGCGCGCCTGTTTCTGGGCCAGGCAGGGTTAGCGGCTAGATTCAGAAAGTCAGCATGACAGGAGGGTGACTTTGGCGATTTCTCAAGTCTTTGGTTTATGCCGATGCTGCAGCATGTTGCATCATCATACTTCTGCAAGGACGCGGCTTTCAGTGGCCGCGACAGATGGGCAGCCCCTTTGCTGGCTCATCGGACGGGGTGTGGCCACCTGAGACTGTAGATTCCTGGAAGCTGGGCGGGTGGGAAAAAAGATTCCTAGAATGATGTGCTTGACTCTGCGAACCTTCTTGGCCCTTGTTTGTGGCGAGGTTTGGGGCCACCCCTGCTGGAATACAAACCCAGCAGTTGCCAGAAATCGTGATCGAGATGACTCTTCAGGACAATGAATCAATGAATTGCCTGCTCTGGCAATCTAGAATCTAGGTCTTAGCGACAGATGTCGAACAGGACTTCCATGGAAATCTTCTGTTCAAGCGGACCGAGCGAGCACAGCAATCTACTGATCCAGCAGCTCCGTCGGCAAAAAGGGTTGAACGCGAAACCTCCGTGCCTTCCCACAGCTGGCAAGACGTCTCAGGACATCAATCAGATTCTGGAGCTTCCCCTCCACGCAGCCGGCATAGCCGGAATGGAGGAGCTCACCCAAGAGAATCTGTGGCGGCCTTGGATGGACTTAAAAATGGTCCGTCTGTCTTGTCCTGTGTACCCGCCCTGGTTGCGAGTGATTAGTACAAGGATCAAATATAGCGGCGAGCTCACCATAAACGTCTTCGACTCCCGCCCGCACCATGACATTGGTTGCCTTTGGGTCTTCTGTGCAGCCGCAAGCGGATAGTCTCTTCTCAGGATGAACTGTCGCAGAGACTGCCCGGAAGTGGCCAGGAAGTGCGAGTTCGAACTCAATTGCGCAATCGGGCTGCAAGAGCGACAAGAACGGAGAACGGCAGTCATAAGGGTTGCTGTAAGGATTCGATGTACGAGTTACTCGGGAATTAGAGTTACGACAAGGAATTCAGCCTTTGGAAGTCTCTGTAGCCGAGGCCACCTCGGCAAGTTCGTCTTACCATGGGACACTCTGTATGCTGCGAAATGCAGCGTCAAGGGGCACTTTCCCGTCGATCAGCCGCTCGGACTCTGTTTCGAGTGCGGTTTGCTTGGGGACCCGCGGGCACACCGCCCTGGAACAGCCATGGCAAGACAGGCACGTGGTGCTCTTCGGATACCGTCCCAAATCAGAGAAACAGCGCCTGCCACCACCGGTGCAAGCAGAAGGCAGGGAGCGGGTCGCGCAGAGGCTGGAGGTCGAAGGCTGCCACGATCCGCCAGGGGCTCCGCCACCTCCACCGTCCAGCCAAGCAGCGAAGATGATGTGCCTGGGTCTGGAGGCCCCCAGAAACGCTCTCCAGAAACCAGTGCTTGGACGACCTTTGGAGGTTACAGTGGACCCTCCGCTCGAGCATCCAACACGAGCCCTGCCTGCACCTGCCATCGCTGCCTTGGCATTCTCGCAAAATGCGCCCGATGCCTGCGCTAAGGAGTTCAACCTCAGATTACCCTGGGAAAGGAGCCCAACATGATGCTCAAGCATGTTCAGAAGCTTGGATTCCGAATCGTTTACTCGAGATCCCTGGCTACGACTGCGGCTTCTGTGCATCCTTTTAGAAAACGAGTTAATGGCAAGGAAATGGCACGACTTGCTCAAGTCGCGGCGTGATTCACGCCGCTTGATCGCCCTCAGGCCCTCCACGTTCTGAGCATGCCTTTTTATGAGTCTTTTCGTTTCGATGAGCCTAGACACTCGCAGCTCTGACTCGTGAAGGCTCAAAGAATATCTGCAATCATCTGAGGTATACTGGCATTGGGCACAGATGTTGATGGTCGCTCATGTCTGATCTGCCGCTTCATTCGGCCACAGAAGCCACCGGACATCCTGCCCGAGAATCCGTTTGCAATTGCCTCTCAGTCCAACTTACTGGGTCAGGAGCCAGGCCCTGCAGGAGTGCAAGATTTCTAAGTTCATCAGGCAGAGAGCCCAGGAAATGGCTGCAAGATACGTATCGATGATTCCCTCGCTTCAGGTTGCCGTCTCGGCAGCACACTTGCAGAGGGGCAGGGAGGGCGAGAGAGAGAGATTCACTGGCAGTGTGATGGTGTGATTTGGCCTGGTTGGGCTTGGTCCCTCCACGCATCATTTTGAGTTTGATAGGCACAATCAAGTCCAGAGCAGTGCAATGCCGACCCGACTCGCGCAGTCTGAGATTCGATCGAGGGGGGATCAAAGTCGGGGTGTGGCGTCAGTCGCGAACTTGCTAGGGCCAATGCAAGTCGGCAATGCAAAGCATGGACAAGCTCAAGCGACGAGACAGTGTCAAAAGGATGTCGGGACTGAAGGTGAGCATGAACCACATGATCATACGTTTTAGTAGATCAATCTATATCATTTATTTATACATGGCAACACGAATGTAGTATACTAAAATATATGGGTGGTTGTCAAAATTAGGGTCCCTTTTCCTAAATAATAGGTGCCGCCTTACAATAGGGACCCAAAGAGGGTCCATAATTTTGACAACCACCCATATTACAATATATTCCGTCGAGTGAAGGGTCCTTGGGCCGTTGCCGAGGCTCCAGGAGCAGCATTTTGACAACGCAAAGAGCTCACGGTTTAGGGATCTTTAGGGTTTAGGGTTTAGGGGTTTTAGGGTTTTCGGGATCTTTAGGGTTTAGGGGTTTAGGGGTTTGGGGTTTAAAGGGGGGCTCTTGCTGTAACCGGGCTGCTGGACAACGAGGCCTGCTGCAAAAAGGGATCAGAGACAGAAAGATCCGCGTTTCAGAGCTCTTGAGTGCTGCCGAACCTCACCGTTCCCAACTGATGCATGCCATACACTCCAGGGCTAGAAGCCTTTCACAAAGGCTTTTTCGGGGCTTTCGAGGCTTCTTCCTTTGCGGGTGTTTTGGGATAAGTGAATCGACCCTTTTTTGTTATGTCTGGGCTTCGAGAGCTGTTCTCCACTTTGCGTTTTTGTCTTGTCGTAATCTGCGGCTACGGCTGTGTGCCACCTCACCAAGTTTTTGAAAGCGGACGTGGATGGGTCGCATGATCGGTAGAGAGCAACGAGTGGAAGGAGGTGGTGATGTCGACAGAACAGTTGCAGTCTCCCATCCGCAGATATCCGTAGATGGCGCTCAGAAAGTTCAAGACAGATCTCGTCTGCATGCAGACCTTCCGTGCTCTGCGTCGCAGTGTCCCGGCCGTCATGGTCAGGACAATGAAATGTGGAACGTGGAAGACTTGTGGTCGCGGGCTTTGCTCAGTTTGCTACGCTTGGGCCAGTGAGAGTCCTTGAGGTGCACGGACCAAGAGTTCCTGGACATTCAATGTGGAGACTGGGAGGACCGGGCCAGGCGTAACAATCAGACACTGCTGGCAAGATGCTCCTGCCTATGTCAGGAGCACTGCATTCTGCTGTGCAACTTTTTCAATTACATCGACCGCTATCGACGGGAATGCGTAGGTAGGGTCTTCTGTGAAAAACTGCACCCACTCCTTTCTTTCCTGTGAAGCTGAAGCTGAGGAGGATACAGCACCTCAGACATTCAGCAGCGGCCCTTGAAGCTCTGAGGCAGACTCTGCGGCCATGGCCTGGCGCGTGGTCCCTGCACTGAGGTCCTACTGCGTAATCTGCGACTTAATGCCGGAGGGAGAAGCCGTCGTGGTATTGCGAATGGTGCGGCTGGCAAGTCACCATGCTCCCACAATCATACACATGCATTGAGCTGCCAGGACAGGCAGTCCGGGAACTGTGAGTTCTGGCATGCGCTGAAGGGTCGATGTCCCTCGTCTGAACCAACTGGTTTTCCTTCACTCCAGCTGTTGCTTAAGATCTGACTGTGGATCGGAGGCTATTTCTTGCCCGCAGCCGCCGCGAAGCAGCGCAAGTGCCCCATGCACCTTCTGTTTGCATGGCATGTGGTGTGACGGCGTGTACGAAGAGCTTTCCGCGGGAGACCGGTTTTGCTGCGAGATGTCGGCTTCAGGATGACTCCTTGTAGAGCCAGAATGGAGGGCCCTGGACTGGTCCAGGAGTCCAGGCAGCCTGTGACGACTGATGCAGGCCTGGGCCTGGAGACCCCTGGTCTCTGCGGCTTCTGCCTCTCCCTGTCGGCCACGTTCCATCCAAAGCCGTGAGGGCTTCAACTGGCGTCCGAATGTGCTTAGTCTCAGCAAGGCAAGGAGGGAGAGGTTGGGTGACGGCAGGCTTCTGTCATGGAAGTCTGCAGCCCAGGGCACCGTTACAGAGGCTTCAAAGCTTGGTCCGATGACATTGTGGACATTGCTTGCCATATCCTCTTTGAACCTGATGAGCTTCACGGCGATGTTTCCGATCACGCCTATACTCATGAAGCGCTACTCCATGAAGTCGGAGATTGGCGTCGGCTTGGTGGCATCGTCCTTTGCACTGGGGCGCTTTTGCACAACCTCATGCTGGCCGAAGCTTGGTCAAGAAGATCACGGGTTCAGAGCTTGGCTTTTTTTGTAAAATGGCATAGCACAATACCGTGGCCATAGCCGTGGCCGCATCAATGTGCCCATGAGGATTCTGAGCGACTTCATTGGCCGCAGAAAGGTACTGTTCATGGCCTTGCTGGGAGGTGTGGTTGGCTCTGCCCTGCAGGGTGTGGCCATCGCGCATCTCGGTTGGACCTTTATCGGTGAGAGATGCTGTTCATGCCTCCATCACGCACGGCACTGGCCGTTCCTTTCACAAACTAGTTTAGCTTGAGCTGTTGCTCTTTCAGATTGTCTTTTGTCGCCCTTGCCTGCACAGCTCCGAAAGTAGTCCTGCCGGCCATGACGCAGAATCAGCATAGTCCCTCCAGCAAGTTGCATGCACGGACTAGCTCCAACAGTTGTGCTCTATGTTGAGAAATCTCTGAAAGCTTCACATCGCCCTGTCCAGGTGCTGCTGGCCCTTTGCAGCTTTCCTCGTCGCAGCTGGATCGCAAGAAACAGCCACTACAGCTATAGGGCCTCTCAGGGCTTAAAGGTTAATTACGAATACTATTTGTGGGTTCTAATTACAATTGTAATATAATGGATACTTGTACCAAAACCCTATTCTTATTATTAGGGCCCCAGTACGACACGGCAGTGATTCTGCCCGGCCTTTCGCAGTGGCTTGGGGGCCTGAGGTCAGAGGTGTCTCCGGGATGTTCAGCGGAATCGTACCCGTGGTCAAGGCCTATATAGTGGATGCCTTCGATGCAGAAGAGGTCCCGAAGGTCTTGGCATACAGTGGCTTGGCAAAGTCAGCTGTCGCGCATGCTTGCGCTCGAAACTGCCGATCAATAATCTGAATGTGCATGAGGAGAAGCGGCTGGAACAATGGCGCCTTTTGGATTTACACCTGAGCTGACGTCTTGCCGGTTCTTGCGAGACTCGTCTTCGAAATCTGTGGTGCTCTCATGTCGGTTTGATAGCTGCAGGTTCATCATTGGCCCAGCTCTTGGGGGAGCGCTCGCCTCCAGGAGAAGTCTCTGGTTCTAAGGATTCTAAGGGCTTCGGCACGTTTCCCGGCACAGCGTCATATAAGGGCCTTATCAAATGAGAATCGGGCATTGGGGCCCATGATACTAAAATGATAATGAGGAACCCCAAAACAGTGTTGGTAATTATTTACGCCCCTACAGTATGGAATCCGAGCCTGCTTCAGGACGCTCTCTGCTCCGATGTTTTTCTCAGCGTGCACTGGTGCACTTGCAGCTGTCCTGGCGCTGAAAGTTCTTCCGGAACCGACCCAGCGAAGGCCCTTTCTCCGTGGCTTTGCTCTGGTCAGCGATGTTGGCGGCTTGATGCAGCTTGCCGTTGACGCCGCTGTCGTAGGAGTGGAAAAGGGCCAAAGAAGTCCACCACTTCTGCTGCGACAAGATCTCCTGTGTTGGCTGTTCCGCGCTCAACACCAGCTTTGCAGTAATGAGTCGGGCCAAGAAGACCCGATTCTGCAGCCAAGGTGACCTTGCTGTTCTGTTCGTTTCTGTGGGCCTGTACCAGGATTTCTTCAGTTTGCAACATGCGTAGGCGACATACCATGGAAGCACCATTGACCGTATCATTGTCTTCTCTGCGTAGCCGCACATCGTAGCCTACCTGTCGCCTAACCAGTACACACTCCCGGACACAATGTGAAACACGGTGCGATACTCAGGCAGGTGTATGTAAGGTATGTAAGCACGTATGCATGCTTTCAAGTATCTTCGTACGTCTGTCTGTCTGCATGATGTGCAAGGGTACGATGGTCGTATGTTACATACGGTTCAGTAATATTCTCCGCAAATCATAGCAAGACACGCTGAATGTGCAGAACATGTGTAGTAATACCCGCATGTGTGCACATTCATGCACATGTATGTGTATATATGCGTGTTTGTACATAGATAGACGCACATACATCGCTGACTTGCTCACGTATCTACTGTATGTACTTGCCTGCGTGCCGAAGTGCCTCCCTGCTCGTCTGCCTACCTGCCAGCCAGCTTGACTACGTACCTATCTGGCTGCCTACCTACATACATACATACGTATGCTCGTGTGTACATACGCGCATGCATAGAGGCATGATTACATGTAGCTAGCATTAATTAGCATACCTGCATACTTGCATACAAAAAGGCAGCACATGGGTGCATCTGTACATACGCGCACACAAAGTAAAGTAGTACGTGCATGCATCCACACAACACACATGCCCACATACACATGTATGCATACAAGTAACCTCGCCGGATTCGTCGAGAGTGAGTGGAAAAAAATGCATGTTTGCATGCATGCGTGTCTACATACAGCACAGACTCGTGCATCTACGCATGCCAGCGGCTGCTTTTTGACTTTGTCAACTGCAGTGATCATTGCCAACAGGACTTGTTTTCATGCCTACTTCCCGCTTCTCTTAGCGCGCCGATATGCGCTTGCCCTCACAAACATGGGAGCTGCTCGAGCCTCAGTTCAGGCTCCAGCTCCAGGATTATTATACGTTGCAAGTTGCAATGTTCCATGCCTTGTTGCGTGGCTTTCGTGTCAAAAGCTGCCTGATTGAAAGGTGCTCACGGGCATCTCCTTGACAATCGCAGCGGTCCTTTGCCTGCACTTACTGGCAGCCTAGGCGACTCGGTTTGTCACACCCTGCAAGGTGCAGATCGCCGGCTTCGAACGCTGCCGCCAGAGACACGGACTGGAGATCACCATGGTCCTTGGCGCATTGCTGGTTCTGGCCGGGCTGGGCCACTTGGTCGAAGAGCTCCTAGCCCCTAAGCCCTAATGCGGGCTTCGTCCTTGCTAGGTAGGAGGGAAAAAAGTCCGAGTGTGAGCGCCGAAACCCTAAATCCATGTACTGCCTACGTAAAACCTCGGGGTTTTGCCACAGGTGCTCTCTTCAGCCTTCCTGTCGGCACTTCCCTTGCTGGAGTCTTCACCTGTGGTGCCGTGTATGGCGCAGGCCTCCAGGGACGTCGCAAGAGCTCCTTCCTAGAAAGCCTCAATGCGGTTCTACAACCCCTTGTAGCAAGCTTATAGCAACCTTCAAGGTACCTTACTTTAGCGTCCTTATAATAAGGATCCTACTATTTGGGGTACTATATTAGCCTTGTAGCAGCCTTTATAGCAACCCTTTTGCAGCCTGTGAGAGGCTGCGCGCTTGTCTCGCCGGCTCTACCCTCGCTCTTAGTACAGACGGCTCCGCAGGGTCGATGTGGCGCCCTCTTGGGCAGCTCGGGAAGAATTCTGTAGGGTTCAGAGTGGGTTTAGGGTTCAGGCTTTTCAGCATGGTGGAGCACCCGTCTGGTTTTCCATGCAAGAGTATAGGACGCCCTCAGGCATCGACTCGGCCATCGTGAACTTTGGACGCATTGTGGCCCCGTCGGTCTTCGGCCTCATTCCTCAGCATACTTCAGCCTTGCAAAGTTGCAGTGAGTACCGCGCACGATGCTTTCGGATTGCATTTTGATCCAGGCCTGCTGTATCGAAGCGATCAAGAGTTCACCCGGACCGTTCTGGCATCCAAGATAGTCGCAGTTGCCAGCGGCTTTGGCTTCAGGATAGCCTTTCCTCGATACTTTATTTTTTGTGGTTCTTATAATGAGGATCCTAGTTACAATTTTAGGGTACTGTACTTAGGTCCCCCATTTTCGGAAACTGCCATGTTGTTGGTCTGTTCACGGTTGCCGTTGCACTTGTGCAGGTGTGATTGCATTCCGTGGAACTCCCTTGAGGTACAGTTGGCTTTCTGGCCTTGTTTCTGAAGCGCCATCCCGCCGGTGCCAATTAGCAGCCTTCCGGAACAACTGATGCTGTACTGGAGCGATTCAGGGCAGAAAAACCAAGTCCGCGGCGCAGTGGACACTTTCGGGCATGTGCAACAAGCAAAGCATTGAGACTGTCAAGTCGGCGGTGCCCCCAAACCCCAAACCCTCAACCCTAAACCCTGAGCGCCGAAACCCCAGACCTTGCCAGGCTTGTCCGAGTGTGAGTGTCAAAAAACCCCAACCCCTAAACTCTAAACCCTAAAATCCTAAACCCCTAAGCGAAGCTCGCAGTGCTTTGCTTGGCTTAGGTTGGAGTCTGTGTCCTCGTGGTACTGCCGGGGCTTGGAGCTCGGAAGCTGCCTTTCGGATGACGAACTCGCAATGGACTAATTAGGGGTACGTAGCCTATTTTGGGCTCCTTGTAACCAAAATCCTACTATTTCGGGTGCTATATTAGGGTCGCTTATATTCGGAAGCTCCCATCTATCTGAGACGGAAGACGACGCAGCGCAGCCTGACGTGCAGCAGGCATCAGTGCTGAAGGCGCCCCTGTAGCAGAAATCGCGCTTTGCAGAGGAGCCTCTTCCAGAGCCGTTCCTTGCGTGAGGCGATGACCTCCATACCCATCCGGAAAGTGCACCTTGTGTTCAATGCGGACAATGTCGGACCTCTATTCCTAGTTCCGTTATTGTGCTCGCCCAAGACGCAGCACACCCAGGTCTGGGCCAACCTCCAAAGTCGGGATCTAAATGACGGCAGGTGAACTCAAGCACTGGATTTAATGGCTCTTGAGCCACACTCCTGAGTCGAGGTGAGCGGGCCAAAAGTGCCCACAAAGGGGTTGCAGCCTTGTCCTGGGATCTTGACGATGCAAGACGTCGGGCACGAAGAGCCTCACAGCGCTGCTGTGCTACGGTCGGCTGTTGCCCCATCATACAGGCTGGAAGCCGCTCTTCGCACGCGGGCGTGAGGATTTGAGGAGGTTATCGGGACTTCCGCCAGATCCGACAGGCCAGAGGCAGAGGCAAGAAGCTCAGCACAGCTGGACGTCCACACAAAACCGAGGCGAGGACGAGCTTGTCAGAGATTTCTCCAAAGAGTGGCGCTTGGAGGCGCGCCATCTGCAGCTAAAACTTTCGATTTCTTGTTAGTGTTTTTCTTTAAGCTTTTTGGCAGGATCCCTCCCAGGCGCTCACCTTCCAGCCGAAGGATGAGCCCCAGGCACTGGAAGTCTTCTAAGGCGGCGACATTCTGCAAAGCGGTGCATCCGGGAAAAATGCAGGCTGCACGCTTAGAGAACATTTTCCAGCTGCAGTCGGAGCCCGAACTTAAGTCCTGGCACTTGTTCTCCGCCGGACTGGTCCAGGCTAGAATCGTGCAAGCGTCCAGGCTGGAGCAGGACATCATCGATCATCGCGCCGGTCTCAAAGGCACCATTGTCAAGGACGGCTGGATGGGGTCAGGCATTGGGCTGATTCCAAGATGGCGAAGTGTCAGCAGCACAGGACAGCAGGAGCACAAAGTTCAACCATGTCATCGCTGACAGGCAGGTGTGTATATGCACGAATACATGTCAATATTAATGACACATCTCTATGTATCTACCTGTCTATCGATCGATCTACCTATCTATGGTCACGCGCTCCGCAGCCCCCCCCCTCCCCCCCAAAGGTCAATGGTCGGGATATAGGGTGGGGCCCCCCCCTCCCCTGTGGTGTGGGGTGTGGGGTTGCTCTTCCTCCTGTGGGGTGGTTGTGGGGTTTTGGGGTTTAGGATTTAGCTTAAGATTTTGAGTTTTGGGTTTACGGTTATAAGGTATAAGGCTTCGAGTCGACAAGGGCTTAGGGAGGATTTGCGGTGTATGCTCTGCTTTAGGCTTAGAACCTGCAGTTAGGTTGGGTGCAGCGGTTTAAGTACAAGTTAAGGTTGCTCAAAACGGCTGCACGCGCTGCGCTATAGGGTTTACGGCTTGCTTGCGAAGGGCTTGCGCGTGAGCCCTGGCCGCCAGCACCACCCCACCATCCAGTGGCAGCTCCAACAGCCCCCAACCCCTTTCCGCACACGCCAGGCCCCCCCCCCACCCCTATCAGACCATACCGTGGGGGGGGGGGGGGGGGGGCTGGGAACGCCAGACGCCTGACCATCTATCCATCGATGGTTCGATCTGTCTATCTATGTGTACATGTCAACGTGTGATAACGTGTGTGTCCATGTCTATGTCTGTGTATACGTATATGTATACGTAATTATTATACGTATATAGGGCGAAGACGAGGGAAAATATAGCTGTATGCATATATATATACACATACACTTACATACTTGTCTGCATTTTCTACATAGCATATGTAAATGTGCACATAGCAGCTCGCGGTTACATACATATCCACAAAGTATATAGATAGCATAGTACGTAATATGTTATCTGCTTGCGCTTTTTTCAGAGCAGGTTGGGCCAGCTCCTGGAGGGATTAGAGACCCTGGCAAACAGTCTGCCGCTTAGAGGGTTTTGAGGGTTTAGGCGCGTGGGATGCAACCTGCCTCGCTGGCTTCAACCAATCCTGTGTAGGACAGGTGTAGGGTTTAGGGTACTTGGTCTCGTGCGCTCGTTGGAAGCCTCTCGTGTTGAGAGGTGCGCGACGAAGTGGCTACGAGTCGAGCTTCCCCTTGAAGTGCCCCACCGAATCGAGTGACATCGACATATTGCTTCATTGTGATTTCTCTGAGAGGTCGCATGCGACACCACCTGTAACCCTCGAGGCCAGATGCCGTGAAGTTCCTTGACGCCCGATATACCCCGGTAGACGCCCACGCCTGCGTCGGCTCATCAGCAGGCCATCGAGGCACAAATGCACGAAATCGAGAACGATTTCAGGAGGATGGGACGGCCTGGGTGGGACCCCCAGTGGTGTTGCTTGATCAGCACAGGCATCGAACAGGCTGATAGTAGGAACACCTAACATAGTATTGGTAACTAAATAGCCAGTTAGCCTGCGAATCGAAGCTGCGGCCTCGCTGTGTTGTCGCATGTCAGGCGTAGTGTTTTTGGCCTGCCCTTCAATGAGCCGTACAAAGACTACAGGCTCGAGATCTTTGCAAAAAGCCGAGATTTTGAAAGCGTCTGTCTGACCGCTGACCGCCACTCCTCTTTAACTGCCGATCCATCTGACAGCCTCATCTGGGATGCCATCTACCAGTCTCGCATCTTGGAGCTGGGCGGAGACCAGGCCGATTATGCGCTCAAGGTGCGGGGGGGGGGGGGGGGGGGGCGGCTGTTGTTTTGCCAGGTGCACCTAGGCAAATTTTGGATGTGGCTCGGAGGTGAGGATCTTTCCTTATGCCGCAGGGGCTTGTAACTCAGCTCGGGGTGCAGAGATGTCTAGGTTTTAAGCAGCACTTGACGAAAAGCCCAGGTGCTGAGCATTTGGGTCTTCATTGCCGCTGCAATGGACGTGTAGATTAAGTTGCCGCTGCAGTCGCACGGTTCGCATCCCAGTGGAGGACATGAAGTAGCGAACCAATGCGAGCCAGCAAGGGATACTGGGAGTGCGGCCAAAACTGTTTAATCTGTCGTGCCTGCTACGACCAGAGCCGTCACTACAAAGCCTTTCCAGCTCGCCATGGATTCATCGGCTGCTGCTGGACTTGTACAGATCCAACCGACATGAGGCTGAGCTGACAGCCTGAAAGTAGGCGGATGTTTGGCGCTTGTCAAAGAGGATGTGCCAGAGCGGGTTTGTTGAATCAACCAAGACATTCGACGGTGGTCGAGGGGGGGGGGCAGGACGACCCAAAATTTGTACTCGAAGTGCGTCGTAAGAATCGAAAGCTGAGTTGTTGAGCGTGAGTTTTGAGGGAGAGTGTCGGTTCGCCGTTTTCACGGAAGCGCAATTGTAGTTTTTCAGAGTGCAACTGCGGGCTCGGCGCAGCAGCCTCAGAATGATGAAGTGCAGGGTGCATCGGATGGTGGATGGCAGATTTGACATCCCGAGGTGTCAGTAGCGATGTCAAGGCGAAGCTGCAGCTTGCATATGGAGTGGTCGAGCCATGTTCGGAGCTTCTTTGCACTGAGGCCTTTGCGATTGATTTTGCCAACCTTCTTGGCAGTTGCTTTGTATCTTGGAGTGGCCAGGCCGTCGGCACCTCAGACTCGCGAACTGAGCACGCATTTGGCTCCATGGCATTCTATGGATGTTTGTTTTGAGCTTCGCCGGAAAAGCGCCATGTGTAAAATCACTTCCAATATCATCCGACTGACCTTCTGCGCAGGTTTGTATGCTTTGTGGCCCCGCACGCGGGAAACTCCAGAGGCCCGGAGTGACCCTCCGCAACTTCCTTCGCGGGACCTCTGCTGCGCTGTGCGAGGCATTCGAGGATCAGAGCCTGCAGTGTCCAGGGTACGCAGCTGAGGATGTGTCATTTGAGCATGTGGCAGTTTCCGAAACTTAGGGGTAGCTTATGGTCGCTTATTCTGAGGTCCTTATAATAGGGATCCTATACTATTTCGGGTACCATATTAGGGTCCCCCATTTTCGGAAACTCCCATATCGGCTGGAGAGTCGCTCTGTTGAACTTCATGCGACAGGCAGCTGTGCAGCTGGATGTTCCTATGAAAGAGTCGGACTTGATCCAACCTGATGAGGACTGACAGTTCCAGATCTGCATGTTGCGGACGTTTCGGGTAAGCTTCACTTCCGTCCCTTCGCCTTTCGCTGACGGCTGCTTTCACCCTAAATCCTGATCCTTGAACTGGCCCTAACCCTAAGCTGACTTAAACGGGTTCTCCTGAGCCTGGCCCGCCTTCTGCTTCCCCAAATGGCCGAAGTATATGCGATTTGGGTACATGGACACCCCTCAAACCCTAAACCCTATAGAAGCCTTCTAGAACCCTCAAGGGCTCCTTCAGGTGCCTTTCAGGGCTCCTTTATGGGTTCCTTAAAGAGCTTCTTTAAGGGTTCCTTTAAGGGCTCCTCTTTAAGGGCTCCTGTAAGGGCTCCTTGATGCGGCGTGGCGCCTGGGGGGGGCGCCCTCAGGAGCCCGAACGAGCCACCTACATGTACGGCTTCGTTCCCTTCGCGGAGCAGCTGAATGGCCGAGTCTGGGCCTCGCGTAAGAGATAATACTAGTAGCTAGTAGCAGTAGCACCATATAAGATCATAGAGCTTCGGGGAAGAGCAGTAATCAATAAATGATGAGGAAAACATTGAGAATGATAGCCGTCATGGCATCATGCTCGAATAGATGATGAACTAAAGCTCGCACTGACTATGTTGACAACAATAATCGAGCTGACGGCATGTCCACATCCCGGGAAATCGCACGGCCGAGCAGTGCTGTGGGGCAATTGTACGCGGGCTAAGATCGCCATGATTTTCTTCTTCGTGTTGATCTTCCAGGAGTTCTTTGCCACCAAGGCATGAATACAAGAGGGACGCCTAGGGGCACAAGTCTGCGTTGCGATGCTTAGTCCTGTTTTTCCCGCCCAGCACCTGTCACTGGAGGGACTTTTCCAGCAGATCGGCGAGATCCTCGGTATGAAAATGACTGCTACAGTGTCGTGATTTCACTTGGCCTGCCAGCACCAATGCCAAATCTGGTGTCGTGAAATGGTCAACAAGTTGCACCAAGATGTAGTCGCTGTGCTAGGAAGACCATTTGAAGTTTAGCTTGAAGCATCAACAGCACGGATTAAAGCCGCTGGCGGTTGCGTGCTCGCACTCTCACATGCCTACCGTGTTTCTCCATCACATTCTGAAGCGCTTCAATGTGATGATAGTTGTCGGATTCAACTCAGATGACTGGTCAACGGGTCTACTGTAACGTAAGCCAGGACGTTTGCTTGATTCGATGCGCTCTGGTAGATGTTGACAATAGTTGAATATGTTTCATCTGGAGGATTTTTCGGCAGAAACTGCTCACTATCCCAAAGTAATTTGCATTGCAGATTCGTGCAACAGAAGCGTGGCTCAAGCCAAACCGTCTCGGACACGGAAGCCTTTGAGCCACGTGAGTTGCACTTCGCCCACCACCGGGCACCCGAGCGAAAAAGATAGAGACAGCGACTGGCTTTGCAGAGCCGGGCTCAACGCTTCGGCTTCGGTTTCCAGCCAGGTTTGTATGCATGTTTGGCTCAAGGGTTCCACGTTGACGTTCGTGCCTACCGCTGCCGCACCGGAGGCCATTCGGTATGTTATATATATATATATGCAATCATATACATATATAGAGTATATCAATATTTTATGTATAAAGTAATATTATATATATACACACATGATATAAGTTGTTGTATAATATACATATATATATATACACACACATATATAATATAGTAGGCATGCCTTCATTGCGTCCACCCGCTGTTGAATGCCGCGCTTCCCGCTGAGGCCATGCCGACTTCTCGAAAAACTGCGCTGAAATCTGTCCCTCGGCTTCTGTTCAGCACATGATCGAAGCGCCCCTGTCGGCATGGATCGGACGAGGCCCAGTACGAGAAGAACATCGGAAAAGGAGGGCCCAGCGTCTTGACTGCAACCTGACACAGACCTGAGCCTCATCCCTGGCCTGGGCAGTGAGAAATACACAGTAGATTCTATAGACTACAAACTATCTATTCTATACCATGTACTATATATGATGTAATGTATAATATCTGCAGGTAACTCCGGCAAGAAAAAGGAAGAGCACGGCCCCAAGCGCTGCATCGCCAGAAGCTACGGGCGATGCCGGGAATGGGAATTATTGAAACTCCAGGGGATCTGGGGAATGTGGCTAAGGTCCCCGTTCACTGTCGGCCCAGTTGTGCTGGCAGTCTTTCTGTTTGTCGTCGTTGGCGCCTGAGATATGGAGCCCGAGACAAAAGAGGTCGATAGGTCAGAAGCTTCTAAGGTTGGATCTGCCATCATCCAGATCATTGCAAGTGCGCAGAAAGGTGGACCGGTCGGATGAGAAGCGTCAAGGGCTCATCAGGATGCCTTGATGCGCCTCGCAGGTCTCATTTAAGAATACCAGCGGCAAGTGGCCGATGAACGAAGTGGTCTTGCACACAGTTTCTCCACTGTCATTCGCGGTGTTTGGTGTGGTGCTGAAAAACGCGAGGCATTTTTTCTGCAGCTACTACGGAAGGACATATGGCTTGTTTGCTCTGGCCCATGCCCACAACATGTACTATCTCAAGACCATGAGACCTGTTGCAGATGTATCCTTCTGCTTGGAAACCTGCAGGACAAGGGGCGTGAGACGCCTGAGGTGTAAACTTACACAGTAGAGAGCCTGAAATCCACTCAGCAATGAAAACTTCAGCACAGCACTGCGAAGGCTTTCGGTGTTTCAGGCAGGGAGTTAGGAGTTAAAGAGGCGGAACTCCGCCAAGTGTAGCAAAGACCAGCGCGATTTCACCTGCGCGCGTGTGAAAAGGGCTGAGTCGCTCGAGTGCCTTCTTGGCAGAATCCAGCAGCTGAGATTCCGGGACTTCCAGCTTCAAAGAGCCTTTAGGCTCAATGGCTGGCCGATGACATGCGGCATGGGCCGCAAGCTTCTGGCGGAGCTTCCCAAGGAATGGCTCCGTCAGCTCGGCGCGCCTCAATCTCTTCTAGCTCCCGCTCTGTCGATCATTGTTTGGATGACATTTTGAGGCTTGGCAGCTATCTTACAGGCTGTTTCTCTTTGGCTCGCATCTTGAGTTCGTCATTTCTGGCTGGTCAGCTCTTCTCGCCTGGGACTGCATGGGCTTGCATGAGCTTTGTCCCGTGGTGTGGTGTCTTTACTTCAGCTGTTCAGCTCGCTCCCTCCCTTTTGGCCTCCTCTGCTTCCTTCCCTTGTCTTCCCTGCTTCCTTCCCTTGTGATTCCGTGGCTCAATGTAGCAATAGCCTGACGCTTGGTACAAGACTGCTGCGAAGTGTATGGTTTAGGTGCACCAAGCTGAGGAAGAAAATGGAAGAGGACTGGAACGTGGTGCAACTATTGGCGCATCACCGACGCAAGTTCAAGATACCTTCACAGGCACGGGCAGGGTCGTCGCACACCAAAGTTGTCCTGCCCTTGCCTTGTCGCAGAGCGAAGTGGCGTTTGGGTTTCGTTGGCAAATAGAGACTTCAGCCGTGTCGGGTTGAGTCCTGTAGCTTGGTCTGTCTTTGGACGCTGTGGCTGCCACCGATTCTCCCCGAAGACGAAGCCTCTAGTGACTCTAGTACGTAATTACAGCACAGCAAGACTGTCGATGTATTTTGTGTATCCAAGCTCCGCAGGCTCCGCTGAGCAGGAGCACGTAAACCTAAGCATCGATCTGCGAGCAACATCGAGCAACGCTCCATTCTTGTGAGCGGATACCACGGTTCTTGCTGTAACGGACCGCCCAAACAGAGACTTCCCTGATGTCACGGGTACACCAGGACATGCAGACCTTCACGCGACAGTTCTGCCAGCTCTGTTTGACAACACTGACGTCCAGAGGCATCCGAGCATGATGCGGAACAGTGTGAAATTAGGGTCCCTTTTTGGGTCCGTATTATACTGCGGCGCCTAATATTTAGGGTATCCAAAAAGGGACCATAATTTTGACAACTACCCAAGTGATGTATTCCAATGTGGTTCTCTGCACTCTGATGCCGGCAGGACAAGATGTGCTGTCCGCCAGCTTGCGACGGGTTCAGCTCGAACTGAAGGCTGCTCGACAGGACCGACGTGTGGAGCGCCGTTGCATCCGTAGCTCACCAGATGGAGTTTAGGCTCTGTCAGAGATGCGGCAGGATGCCCGCTGCAAACATGGGTGTGGCTAGCTGCAATCATCAATAGCGCAGGGATGGATGAATGAAAGACTGTGTACATACGTAGGCATGCATGGATGGATGGATGCATGGATGGATGGATGGATGGATGGACGGATGGATGGATGGATGTAGGTGGCACTCATGAGGCCAGCAAAAGTGTGCGAAGCGTCGCGGTGAAGCGTCAGGATTTTGAGCTGAAGTTGGCCCGATGTAATCTCGGCGCCCGGGCCCTACGTGCCTGGCGATTTCGTTCATGTTACGTATTTCATATTGTTAACCTTCAATATGTAATATATATATATATATATATATATATATGTATATATGTAATATGTATATAATGTTATAGTCTTCTGTATTACATCTTCTGCATCGTATATTTACATGATGTGCTATACAGGTCTCAACTGACTTTCTTGTGGTCGCCTGCCTAGGCCATGAAGCAGTTGGATCGGGCGACTTGGTTGACAAGTGGCCGCTGTGTCTTCCTTGGCTGTGGTAGACTCGTCTTGCAGGTGAAGGGAGGCACAGGAACGCCTTTGCAAGACGATCATGTCACCTTCTTCGACTCTTGGCCAACTAGTTTCCGAAAAGTCCGAGGGAGTGGAAAGCACGTAGCAGGAGGGACCCACTTTCGGAGGGATGTCCCCCATCTTTTTGGGTTGTTTTGGGGCGCTTTTTGGCATCTTTCTGTTGTGACAGGAGCCTATGAGGCACCTCAGCGAAGACCAGAGGCTGCTGGTTTTGATGATCGTCAAGGCATGCTCAAAGAGGGAAGGGTTGCTGTAGTGGTTACTGCAATTCAGGGCTATGGCTGTAACTGTAAGGGTTGCTGCAGGGAGTTCGTGACTACGGTAAGGGCTGCGATGAGATTTTTGTATTCATCTTCTGTCGCACTGAAGAGGACAAGCTTCTTCAGATCCTCGACGGTTCAGCATCCACATCCTTCGTGGAAGAGCTGAAGCAGTCGATGGGGCTGGCCGTGGTCCCAGACAGAAGCTTCCTTGGAGATGTTTGTGGGCCTTCTTAGCCCAGGATCCCTCGAAGCTTATGGACAAGGCGTCTCCCAAGGCACGGCGCACTCGCACAGGGCTCAGCTCTCGTGTCACGGAAGTATTTGGCACCACGCAAAGGCCAGCGATGAAGACGAGGACGGAAAAGTGTCACCACTCTCTAAGTTTCCACAACGGAAGGGGTGTCACAAAGCCTGAAGACCTCCATCATGCGCCCACGACGATGATTGCTAATGAGATGTAAAGCCGAGTTGACCAGGATGATGTAGATCTCGAAACGGTGGCGGGCACAGAGTCTTACGGCTGACGTGTGCTTTGTCTCTTTGTTTTCATGCTCTTTCAGCCTGTGTTTTGCCTGTACGAGGCCCTGCGACGTTCCAAGGCCGCCCCGTTCAGCTTGGTCCTTGTCGTGCTGTAGTGTAAATGCTTGATCAATAATACGGGGCCTTGAGAATTAGAATAGGGGTTTGGGGTTTATTATACTACGTATAGTTACATAAGGAACCCCCCAAACTTCATACACGTAAGGCCCTTATATTACGATCTACACCCACTCTTTCGTAAGGGCCTCACTTCTATCATTTTTGGGGCGGCCCTCTGCAGGCAGAAGCACGCGCGGCCCTTCGCCAGGCGGAGGAGGATCGGAACCATGCCCGCAGCCTTCAGCAGGAGCTGGACAGGTACCTGGGTGCTTACCATAGTGGGGATCTACAGTAAATAATGTGGTTTCTTGGGTTCTTGTTAAGGGATTTAATCTAAATTGCAAGAATAAAGCGACCCTATGATTTACTACCCTATGATTTACTATGGCCCCCTATGATGGTAACTTGAATTAAATCCCTTAACAAGAGCCCAGGTGCAGGAGGGTGGGCTATATAACGGGTATATAATAGGTATACTAAGGGTATATACCCAGGGGTCCTTATTAAGGGTCCTTCTTTATACCCTTGGATTAAGAAGAACCAGGACCCAAAAAGTAGATCCCTTAATGGGGGTTCCGATAAAGTATCCTTAGTAGTATAGGGCCCCAAATTAGGAGATCTACTTTCTAGATACTTCCGGGATTCTGGGTAACAAGAACCCAGGTGCAGGAGGGTGGGCTACATAATGGGTATATATGTATAAATAATAGCTCTTTTTTCAGGATATATACCTAGGGGTCCTTATTGAGGGTCCCTCCTTGTACCCTTGGATTAAGAACCCCAAACCCTAAACCCTAAACCCTAAACCCTATACCCTAAACCCTAAACCCGAAACCCTTAAACCCTGAACCCTATACCCTAAACCCTCAACCCGAAACCCCTAAAGCCTAAACCCCAGGTGCCGGAGGGAGGTCTTTAGCCTCAAAGGGCAGCTGGCGGAGCGTCAAAAGCAGCTCGAGCACCTCGAGGCCCGAGGGGCCCCTGAAGGGAGCAAGCCAGGGTATAGGGTTTATAGGGTTTATAGGTTTTATAGGGTTTATAGGGTTTATAGGGTTTAGGGTTTATAGGGTTTATAGGGTTTAGGGTTTAGGGTTTATAGGGTTTAAAGGGTTTATAGGGTTTATAGGGTTTACAGGGTTTTGGGTTTAGGGTTTAGGGTTTATAGGGTTTATAGGGTTTATACTGTTTATAAGGTTTATAGGGTTTATAGGGTTTAGGGTTTATAGGGTATAGGGTTTCGGGTACAGGGTTCAGGGTTTAGGGTTTAGGGCAAGACTAGAGCGGCTCTAAACCCTTGTCCGACGATGTCTGACGGTCCCCTACCTAGGCCGGCATGGATAAGCTGAAGGACTTGGGCCTGGAGCCGGAGGAAGCGAACTTCGTGTTGTCCGAGTTGGGGTTGGAACGTGAAGTCAGCGGAGCCTCGGGCTGCCAGGGTTTCGAAGTGCGCTATGATGGAGTTCCGGACGATTGTACCTCTGACTGTATTCTGAAATGGCATAGCGAATCTGGCCTTGAAGCAGATTCGCTTGTGGCCGTGCAGATCGAGGAGGGTTCTTCGAGTCCTAGCGAAGGTAGGCGACAACCGAGTATTCTGTGTACTTACGAGAGGCATGCAGATGCGGAGAAAGCAGTGGTGGCATTGCAAGATTCGGTGCTGGTCTCCGCCAGCGGCAAGAAGTCCGTAGTCACCGCGTCGATGTCTCCGCCTGCGGACACTTCGGGCTCCCCCCCAAGCCGGGGCGTGGCCGAATCGAAGCACCCAAAGCCACTGACGTCACCTACTGGGAGTGCCAAGCTGGAGATGGTAGAGGCACCCACGCCGACAGCTGCTTCACCCAAGAGCTTGGGGCGGGATATTCGACCAAAGCCATTGGAAAGATCACCTGAGTCGCCCAATTCCGAATCAGGAGCCTCCGTGATTTCAAAGAGTTTTTCTCCCAAGGCATCTGCATCTGCGCTGCCGGCCGGGCAGGACTCGGCAGAGCTCACCAAAACCCGGAAAAAACTGGAGCTCTTGGATGCAGAGAACAAGCGGCTGAAGGTTTGCCTTGAGGAGATCAGGGTTGAGGGTAATATGGTATAATGCAGTATAATGCTATATAGTGTAACAAGGTGTAATATACTGTAATGTAATGTACTTTACTATGATGTTATATAATGTAATATAATTGTAATACAGTGTAATATAATGGAATACATCTATTGTGTAATGTAGTATAGTACAATAAGATAAGATGATATGCCACGATGCTCTCAAAAAGGTGCTGTGCTTGTCTCAAGGGTAGCCGCCCTCAAAACTATGGTCTGTGGGAGTTGAAAGGCTTTTTGTGGCCCACCAAGCATGGTTTTTTGGTCAGAATAGCTAGTTGTGTTTTTCTTTGGGGTTCCTAAGTATAGTCATTTCAGAATATACCTCTTAAACCTGTTCGAACCATGAAGGCCCCTGTAACATGCAGGAGCTTCAGGCAAAGCTTCGTCATTTGATGGGCAACTGCTCTCAACGAGGCATCGGCGAAGAGGTCAGCAAGATTGCCAACAACGTTGGCTTGGAGCGTCTTTTGGCATGCCCCTCGCGTTTCGAAATTCTCTACCAAGATGCATTCAAGCGCATAGAGCGCCTGGAAGAGCTGAGAAAAAGAAGTCTGGAGGAACGCCGACGTCTTTTGGAGAGTGCCCCCGAACCCTGCGAAGCATCGGTGCTCAGCGTGGTAGAAAGGAGCCCTCTGGTGATATTGCAGCAGTTGCTGTCGGAAGGTCCGGTGGGATATTCTCTGATCTCGCCGGGCGGAGGCCCGAAGCGAAGGAAGAAGGCAAAGGCTGCGTCAAGCTTCCAGACTGCGCCTGCTGCTAGCATCAGCCCATCTCGGCCGCCTGATGTTCTGTTGCCACTTATTCTCCCAAAGAACTTGACATCTGCATCTGCTCCCAGCTTACATTCGAGAGCTATGGAGGGCCGGAGGCTCCTGGCGTAGCTTCTCTGTGAAGATTCTCGGCATTTGTATGGGAGTTTCCGAAAATTAAATGGTACCTTGTTTTTGCCTTATAATAAGGATCCTACTATGATGGGTACTATATTGGGGTCCCCTATTTTCGGAAACTCCTATATATAATATACATGTAGCAGTTTTTTGCAGTACTTAAGCAGTTATCAGCAGGCCGGCTCCAAACGGAGACGTGTGCCAACGAGTTAACGAACTCCCCCGTTTCTGCAGGAAACAACACAGGGCGCATAGGAAGACGGAGGGTGCCTGGACTTGGAACTGCAGTATTCTGGACTATAATAAGATGAGCATAACGTCATCTACAATAGAGTATAGTATAGTGCAATCGCATCTTGCTAGTTTGATTTTATGCCCGTGCAAATGGGCAGCTTCATGGTGGGTTTCGTTGGCCTCGCCTGGCTTGAGTTCTGCAGGGCTTTACCTGGCCGGATAGCACCGCGCTGGGGATCGCAGACTTGATTTCCCATCCGATATGAGCTGCAGTGACAGCATAGTCCATGTCATACACATAATGTGCTACGTGTAGTTTTTGGTAATACAGGTATATATATATATATACATACATATACAAAATGCTATGAACCTACGTCCGAGAAGGGATGCAGCCGCCTGCTTGAAATCTTATGGAACCTGGACCCAGCGGGGAAGCCCTTGTGATGCGAGTAGGAGGACCGGCGAAGTGTCGAACAATCTTGCACTAGTCTCTTTTACACATTGATATGTATCTATACATTTGTATATATATATATATATATGTATGTATGGTGTGCATATGCATATTTATGTATCATTACACTTTATATTTGGTGTGTGTGTGTGCGCGTACATTTTTGTAGTATATGTATACACACACACATAAATATATCTCCAACAGGTTTGAGGGAGGCATATGATGGGCTCGACAGGTGGATGGCGCGCACTTTCTTCATTCGCAATCTTAATTTGTCGAGCGTTCGGCTTCAGAGGCACTGCAATTGTTCATGAGATGGTACTGGGCCTTCTGAATCCACGAGTGGTCGGCTACTTGAGCCAGCTGTTGTCTTCACACGCACATGTCCGTTTCTTCCCAAAGGTAGGTAGTTTCAAGTTGTGGTTGTTGCATCTCAACAAGAAAGCTCTCCTACGACCATTCCACGCCTGTTCACACGTGGCCGCTTGCGCTGTGTACCGCACATGGCATGGCATGGCTGAACATACAGGCGCGCTGGGTTTGTCCTTCGCTGTAGCACGGCTGGAAAGTGTCTGATAGATCCCATGGCAGCCATGGCATAGTACAGTGTATACATGTGCATAGCCGCAAAGCAGATGAAGAGTTCACACTGCCGGCTTGCGAGGCCTCGTCTCGCAAGCCCAGTTCCGGTGACGGGGATGTCCTGAACCGATTGCATCTGGGACGAACAAACGGTCGCAGGCTCAGCTGCTGCCGACAGGCTGCGGAGAGATGCGTTGTTCAAGTAGCTTGTTCCTGCGCGAGGAGAGAAAAACAATCCATCAGAGCCAGTTGCAGGTGGGGTGTGGAGTGGGTGTGATATGCTAAGATCAATAAGTGATGACTAGTGCCAGTCCATGCGGCAGCACGTTGACGCAGGCCAGGGTGCCAAAGCCTTCGCCCCTGCGGTGAAACCAAGTGCCTCGGCGTTTCCGTTCGATTGAATCTCTCACTCTCTTGGATTTTTGAGATTTCAGGCCTCATCCCAAAGCCTTAAGCCCAAGTCCCGAATTCCAAAGCCCTAAACCCTTTGGTGAGAGTCGTGAGAGTGGAATCAGATAGATAGATAAATACATAGATAGATAAGTAGGTAGGCAGATAGATAGACAGAAAGTCACTGTGGATCTACAATATCTTGCACCACTTTCCATAAACCCGTGTTAGTGATTCCCCACGCCACCTTTTTAACTTGGGCTGTGAAAAACTACAGATGGCGTGCACCGCTCGAGTAGTCCTACCTTAAATCGGGCGGTGCGGGGCTTGAAGCCTCAATCGCCTGAAGTTGCATGTGCAGGTTTTGCAAGATTTCGTCTATCCACGGTAGATAGATAGGTAGATCGATAGATGGTATACAAGAATATGCCATAACTATCCGAACAAACATACCAAAGCATATGCATACTCATATTCCATGACGATTCTACAAACATGCTATAAATATGCTATGAAGACACCATAAGACCCTGTACCCTCAACCAAAGGCTCATCCTGGTAAGGACTTCTAGCTGTTCTGCAGTTGGAAAAGAGCGCCTTAAAAGACAACGAAAAACCCTACACCCTAAACCCTAAACCCCTAAACCCTAAACATCCCTAAACCCTACACCCTAAAAACCCTGAACCCCCTAAACCCTCCCTAAACTCCCCCTAAACAACCCAAGGAGGCGGTGGCATCTCGGCACTCTCAGCGGCCGCGGCCTCGGCGGCGTCGGCGGCAAAGGAGGTGCCCTTGTGTTTTAGGGCAACTATAGGGGTGTTTAGGGTTTCGGGTTTAGGGGGTGTGTTTAGGCAGGGTCTTTAGGAGTGTTTAGGGGGGGGGATTCTTTAGGGGTGTTGAGGGGGTGTGTCGAGGCAGGTTTGGGGATCGAGGCTGGGGTTTTGGGCTTGGGCTTGAGGGGCTTGAGGGGCTTGAGGGGCTTGAGGGTTCAGGGTTTCAGGGTTTAGGACTTAGGCGTGAAGATCGGGGGGGTTGAAGTTTTGGGACCATGTTAGGGCTTGATCTTCGTGTGTTTTGGGCCAGCGCAGGCTGCCAAAGCCCCCGCGCCAGCTTCCTCGAAGCCAGCGGCGAAAGGCAAGTACGGCTTGCCGGCACCTTGCACGGGTTAAGTCTCCAGGGAAGGGAGCAAGTCAGGAGAGTTTCAAGCAGAAGCGGCTTCGTGCAGACACTTGTAACGGCTAGGTATGGATCAAGGACGATGCAGTGGTGCTGTATCGATCATCCTCCGGAATCTTGGCAGAAAGTCTCCAAGTGCAGGGCAGCTGACACTAGAGAGCCTGGTTCGATGAGTGTGCGGTCTACCCAAGGCAGAGAGATGAAGGCAGCGTTCTTATCGGATGCTTGCGCAATGTCGATTCCTTCTCTTTCACGTTCAGGTGATGGTGAAGCAAGTTACCCCCGACAAGGCCCGGGAGTCCTGGAGTGCTGGCCCATGACTTCTGCGCATGAAAACTTGGCCACAAAGGTGAAGATTCTCTTCACGGACGGAAAGACTTGGTCGGGGGCCTGGTATCTGAGTTTTGTTTACAAAGTTAAACTCACTTGGCCCAGACTTGGCGCTGTTGAGGAAGGGCCTTTCCCACGCGCAGGTGCTGGCCAAGGTTGGTGCTGCTAGATGTTAAGTGGTGTTGAATATGTGATGTTGAAGATGAGCAGTTGAAGCTATGATGCATGTATCTGCATCACGGCCGGTTCCGCAAGGCCTCTAGGGGGGGGAGGGTTTCGGAGGTGCAGCTCTGGGAGCGATATCAAGTCGGGCGATTGATGGTCGGGGTTGGGCAAAGGGCACAGAATGGCATGGGGTCCATGGGCTGTCGTAGGGCCTGCAAGACCGCAGCTTTCGCTTGACCTCTGGTTTCGGAGGTTCTCGGCCCTTGTTGCAGGATGGCCCACTTCGACCTGTTGCAAAGGAGAAGCGAGATCGCTCGCGCTCGCCAGTGACCTGGCTGAAATCACTTGTCCCCGAGGTCCGCTTTTGAGCCATGAAGTCGTAAAGAAGGGTGCCGGAAACCCAGGTTCCCGTCGTGGTTGCAGATGGAGAGGTGGAGATCCTGGACGACTGAGCTGCATTGGGCTCTGATCGCGCACCTGCGCTATTCCCGACGACTTCGCAGATCTGCACCCTTTGTCGAAGCAGAACTTCTGGGATCTGGGATCTTAAGTCGAAGCCGACTGGCGAGATTCCAAGATCCTCGCGACCTTACTGCCGTGACGCATAGCGAGCTCTGGCGAGGCTGCGCGAACGACAGAAGGCTGGGTCACGGAACCCGTGATTCGCATGTGTGTGCAAAAAGCTTGTGTGTTTGCCTGGCTGCAGATGCGGCAGAGCCTATGGAATGCGAGAGATAAAGAGCTAAATTGGTACATAACAGCGTGCATCCTTGTGTTGGGTTGAGCCATCCAAGCCGCGTGGGTTTGCCTTATTTGCTATCAAGATCTGGAGGTAGCGTGTCTAGCTGAGTTAAGCTGATCCGACGGGAACGATCGAAGCGCAAAGGTGCGGGGCCCGACACGGGCATCCCCAGGCGAGCTCGATAAAGTTCAGGTGCAATCGAGACTTGAGAAGCAGTGCTCGTAAGCTGCAAGAGTGCCGGATTCTGCGCATGGCGGTCGATGCCGGCGCGGGAGAAGTTGGAAGCTGGGTGTCCTGGACTGCAGGGCTGGGGGCACACTTTCCGTCAGCAAAGGGGCTCCGAGCTCCTTAGGCTTTCGGGGCTGAGTCACGTGAGGTCAAGGTGGATATCCAGCACTGCAAAGCAGTTCCGGCTCTGATCTCTGCCATCAATGACGCTGGCGTGACGGCTCCTTGCTTGACTTATGTAGGATCTGCATCCTGCATTGTCCTGCATTCTGCTTCCGCAGTCTTTCGGAGATTTCCGACGGCTGGGAGGTCATCGCCCTGTGCTTGGATGAGCCTTCAGAGCCCTTCAAGCGCATTCCGGGGCTACCCTCCTCGGCCCTGAAGCCTTGGAGCGGCGAGGCTGCGGAAAAACTTCGCGATGCCTTTCTGCAACGACTGAGAGCCCTTCCTTCCTGCTCGGCCCGGGATCCGGCCATTGCTGGAGCACAGGAAGCCTTGCTCCGCTGTGTCGCCCAAGCGACCAGCGGCGGGGAGTCGTCTTCGTCAGCTCGACAGCTCCAAGAGGCCTTGCGCGGCGCGGAGGGCGCGATGGCCGCCTTGCGCAGCAAGCTGCGCCGCTGGGCCTCCGAGCCGCCCAAGCCCCGCTCGCTGCGGGAAGAACGGCAAGCGGTGCCTGTCGCCGGGGACCAGACTCCACCAAGGAGGAGGCCCGGCGCCTTTGCAGAAACCTGCCTCGTAGCAGCGCCGTCAACACCGCCGAAGGAGGTCAAGAAAAGGGGCCGCCTCGCAGCCGAGCGCGGGATCCGCGGGGGGCCGGGGAGCGCCCTGTCCCTCTCAACGCCTCCGAAAGAGAAGAGGTTTCACAGCTCCCGAGCCGACTCTCGAGAGCTGCAGGCGGCGGTGAGCAAGCACCTGACACGTCACGGGCTACAAATGCGAAAGGCTGATCTGCTTCAAGACCTGGCAAAAAGCCTTCAGATTGACGTGATAGACATCGAAGAGAGCTTGGCGAGCCTCGACTGCTTGAACAAGGTCATGATCTGTGACGGGAGACTTGGCATGACTTGGCATGATAAAGATCATGTGTTCAGGATCTGGATGCTTTGCAAAGAGCCCTTTCTCCTTGCAATCGATGAAGTGAGATCTCAAACCGCATGTCATGTCAGCAAGTGCCAGTGGATGGTGCCTGCCCATTAGAGCTGCAAGACTAGGTGACTTGTCATAGCATCCCTTGCAAGCGATTCAATCGTGAGGATGGTGTATGGACTCTGAGTGACACTGAGTGAGTGCCTTGGCACATTTCGGAAAGCTTGGGGCCGTCTGGATCCTGCGAGTTGGGGCGCGGGTCCATGATGTTCGTCTGAGACATGTGCATTCCACCCTCGCGTTGAATGCTGCTCTCAGAAAACTGTGTTTGAGGTCCCAGCTCTCCGAGCCTCCTTGCCGTAAACCGTCACTGAAACGTGCAATCTGCGTCGCTTCAGCAACTGCCGGCTCAAAGCAAAGCAGAAGCAGGCGTCGAAGTATCCGACCTCAAAGCCATGGCAGTTCGAAGGTTCGCAAAGCGCACTGTCATTGTGGATGCTGTGGGTGGCAGATGTGGCTAGGTCGAGCTCTCTCCTGGTGGTGGCCGTGTGGAGCTCAAACAGGCCTCGCTTGTTGCACTTTGGACGTTGGTTTCGCACCGCAAGGCCTTCCTTGGCAGCGCTTTCCTGCTCTCCACAACCTTCGTGACACCCGCCGCCCCAAAGGCCCGTCGGTTCTAGCCTCTACGCATCCCTAAACCCTACAGATAGCATTCTTTTAGTAATCATAAGCATCATACCAAAGAATGCAAAAGATTGACCAAGACATACTCAGAATAAGCATAGTTATAATCAGAGTATTACAAATACTTATAAGAAGAACAGCAGTAACAACAGTAACAACAATATTACTAGTAACAGCACTAGAATGAATAGTAATAGCACTAGTGATGATCGTAGTATGGTGTTGGTACTAATAAATGGTATCATTAAAAGTAAGTTTTAGTAATGGTAAGCAAGTGCAACTGCAATAGCAATAGCAATAGTAATTTTAAACGCTCCGTTGCCGTCCGCCTCGGCCCGGCTGTGGTGGATTGTTTCGGAAAGCAGCAACCCGAAAGCCTACCAAGTCCCATAGGCCTGAAACCCGAAACTCTAAACCCAAACCTAAAACCTTCAACGTGAAACCCTAAACCCGCAGCGTATAGGGAGAAGGCGCAGCCCCTGATGCAAGCATGAAGCTCGCATGCCATGGCATGGGAGGGTCAGCAAGCAGTGCGAGAGGAGCAGGTTCACCAACCGAAAAGTTCACATTGTTGGAGGAACGGGGGGGGTGGAAGGGGCGGACGGGGGGCCGGCGCGGGGTCTCGAGGGGGGCCGGCCTCGGCCGGGGCCGAGGCGAATAATAATGGCAATAGTCAAGGGCAAGTAACAGTGACAATAGGAATAAGCACGCACCGGAAAACTTAATCTTAATTTAGGGTTTAGGGCTTCGGGTTTAGGATTTAAATCCTAGACCCGAAACCCGCATTCCAGGAGACTGCGCTCCGTGGCACCGATGCTGCCCTGGTTGCAGCGGGTGTGGCCTCGATCCCCGAGGCGCGAAGTTGACCTCTCTTGAAGCCTACGTTAAGCTACCATAACTGACTTTTTTGTAGGTTCCTATTACAAACCCCAATATGGAATTTATAGGGACCCTACTTTTTTGTAGGTTTTGGTAGGTTAAGGTAGGTATGTATGCGTATATGGGAGTTTCCGAAAGTTAGGGGACCCTAATATAGTACCTTAAATAGTAGGACCCCCGACTGTAAGGTGTCTATCTCTATGTCTATGTATATGTATATGTATATGTATAGGTATAGGTATACGTATATGTATGTATAGATATACATGTATGTATGTATGTATGTATGTATGTATGTACGGGCTGCAGCGACTCCAGAAGCTTGACAAGCTAATGGTACTAATGCCAGGCAGCACACGCGCGGCTGCCGGAAGAGTTCGTGATCTTCGCTCCCATCGTGGACGTGCTGCCCATCCTGCCGCAACGGCCCCCAGAGATGGCGCGTCAGTTTAGGGGTTTAGGGTTTAGGGTTGGAGCGCCGTGGCCATGACAGGAACTGCATGACAACTTCCGCCCAATTAAGGGTCTTCTTCTTTCTCCTTGCCTTCCTTTGGCAGGCCCGTCTGTTAGTCTGTGCTCTTCTTCGCAGACCTAGAACTTTAAACTTGATTGCAGTCAGAGTCACAGTCATTCCGAGAACCTTGCGTCTTGCGTTTGCAGCCAGGCAGCAGTGGGCTTCCGATGAGGTCGCAGCGGCCTTAACTTTCTGGCCGAGTGCAGCTATGCATGGCAACGCAAAAAACTGAAGAAGCAGTTTGAGAAGAGACGGGCCCAACACGGCACTTTGAAGACGCTAGAATTGGCTGTGAAAGATGCGCCACGCGGAGTAGTGTAAATTGGATTGCATTCAACTGCTCGCTTAGGTGCCGCTGACATTTTTGAACGCAAGAACCAACGGATGCCATTGCCCCAGCTGTTTTGCTGTCCGCATCCAATGAAATATGCCTCCAGATAAAATACATGGTAGTCCAAGTCCAATATACCCAAAGCCATTTAAAATTCTAAGTAGGAGAACCCTGAGAACCCCTCACAGTCCTCAGACCGCCGTTGCAGGACGATTTGGAAATCAGACCCAATGACATTCAGCGATTTGAAAATTCAACGGGTGAGCGGCGCAGTACTGTGGCGGTACCTCGACGTGCGCTCCAAACACCGCGCACGGCACCGCGGCAGGCGCATGATTTGCGAAGAGACAATTGGCATGAAGGTACCGGGCGCGCAACTTCTGGAGGCGGAAAGGTGTGACTGCGACAGGGCCAACTGACAATCCCAAAACCAACTTGCCGAAACCGCCTTGGAGCGGTTTTGGAGCCCAAGCAGTGAACAAGTATTGAAATGCACGCGATAGTTTGGCGAGATTTGCAACCCGTCATAGCAGGAGTTGCAGGGCCTGGAGCATGGATCGCCCGAAACGTGCTGTCATCTGCACACATTGCATGTTGCACATGTCCGCAGCGACCTCCCATGGCAGGTGCCGCCACAAGCAATTAGCAACAGGCGACGGGCCGTGACTGGTCACAAAAAGCAAGTGCTGCGCTTGCCCTCTCAACTCAGCACGACTCCGACTCGGCACAGCGCTGCGTCAGCTAGCCCACCTATGGAGCGACTGAGGGCACGTAATGCGGTCATCCTTTGCTGGCTCAAGCGCTGACGAACATGATCAGGCCGGCAGCATGTCGACTGTAGACATCTGTAGACGGTAGCACAGGGACCTCCTCATGCCGTCGCTCAGGCATCGCAAGACTTCCATTGATTTCAAGAAGTCGAAGTCAGTGATCAAGAACCAATGCATGCTTGCAAGGTCTGAGTTTTTCAGCAAGAGCTCGGAGAAGTTTTTGCAGGAGCTGTCGACACTGCTTGAGGTCGACTTGTTCCTTCCAGAGCAGGAAATTATCAAAGCAGGCGACGACGGGGACAGGATGTATTTTCTAAACTGGGGTTCGGTGGAAGTCATCCTTGGCGAGAAAGTGGTTGGCGTCTTGGAGAGCGGCCAGGTTTTTGGTGAGATGGCCTTGTTCGGAAACGGAAAGCGCAGCTGTACAGTCCGAGCGCTTGACACGTGCGACTGCCGTAGTGTGAATCAGCACAGCTTCCAGCGGCTACTGCTGGCCTATCCGAAGGAACGTGAGCGCTTTGAGAAGCTCGTGGAGGATCGAATGCAGGAAACTTCCAGGGTGAAGCAGGACATGAAGCGGGAGCGCGATGATCGCAAATCCGTGGCTCCGACGGAGTCCAGGCTTCGATCCATCACTTTGCGAAGTCTCTCTGTGATTGCCAAGATGGGGGTGAGAGGACTTCAGCAAAAAGCTTCGTCATTAGATAGCCCTCAGAGCATCTTTCCAACCGATTCTGGTCGAAGGCCAAAACGAACCCGACCAGCTACAGACGGGGAGGTTTGGGAGACTTCTGGTTGCAGGCTGTCGACTGACTCAAGCGGCATTCCCGCGGAAGCTTGCAGATCAGAGCTCGCAGAGCTGGCAGATCAGTCGACAACAGATGAAGGAGCCAGCATCCAGAGCTTAAGCCGCCGAAGCTCGGCCACTGGCACTGCCGTGAACAGTGAAAGAGGGGACTCCGAGGGCCACCAGATACAAGATCCGCACAGCCTCCACGACGAGTCAAGAAGAACGAGCTCTGTGTCACTCGCAGCTCGGACCGTTCAGATCCTTTTCGTGTTCTTGCGTTGCTTGGATCTTTTTCGGTTCACAACCGATTCCACAGGTGTCTGCAGTGCATGGGCCTGACAACGACAACAGATCTGAACAGCAAGATCAGGAAGCTGCGGTTTCAGCTCCCTCCCTGAGCCCAGAGCCTGGTGAGGGTGTGGGCCAGGTGACGGGAAGAAGATCCAGTCTTGCGGCTTTGAGTGCAGACTCCGAGCATCACGGCCCAGCCGAGCCAGGGAAGCCTTGGAAACCGAAGGCTCGGCCATCTCGGCGCCTGGGCCTAGGCCGATTTCGCCTACCTTTGCCCAAGCGCTCCTCGCCTCAGCCGTCGCCGTCGCCGCCGTCGTCGCCGTCGCCCACGACCTCTGGCGACACGGCTTCTGAAGAGCAAAGTGCAGACGAAGCTGTGGCACCGGTGTCTCTCCGCTTGCCCTCCATAGGGGAGCTGAGCAACGGTTCTCGAACAAGTGAAGCAGAGGGGCCAGATCAGGCTGTCCCTTCTTGCAGCGCTGAGGGGACGCCAGAGCATACCGGTATGCAGCTACCTCCCATTCGCCTCCTGTTCACGGGCAACAGTGCTGACCTTCGTCCTACCTTCGGGCCCGTCTCTTGTGAGGAGTACGAGGATGAGGATGGTTTGGATAGTTCTGACACTTCCAGCAGCAGTGCCAGCCCTACAAGTGGCAAAGATTTAGAGGTACACTTTCGCGAAAAGCAGCAGAGCTGCTGTGACATGTACATGGATGCGGGAAAGTTCAGGCTCGGAAAACCGACGTCAACTGGCGGGCACGGCAACCGGTCCCGCACGGGTTTCTGGTGGCTCGACCCGTCAAAGGATGGGTAATTTAGTGATCAGTGATGACCACTTATTTAACAAAGCTGGCGCAGACTTTCGTTTTCCAGCTTTGTTCTTTGCATGCATTTTCAACTTCTGGGTGGGGATGCAGAATTCACGGTGCTTTTGCGGCCGATGCATGTCTGAACAAGGATCCGTCGAGCGCTCTGACTCCTTGGCCCTTGGCCGCATCGAAAAGCCATTGGCAGAAGCGGTCTGAAGCGGATGTCCAATCAGCGGTCAATCTCCTGGACCTGTTTTCCGCATGACGTTTCATGTCCCTCAAGGAATTCGTGGAAAAAACAGTAGCGCCAAGACAGGAAATGCAAGCCCTTCCCTTGCTTTGCTAGCGACTTTAGCCCCTCTCTACTATGCTTGCAACCCCTTGCAGCGACGTCGTCGTCAGGTGTGCTAGACTGCTAGAATACGACTTGCCGGACCCTCTCATCACATTCATGCATGGCTTCAGCGGATTCGTGTGGAGATTGGCGGCTCTTTTGGCAGTACTTGCCCAGGCACAACTGCGGCATGCTCTTGCAGATTACTTGAGGCTGATGCCAACCTGTGGGACAGGTGCCAGCATTCAACATCACCGTCTCCGGAACGTTGAGCTTGACTGGAGCAGACCCCACTGACTCCCTAGAAGCCCTACAAGGCAAGTGGGAAGGCTCTGTTTCACCCAGCCCAAGCTCCACCGTGCTGCAGGCTTGCAGCTGATCCTTGATCTGCTTCCGCGAGGAATCATCGAAGCTCGGCTACTCTTAGGTATGACTGCCCTCAGGCAGACCTTCCCATGCTCCTAGGAAGGCATCAACCTGGACATACGGGATGATGCCGGTTCGGCGGAAGAAGTTCGCCGCATCTTACTCAGATTTGCCATTGCAGATTCCTTGTGAGTGGGAAGATCTGAGGACAGTACGCAGACATGCTGCAGGACATGTAGATATCCGGTCATCGGTCCATATTCGATCCGTCATAGTCCTGCGAAGCGAGGATGCGCATGCACCAGTTGGTCCCGATGGAGGACCGTGCTGGAGAGCTGCGAGCTCTCAGGGGTCTTTCTCAGATGCCAGGCTACAACTTGCGAGTCTTCATAGGGCCGATCTCCCGCGAGCTTTCGGAGGCTGAAGTGGTGTGCATGTTTGTCCAGCAGTTGAACATGGCTAGGATCACGTCGTCCTGCCAGGTCGCGGCGAATCTCACCTCTTCCCAAAGTGTTCCAATCCTGCTTCCATTCGTTTCGCTTCCAGACACCTGGTTGCAACGTGACATATAGTGCCGTTGCCAGTTGATACCGCTGCAAACTCTGCATTAGGCACGGCACGGGGCGTCAATAGCAGACAGCACTTGCTGTGATGCCATAGAATCCAGAAGATGAGCTGGTAAACCTTGATACTCGTCACTCGTCTCCTCTCCAAGGAGAAGCAACGAACTCAAGGACACGGACGCACTTTGATCAACTCCTTAGCAGCTCGGCTACAGCGGGCGATGCTGGCACGATCCGACCATATATCTTGCTGGAGACATGCGAAACTCCGAGGAAGTCCCGCCGGAGCTTTTCATGAGACGTCCGCTCCAAACCCTCCATGCACGAGGCGCGAGGAATGTGGCCCTTCTGAGAACGTGGGAACCCGACCGGTTTTGGCAGGAGCCAAGA
>CAJNDT010005902.1:1398567-1596067 GCA_905221615.1 Symbiodinium sp. CCMP2592 | reverse complement strand
ATTTGTATCCACATCTAACGCTCGGGCATCACCGGCCAAGGCACCCACCCTAGAGCAAGACAAGCACAGACACACACCTACCTGCTTGCTGCCTGCTTGCCTGTCTGCTTGCCTGTGCCTGCCAGCCTACTTGCATACCTACCGTTGCCAGCCAGCATACATGACCGAACAGAGCTTAGCCCTGTCCACCAGCCGACCTGCCAACCTGGACACACAGACCCTCGTGTGACGTAGCAGGTCACGCAGACTTAAAGCTGGAAGGTCGTGGTGTTGGTGTAGTTCTCGGCCGCAGCTTAGAATGTCTCGACATGGGTGTGTGTGTGTGTGTGTGTGTGCTCCAGAGATCAACAGTCCGTGCGACCCAGAGCATCTGAAGCTTTTGCCGTCCAAGTCGTAGCCCGTGCCATCTGTCCAGGCAATCCTGATGTGGGACTCGGCGACCCCGGAGTTCTCGGAAGCACTGCTGGTTGCCAGTGCTCTGAACATCGTGGCCCCTGAAATTTGGACCCCTGGCTTCCCTTTGGATTGGATAGAATAGTACCGCATCATCTAGTCTCGCCTAGTCTATTGTGGCGTAGCGTGGCGTCGAGTAGTGTAGCGCGGTACAGTACAGTGCAATACGGTATAGTAGAGCAGCGTACCGTGCTTGATTATTGTACCATGGAGTATCGTATGGTATCGCCTAGAATCGTATTGTATCTCGTAGTATCGTATAGTATCGTCTATTCTCACGCAGAATAGTACAGTACAGTACAGCATAACACTATCGATTAGTATCGTATAGTAGAGTAGAGTATGGTATAGGACATTCTAGGTACAGTCTAGTGTAGTATAGTATAGAACAGTAAAGTATAGCACAATCTGGTATATAAACTAGTACAATATCTCTGTCATATGTTTTGTTTTACTAAATGTATTGTAGTATAGGTTTGCATCGAGTTGGACATGATTCGCCCTGCAATGTTCGACTCAGGAGTTCCAGGATCGAGCTTCTCGGCACAAGAGAGAAGTGGGAGCTCTTTTTCAACTGATATGGTACTATGTTGTATATTACTGCACCATGCTTTACATACGGTACGATATACTATTATACTACACAGTCGTATATTTTGCTGTACTGTACTGTACTCTACTATACGACAGTATACTATACTTTACAATGCTGCTGTGATCTACTGAAGTTCTCCTGCAGGCCATGTACTATTCAATCCTGCGACACCTCAGTGACCAGAGAAGCCTTCGCAGCTGCATACCAGAGCTCCTTGCCACAAGTCCATGGCTGCTGCGTGCTAGCGGTTTAGGGTTTGAGTTTTAGGGTTTCAGGGTTTAGGGACACTTTTGATACCTAAGGTCGTTACAAGATGGAACCCTCTCTGTCTGCTGCTCAAGCTGCAGCGGCTGCAATGGCCTTGACCCGTGGTTCAAGTATGGACAGACATCCAGCATGCCAATCCCGAAGCCCTAACAAAAAGCCCTAAGACGAAGACTCGGCATGTCACGGCAAGGTATCAAATAGCCTCTGTTCCAGAGACTTGACATTCGTACCGAGGACAGTGAAGCTTGCAAACGAGCTGGAGGATATTCTCTTCGCGAATTCAGTTGCGCCGCCTTTCAGTGCCGCCAGCCGCACCCCATTCTAGAGGTGAGGCTGATAGGGGCTAAGCCCTACACCCAGGCCCTAAACCCCTGGAGTGAAAGCGATGCTATACTAGAATATGTAAAGGATCCCGACATAGTAAATCTGCTAGAGCCTAGGATTGTAACTCGAGACAAGGTAATCCATGCAATCCCCCGCTTTTAGCAACTGCCTAACAGTTCTTGGGCGTGTACTGCATTTGTGGGAACCCGGTCCATCCAGCTTCTCGTAAACTCATGAACACCAGAGAGGATGTAGGCTCATCACAGAGGGGTGCCAGATGTACTGGCAATGCACCACTAGGTGCAGTTACCACGACTAGATTAGATTCTTATAACGATGACAAGGGTTTCCTTACAGCGGCTATGCACCCTAAATCGGCCGCTAGCCGAGGACAGGTAAACACGGAAATACAGCTCTTGCTGCTGGAGTGCGATGCCACCAGGGACGGGCCGCCGTCGTCTTTGCTTAGAGCTTTTGGACTATGGGAGTTTCCGAAAATTAGAGGTACCTTAGTTTTGGTGTTCTTATAATCTTTAAGGTACTATGTTAGGGTCCCCTATTTTCGGAGACTCCCATCTCAGTCGCTGCAGTTTGCGACTTCAACCACAGAAAGGACTCTGCGTAGACATGGCTCTGCACTGTGACAGGACTCCTTCTACCAGGTGCTGTGTTTCGACAGCCAGGGATTTCTGGTATCCTCCATAATGGGCGTCTCCCAACTCGTTGCCAGGATCTTGGAGCCGGCAACGGTCCGTTCATTACATTTCAGGTGCACCCCTTGCTCGGCTGAGGCCGTGAATGTCAGTGATGCCGGGCGTCGACTGTCGGGGCTCCAGATTTGCTGTGAGATGTCATGAGGTAGACCCTAAACCCTAAACTGATACTCTGAGGCAGGGCGCACCACAGCCGCCACAAGCCGACAACATCAGCACCGACACGCTTCTGGCCTACACTCGGCTGACACCGCAACTGCTCGAGGCGCACATGGCCTTAGCCGTAACCCTAAACCCTAAATACCCCAAACCCAAGGCCCTAAACCCTCAGCCCTATGAGAAACTCTCGGGTTGCTGGCAGGTGTATCGGATCTCGCAGGCCCAAGCGCGTGGTGGAAGTTGATGCATGTTGCCGAGAGCTTTTTTCACTGCGTGCCAGCAGAAGATCGCCAAGTATCATTATGATTGTTATTGATACGTTGATGATGTAAATCCTGCATTACCTTAAGGACCCTAAACTCTGGGAATTATGGTATATTCCTTAATATGGGTCATGCAGGATTTATATCATCAACCGTAGTACTCTCAGGGCTTCTATGACCACTCCTACTATGAGTATCCTTGTCGTGTTCTTTCCAGGCCTCGTCGCTGCAGCTGCCAATAGCCGGAAGCTGAGATTGTCCCCGACATGAAGAGCTTGTATGTACGTATGTGTGTGTATGTATGTTATGTAGTATAATGTAACATAATGTAATATAATGCATTATAATGTAATGCTAATGTAATATAATGTAATATAGTGTAATATAATGTAATATAATGTAATATAATGTAATATAATGTAATATAATGTAATATAATGTAGTATAATGTAGTATAATGTAATATAATGTAGTATATTGTAGCATAATGTAATACAATGTAGTATAATGCAATGCAATGTACTGATGTCTCCTAATTATCGGTCTGGTGGGTAGGAATTAGGAGATCAGTTTCGCGATCGTTGGAACAGACTTGATCTATCTTCTCCGTGGCCATTTTGGCGATAGCCGATCGGGCCATACCGAAAAATTCGGCGTGGGAGGTGGAAGTGAATAGGCTCGCTCGATTGCAGCCATGTCGTTCCCTCCCGCTGGCTTCCATCAAGGTCGGCAGATGGCGGCTCCGATGGCCCCACAGTTCGGGTTGCCTCGCCGGCTTGGTCAGCCTGAGAATCCGGGTAACTGGGGACACTACGTTCCAGGCGAGGCAGAGGCTCCCGAGAATCCCGCGGCTCCAGCTGCCGCATCCGGCGATTGGGGCTCTGGAGGCTGGGGTCGCGACGATCGTCGTGGACGTCGTGACCGTGGGGCTCCTGCTGCTCACAACCCCTTCGCTGTTCAGCGGCCTGAGTTCGTTCGCCAGCTCGTGGTCGAGGAAGAGGACGAGACCCAGAACTCGCTCCTCGTCATCGACAACCGCGATGACCGGGGGACCATGTGCTCAGTGGGACTCCTACGCGAGTCGGGCGCTATCGCACCCGGCTTTCCAGCCCTTCACTTGGCCGGTGATGTTCGATACCTCGGCCACCTATGTGGATGTGAAGGTCTTCAATGGAAACGAGGTCCTGTTCCATTGGGTCTTCAGGGGCTACCGCTCGGACTCGGATCTTTCTGTCCAGCAGCAGTTCTGCGACGAGGTGTTGATCCGGTCAGCCAACGAAGGATGGTTCCGACCCTCGATCGTCATCTCGGTCTTCGTTGGATGGAAGGTCTCCGTGACCTCGTTCGAGGTTGGAGCCCGAGTCTACACGATCGGCCCGAGAGGAGCAGTGATGGCGAGCGACCATGCCGTGAGCACTTGTGAGCTCAGGGTGACAGAACGCTCGTCCCGAGAAGGCTATGGGAACGACGCCGATCGTGTTGAGTTTCGGTTCCGGGACGCCAATAACCGGATCGATCTCAAGTGCGGGAGGACTTCGGTGCCTGGCACGTGGCTCACAGTCAGCCACATCTCGGGCCCCGCTCTGATCAGCACGATCCAGGCCTGTCGGAACCAGCGTGCTCGCGTGGAAGGTCCAGACCACATCCAGCAGTTCGCGCAGCTGTCTGCGGTGATCGCCCCCTGGTACCACAGTGCGTTCGCCAACGAACAGGTGCAAGTGGGAACTGCGACGGACGAGTTCCCGATGGATCATGGGAACTTCCACGTACGGGCTAGATCTAAGCTCAGGGTCTGCCCACTGGAGTTCGTCCGGCAGGAGGCGCTCGCCCACCGGTCGCACGATGAGAACAACGCCGTTCGAGCTCGGAATGGCCCCCCGGCTCTCATGGAAGAGGCGGCTCGGCAGGCGGTTCAGCAGCTGGGCTCCTCGGTCACTTCGGCGATCTCCAACATGCCCACCTCGGCTCAGCAGGTGTTCGACCAGAGGGTGAGCACTGTTCCGGTGCCGGAGGAGGGCCAGCTCGGCCAGGAGCAGATCGCCGAGGAGGTCGTCACCGATGCCCGCGATCGCATGAGGGCCGACATGCGATTCTCGCGCACGTCGGCTGCGATCACGCCTCAGGTTTTCACCGACGTGCTCCAGCACCGTGAGCAGGCGGAGTACGAGCGGATCAGCACGGTCAGGGTGGAGGAGACGGGCCAAGAGATCACGGCTTCCCCCTCCACTACGACCACGGTGCCGAAGGCGTTCGCCCCGGCTTACCCGCCGGCCAGATCGTCAACGGGGCCCTACACGATGGACAATTCGGAGTAGTTGTCGATCGAAGCCTAGGTGATGGTCGGTTTTTGTGCACGCTCCTAAGAGAGTGGTGCGCCGCGCGACCGAAGCCTCCTGGCGGATCAGCCGGGCTCTTCCGCGGAACAAACATGCCGAGCGATCCTCTCGGCGCGCTAGATCCCAGCGCATGTTCTGCCGGAAGTGAGATTGATCAATACCTGTCTCAGGCACGGCGCTCGGTTACCATTAGCAGGCACGTGCGATCGTTCGTGCAGCTGTTCAGGCCCAGCATGGATAGGTCCGTTCGGAAGATCCTATCCCTCCCCCTGTTCGGGGATGAATTTTGCCAATGGTTGGTGGATCTTCGGATGGCTCAGTTCGAGAAGCTCACGGCTGTTTCGGACGGGACGATCGCTGAGTGTGTGCAAGCATTCATTGATCTTGTCCCTGCCCTCGAGGAACTCCACACGCCAGATCGGCGGAAGAACGAGGAGGAGCTCGGCAGGTGGGTCCCGTCGATCGAGCTGTTGTTTGTGCTGGTTCGTAGCACGGCAGCAGCGGGCTGGGCTGATCTGGCCACTGATCTGGGATTCGGCTTGGCTGAAGCTCCGGTCGTCTTTGGGCGATCGCCACTGAAGTCGAAGGGGACTGGCAAGGAGCCTCCTATGCCATTGCCGCTCGCCAAGAGGCCGCGGGCGATCGAGCCGAGGCCTGAAGATCCGCAGGCATCGCTCAAAACCCGTGAGCTCGGCGAGGCCCGAAAGTGGGGCATGAGGCTGAAAGCGATCGTGGAGAGGTGCGGCGAGCACGCCGCGATCGCGGGCAACCCGAAGCCGGGATCACCCCTGTCTCAAGATGAGATGAATGCATTGAGGTTGATCGTCTTCGAGAGTGGCGGTTTCCGCACTATCCAGCAGTGCGTTCGTCACTGGGAGAGGATTGAGACTTGGGCGAGGTCGCAGAACCTAGTGGTGATCCCGCTGACTACCGACGTGCTCGTCAAGTACCTCTTAGATCTCTCCGACCGAGGTTGCGGCCCCACCGTGATACCTTCGGTACGTGGGGCGGTCAAATGGATCTGCAAGCGGATCGGCTTGTCGTTGCCCGACCTCCTCGATCCCCGGATCATGGCCTTGCAGAAGAAGGTCTATGGCGATCGCGGGAAAGAGACGAGGGAAGCGGTTCCCATCCCTCTGATCTTGGTGGCGGCGCTCGAGCGGTTCGTGTGCGCTCGTTTTAAGTCGAGCCAATTCCCCATGGCGTTCTTCGCATGGTGGGTTCTCGTGATGATCTACTCGTCCCTCAGGTTCGACGACGCGCTCCACGTCGTGCCCGAGGCGCTCGCCCTGAAGGACGAGGCTCTCTATGGGGTGGTTTGGCAGACTAAGGTCGAGCGACAAAAGAAGGGAACGCGGTTCGCGGCGGCCAGAGTCTCCGTCTCCGGATCCGACTGGATGGAAGACGGATGGCACGCAGCTGCGTTCGAAATGGACGATCGCGACTACTTCATGAAAGAGCTCGAATCGGCTGAGCGATTCGCCGATCGGCCTGCCAGCTACCAACGGAGCATCCTGTGGCTGCGGTACGTGCTCACTACTGCAGCTTCGGACGATCTGAAGCGCGGGCACATCTCGCCCGAGCGGCTCAAGGAGCTCCTGAAGATCGTGCCGGAGAACCTGGCACTCCTGCCGAGTCACGCTGCTCTCGGCGGCGGTCCAGGCGCAGGAGCCCGATAAAGAGATCGGGCTCCAAGCGAACTGGAAGGATCCGAGCCAGCTGGTCCTGAAGTACGCTCGGAGCCGCAAAGAGATCTCGATCGAGATGGTCAAGCGGCTCACGAAGAGGATAGCATCCGACTGGAAATCTCCACCGGAGTTCGAGGCCGACGATACCAATCTGGTCGACTTCGGTGATCTCGCTCTGACCTATGTCACCAAGGCTAGATCGGCTGCGGGGTCCTCAAAGGATCTGAGTCTTAAATATCATGCCATGTATATAGATGGTACGGGCACGGAGCGAACGCTCTGCGGCCGGTACGCGATCACCGAGTGCGAGGATCTCGGCGAGATTCCGCCGAGTACTCAGATGTGCTCGTTGTGTTCCGGTAAGATCTTTACGGAGCCGTGAACACAGCTGTTCGCAGTCACGAATGGCCACTCGAGCTGAGCCTCTCCCTGACCGTAGCTTTTCTTTTCAGACAGCTCGTTAGGCAGCCATGGTCGATCGCACCGCATACGCGAATGAGGCGGCGACCCCGAAGCTGAACCTGCGCCAGATCTTCGGGAGACAGGGGCTAGATCCGGCCCTCTGCAGGCTCTCGGCCGACAAAGGTCTCTTCACAGTCGAGATGTTCGCAATGCTGGGGCAGGATCTCACTTCGGCGAAGGCGACAATCCGCCGGCTGTGGCAAGATGACTTGACCCAGCTCGGGGCTGATGCGGCAGCACAGGAGCTCTCCGTGATGTCCTTGGCAGCGGTGTGGCAAGCTGCTCAAGCGCTGCAAACGCAATACGCCTCTCGGCGAGCTCGTATGGAGGAAGACCCGAACAAGATCCCGGAGCTCTCCCAAGAGGACCACGCGGAGTTTCGCGATCGCTTCGTGAGGGTTCACCCCGACGTCATCCTGATCGACGCCAAAGAGCCGCATAAGAAGTTCGTCGAACGGCTGTCCCGCGATTTCCTGATCCATGGGATAGTTCCATTCTACGAGCCGGCCGAGATCAGGACCCGCTCGGATGTTATAGTGGTCAAGTCTGGACTTTCTCGGAACGCCGAAGATCTCCTGTCCATCTCTAAGGCTGATCAACCCGAGCCGGTCACCGATGTCACGACTCTGTTCAACCGTCTGCATGCTTTCTTCATGGCGCTCGAATACCTCAACATTTGCGCGTTCTCACGCGCCGAGGGCCCGCTGAAGTACTTGCAGGAATTGGAGCAGTTCCGCTCGGAATGTCCCGGCTTGCCATTCCTCATGGCGGCGGACCGAGCTATCCGGAAGAAGATCTTTCGCCTGCTGTCTGAACAGAGGGCGACGTACATCTCGTTCTCGCAGGCCCTGGTCGAGGTGCTCACCAACCACAAATATTTGTGGAACGATGCTCGCACTTCAGCGACTCTCTCGAAGATGGAACAGAACCGCCAGCAGCTCGCGAATAACCCTGATCAGGTCAAGGAGGATGAAGTTCCTCCTCCTCCCCACACCCCGTTCAAAAGGCCTCGGGGCGGAGGGAAGAAGAAGAAGCGACTGCAGACTCCTTCGAAGGACGATCCGCCGAAGAAGGTCGTTAAGGAAGATCCCAACAAGAAGCTCAAGCGGGACAATCGGATCCCAGAGAAGGAGTGGAAGCTCATCGCCGATGCGGCCAAGAAGGTGCAGGGCGCTCGCCGGTGCCACTACTTCAACTCCTCGCTCGGGTGCGTGTCTGGCGACAACTGTCGTTTCAAGCACCTGTGCATGGTCTGTGGGGAGCCGCATGCCATGATCAGCAACCACTGATCGGTTCCCAGCGAATCTGATAGTGCTCCTCACCTTACCTTGTCCGGCGCGCGTGGGGGCTGTGATCTGGAATCCCGCGCACAAGATCTCCTGAAAAAGCGAGCTCCGCTTCTGCGTGAGGAGATCCTCGACTTGGCTACAGAGCTCCCTGTTCAGGGTCAGCATAAGGCTGCCGACGAACGAGGCGGGGCTTTCTTCGCGGGAGCCTATCGCCATGGAGGCATCACAAGACTGCGATCGTCCTGTCACTCATGGCCGTGGTCGATCAAGGCGATCACCACGTACATCGCTCAACAGGCTCCTGAGGCGCTCTTCACGTCATTCGCCGTCCTCTACGATCAGGAGGCCGAACCTCACCGTGACTCGGGCAATGAGCCGATCCCGAACATTGTCTTCAAGCTCGGGTCGTTCGAAGGAGGCGGGCTCTGGATCGAAGACCCGCTGGGGCCCGATGTGAGAGAAATCGAGGGACGCTCCATCCCCGGTTTCCTCACCGACTTCGTCGACAATAAGATCCTCTTCAACGCTAAGGAAGCTCTGCACGCGACTCTGCCCTGGATCGGAACTCGGGTGGTCCTCGCCGTGTACTCAGTGCAGGGGGTCGATCGGATCCCTGCCGACGAGTTCGAACAACTCCTTCAGTTGGGCTTCAAGCCGGCGCCGGTGAACACAGGTGATCACGTGGATCAGTCCTGGCAAACTCTCACTTTTGCGCTCGAGATCCCGGACTCCGATCGGAAGCGGCCCCATGGCGCCCCGGTCAAAGCCGCGGAGCATCGTCAACGATCGGCCGGCAAGAAGGCTGTCGCCGCGGGTTACCAGATGAAGAAGTCTGTCGTGGCTCCGCTGATCGGCACGGAGATGCACCCGGGTGAAGCGATCGCTTTCGCCTTGGAAGCTACGCACCCGTTCACAAAGGACGCGGATATCGACCCAGACCTCCTTGATGTTCTGGAGCAAATTGTTCGTGATCCTCCTCAAGTGCGCGATCGTCGAGCCTCTCTTCTGCAGCATTGGGAACGGCGAGCTCAGGATCTGCTCCCGTCCTCTGACTCCTTGCTCAAGCAGATACCAGATCGGCATTTGCGCCGTCTTCTTCGCGGCGGCCCAGACGATCGTCCACTGGAAATGGGTCAGTTCTTCCACGTCGCCCTTTGGCGGGAGCTCATGAATGAGGCCAAATGCAGTGACACTGACCTGGTAGATCAGATCATGGCAGGCATGCCGATCGTCGGCGATATTGCCTGCTGCCAAGGATGGAAGCCCGATCGCAAACCTCATGCGGAGCATCTCTCGGTTGATGCCCTTCGCTCGAGGGCCTGGGATTTTCGATCGAAGGTGTTAGGCGCGATTCGGAAATCTCCGATCACCGAGCACTCTCCCAAGGTCTGGGAAGGGACCATGGAAGATGTTCGAGAAGGGTCGGCGATCGGTCCCTTCTTCGACGAGGCCGAAGTCTCGGAGGTCGTCGGCGATGATCGTTGGATCCCTACTCAGCGCTTTGAAGTGGTTCAAAAGAACAAAGTCAGGGGAGTTGACAGTGCTACCTCAAATGGGATCAACATGGCGACGATCGTCACCGAGAAACTCGAACTCCCCTCGACGGACGCGAACGTGGCGGTGATCAAGTGGCTGCGCTCGCGGCTGCCGAAGTCCCCGCTACGTGGTTGGGTCCTGGACGAGCGGCGAGCCTATCGGCAGGTGCCGATCTCTCCGGCCCATCGCAAGTGGAGTGTGGTCGCTCTGAAGGATCCGGCCACGGGAAAGGTGGCGTTCTTCGTGATGGTCGGCCACTCCTTCGGCTTGGTCTCGGCCGTCTATAACTACAACCGCCGCTCGGCTGCGATTACCGACATTCTAAGGCGCGTGTTCATCGTGGCCGGCTTCAACTTCTATGACGACAAGTACGGCTTCGAGCCGGAGGCCACGGCAGATAGTGCGTTCGCGCTGGCCGAAAAGGTCCATTGGTGGCTCGGGGCCCGGTTCGATCAGCAGAAGCTCCAGCTCTGCTCGGATCCCACGATCCTGGGCGTGACCTATGACCTCGATCAGTACTTGCTCAAGATCAAGAAGTCCAGGAAGCAGGAGCTCTTCGACGAGATCTCGTCGATCCTGGAACACGAAGAGATGTCTCCCGGCCAAGCCGGGAAGCTCAGAGGAAAGCTGATGTTCGGCGCTTCGCAGCTCTGGGGGAAGATCGGCCGAGCCTTCCTGAGATCTCTGTCGGAGAGGCAATACTCCCGGAAGACGGTCAGTACGAGCCTATCGCCTGCTCTCCTCTACTCCCTCTACAAGTGGCGGACGCTCGTGATGCATGGGCCTCCGAGGCCTATCCCCAGTTCGGGGCCGCGGAAGTCCGACGTGGTGATTTTCACGGATGGATCGGCGCCGAGCTCGAACCCCAAGGATCCCTCTTCTGAGATGATTGGAGGAGTGATGTTCACTAGGGACGATCAGCCTAGGCAATTCGCCTCGGGGGTGTCACGGCAGATCATGTCGAGGTGGTTCCCCCGGAAAACCCAAATTTGCATGATCGAACTTTTGGCCGCGGTCGCTGCGATACAGACTTTCAGGGAAGAGATCCGTGGAAAGCTGGTCCTCCTCTTTATCGATTCCGAGCCTGTAGAGGCAGCTTTGATCAAAGGCTACTCTGCAAAAGAGGACGTCTGCGAGCTCGTAGGAATTTTCTGGGAGCTTGTTCTGGAGCTTAGGTGCTCTGTTTATATCGATCGGGTACCGACCGATTCGAACCCGGCGGATAATCCCTCTCGTGGTGATGTCGCTACAGGTCTGATGTGTGGTTGGATCACTGTCCTCTCGGACTTTCCGAAAGGAGTTTGAGGGCCTGGGAATATCGCTTGTCTGATGTGTCCGATCGGATGATGTTGCGGTCTGTGGCGAATGCCATGGCGCACCCCTCGGCGATCGGGGGTCCGATCGGACTTGTGAAGATCAAGTGAAATTTTGATGATCCGACTGTGGCCGACTCCCACGTTGCGGTCGCATGAAAAAGGTGCGATCGCCGATAGTCTGTTCAGTGAGGGCACCGAACGTCTGCGATCGTAGTAACTGGTCTCCTAATTATCGGTCTGGTGGGTAGGAATTAGGAGATCAGTTTCGCGATCGTTGGAACAGACTTGATCTATCTTCTCCGTGGCCATTTTGGCGATAGCCGATCGGGCCATACCGAAAAATCCCACCCTCTCCACCCTATCTGTTCTTTTCGGTATGCGGGATCCTCGCAACGACGTTGGCCTTCAAGCGCTCGCTTTCGGCGACACAGATCAGCTCTGCCGTCCCTGCGTGGATTGCGGCCTGTTCACCGGCTGCTTCTGCGACGGGGACGGCCAAGACGAATGTTACGCAGCCGTTCGGGTCCCCCGCGAAGAGTGGGCCCCCAACCAGCGCACTCCTTTGTGCACGGCTTGCGATCGTCGCCTGGATATGTGTCATTTCTGCCGAAAGACCCCCTGGGTCACGCCGCCGGCTCATCGTGATCGCGATCGTCACCAGCCGGCCGGCTACGATCACGGGGCAGATCCTCCCCTCAACTGGGATCAGGTGATGGGCGTGCCCTCTGTTCAGCGGCCGGTGCCCAAAGCGCCCCCGGCCCGAGCTCATCGAAACAGAGGCATGGATCAGCCGGTCTACTATGTGGATCCCAAGGCTGGTCTGCCGCGCCAAGGCCGAGCGGCTCCGAAAGGGCGTTCTCCTTTGTTCGCCGAGCCTGCTCAGTACATAGTTCCAGGGCAGCCCCCCAGATCGCTCGACACGGTGCCCGATGATGTCCGCATCAGCGGACCGGCTCACTATGTCATTCCGGGGCAGCCCCCGCGGCGGCTAGATCAGCTCCCGCCCGGTACGCAGCTCCCTCCCGGCACCGAGATCATGGTGTCTACGAGGAGCTCGAGTCCGCCGACCAAGGCGCCCCCGACTCCCGCCCAGATCGCGGCGTACCAGGCTTCTCGCGCTACTCCCGCTCGGACGAGAGCCAAAGCTGCTCCTGATGCAGCTTTTCGTGCCGCCGAGCGGCAGTTGATTGACTTGCTCGGCGCGGCCCCCCTCGACGATGATCCAATCGAGGAGCCGTCGCCGGAGCCCGATGATCCGATCGAAGACTTTTAATTTTGTTCGCGGGGAATATCGCTTGTCTGATGTGTCCGATCGGATGATGTTGCGGTCTGTGGCGAATGCCATGGCGCACCCCTCGGCGATCGGGGGTCCGATCGGACTTGTGAAGATCAAGTGAAATTTTGATGATCCGACTGTGGCCGACTCCCACGTTGCGGTCGCATGAAAAAGGTGCGATCGCCGATAGTCTGTTCAGTGAGGGCACCGAACGTCTGCGATCGTAGTAACTGATATATATATATATATATATATATATATATATATATATTGTAGTATAATGTAATACGAGTAAAAATAATGTAACCTCATGTAATATAATGTAGCATAATGTAATGTAATGCAATATAATGTAATATAGTGAAAGTAATGTAAATAATGTAATATAACGTAATATACTTTAATGTAATGTACTGTAGTATGATGTAATGCAATGCAGTATAATGTAATGTAATCTATGCATGTATGCCTTATGTATGTATGTTTGCATGTATTATTCATGGATGCTTGGTTATGTCCATGTATGGTTCATACGAAAGGATTCTGTCATAGTTGAGCTCTTACTGTACCAGTAGTTGGCTGCTCAGGCGTATCCGAGACCTTCGGAAGACTCGCGAGAGCTGATGCGATATCCATGTGACTTGGCAACTGAAGCGCCACGCTACCCTAAACCCTGAAAACCCCTAAACTCCTAAACCCAGACTTTCGAGTTTTAGTCTGGCATGGGATGGCTCAGGTGAGGATGGCTTCGAGGTGGTAACTTCAGCTTTGTTCAGGATGCTGGCGCGCATTGCGGACAACACCACAGGAGTGCCGTGTAAGCTTTCTTGTCCAGTGGTGCTGCTTCTGTGAGCTTCTTTGTTGCGTAACGGCCTCGCGCCTGCCCGTCGGAAGGACAGGGGCCCAGCACTCCGTGCACTCCATGCCTGGACGGAAGCTCGCGAGATTCGCGCAGCCCCACAGCGGAAGAGAGTTCCACCAAGGAAAGTTTCGTAGTCCTTTTTCCAGGGATGGCTGTCGGCTGTCGGTGCCCTGTGCTTGGGCTGCATGCAACGAAGGCCCCAGATGCACTGCCTGCCCAGCGGGAACGCAAGCGACATCGCAAGGCCAGTCGGAGTGCAAGGCACCTCGGACAGCAGATCTCCGGTCTCTGCTCCCAATCGTACAAGGCACGCTTGTAATACTCTTGTGGGAGTTTCCGAAAATAGGGCATACCTTATTTGGGGGTCCTTATAATAAGGATCCTACTAATTAGTTCACGATATTAGGGTCCCCTATTTTCGGAAACTCCCTTGTAGGTACATTCAGCTCCTGTGACCGCACAGTCATTGCATGCAACCTTGAGCCTTTCGTACATACGGCCGGTTTGTGCAAGAATGCAGTGTTTGTGGCACACGTATATTACTGGCAATTCCGGCATGTCCCGAAATTATCGATTTGACTGGCAAGACAGGAGATTGGATGCTAAGGATTTGCAGGTCTTCCCACACGAAGTTCAGAACGTTTGGCTGGGACTACAGAACAACCTCAGTCCGAGAAGTATCGGTGAACCGGAGTAGTTCCAAGTAGGAAGCTGTAAAACCTGGGCAAAGAGCCGCGAACCAAAAGCCCCTCCTAAACAGAAAAATCACCAGAGGGGCCAAGAGGATGAACTGAGCTGTGTTAGGATGCGACTGCACCGATTGAGAAACAGCTCGGGCCGAGCCGTCTGTGTGTTTTTGCGGGAGTCACAGACTTAGGGTGTAGGACCTGGGTTTAGCATCTTTGATCCAGATCTTACATATCTGAGGATTGCCTGCAGGGAGCTGTTTGCGATCCTGCAAACAGCACATTGGTAGTTGACACTCGGCTGCAAGACGTGAGAAGACGCCTCAGCTCTGAGCGAAGGGAAGGTTCTTACACATTCTTGGAGTTGCCGCCTGCGCCATTCGGCTCGGAGCTCTTCGGTAGAATGAGCGCGTCCTTCGTTTCACGTGAGTGCTATGCGAGTGGTTTGACAAACAGGCCCAGACGTTCATCGGGTTTAGGGTTGCTGTTCCTGTTTTGCAGCTTTCGACGAACCCGCCACCGCTGGCAGGCACCCGACTGCATTGTTTCTATGAATGAAGGCGGCCGTGGTTTGTGTGCGATGCTCTGTCTGTGCCGGGAGGGAAGCCTTTTCAGAGGTGACGCCGCTGCCTCGACGGGAGCGACCGCAGCTGTGCCAGAAAGCCCAGAGGGCCCCGGCCCGGAGGAGGATTCCGAGCCTCGCAGTCCCAGCAAGGGACTGCGGGGGGCGGCTCTCGCCGTCGCTGTCGCCTCGGCGGCCTTCCTTGTCGCTGGGCATCGACTTGGTGTGCTCACTTTTTCCCAGCTTTTGCCGAAGATCTGGGTCCGACTCCGAGCTGAAGCTGAGGTTTGGGCTTTAGCTTCCGAGAGGCTCTGCCCTCGGAGGGTTCGAGTTGTGGGATGTGCGCAATGGCCCCCGTGCTCTGTGAGGTGGCACTGCTTTCATGTCGAAGTGCCCCCTGCTGAAGTCTACGAGATGCCAGGGGCTCAGCCGAATCCAAGAGCTCAGGGAGTCCAGGACTCACGCGGGGCCCAGGTTCAAGGCAATGGTGGCAATATTGCCAGCCACTGGCCACCGAGCATCTTGTCCAGACACGAGACGGCGATTTTTGAACTCGCGACTCGCGGCCACCGCACTGCCACACTGCACTAAGACGAACTTCAGCCCGGCCTTGCAACGGAAGTTGGAGCGGTCAACGGAGCCTCACGTGGCGGCTTGGTGAAATGTATAAATGTAGCAGCTCCCTGACACCGTCGCTTCGAAAAGCTCATGGCTGAGGCTTTCGAGCTCCAAGCTGGCCTCTGGTCCGCTTCCGCAAATTCCCTTTGCAAGCCGCACGATGCCATTTTTTCCGTCTTCGTCGATGCTGAGATGTGCAAGGTGCACGCAGCATCAATGTCCACGTCCATTGTGCACCCTCCTTCGGCAGCAGACTCATGGCACCCGGCATGCCGAGGCAAAGCTTCTGCACTTTTGCGACGACATCTTGGAAGGTTCCAAGAATGATCCAATCGCCTTGAATATTTATGAGAACTGCCGCAAGTCGGTCCGTGGGGGTGGCGTTTCTTTGAGCGCTCGCCTTAGTTGCAGAATACAAGAGGAGTACGGAAGCATCATGATGCATCATGCCACCACGCTACACATTCGACAGAGTACAGGAGGCACTGGCTTTGCAAGCCAGGTCAGCTGACCTTGTGACCGAGGCTTTATCCGCGAACCGCCCGCCAAAAACGAGTTTGAGATTGTAAACGAGACTTGGGCGCATGAGCGTGCCGCGTGTGTGTGGTAGCTTGCTCGTTGTACAAGCATGCAGTCAAAGGAGTATACGACGATGGATGGATTGGAATCGGAGTTAGGGCAGGACGAACAAGATCACGATCCGGATCTTTGCAGCTCAGAAAGTTAAGATCGGACCGTTTTACTGGGACTGGCATGCGGTGTTCCCACATCTGAGGTGACACACTCGCGAACTGTGACACCCTCGTCTGGGCCTCCGACCCCGGAGCTGTAGCGTCTTCGTGTTTCAGGGTCTCGGACCTTTGAGGAAGCTATGCGACCTTGGAACCTGTTGCTCATCGCGGTGATGATGCTCACGGTGCTGGAGATGGTGACTGCAGCAGTCTTCTTTGCATGGGCTCTTTTTGCAAAAGACGCTCGTCTGCCAGTACAGTGCAAGAATATCGGTCTGTATGTATATATAATATATATAATATATATATATATATATACATATATAAATAAATATATATATATATATATAAATATATATATATATATATATATATATATATATATATATATATATATATATATATATATATATATATATTTGCGTTCTAAATTCGCGTGTGGGTGGAGTTATTTAAATTGACATTAATGCATTGAGGGGGTATCTTTTTTGCTCTTCGCTATGAGGCGGCACGCAAGTAGAGCCACATATTACCGAAGTTGGCGCTAGGAAAACCGCTAGATTCGCGCTAGGCAGGAATCGAACCGCATGATGTCGTATGCTCAAGGTTTTACCAAAGCGCCCCAAACCCGCAGGATCCGTAATGAAAACCTAAAGCCATGCATCTTCAAAACCCGAAGATTTCCGGAGCTGAACAGCACTCGTTGTTGTCGTAACAAGAGTACTCGTAGGTGTCTTCAGGAGTTCTCTGCCTCGCTGCCTTTGTGCCGCCTCATCCGAGCTTGCAGCGAGGTCATTTTTCAGGCATTTGTAAGAGAGGCCAGTGCGCTAGATCCGCGCTAGGTGGGCGCTAGCAAAAATTCAACGCAACCTGCCTTGGAAGACCCGGGCCCATTCAAGCTCGTCGGATTGCAGTTGCCGGGCGCCTCCATTCCGACTTACAGCGTAACTTTCGAGTAACTTTCGCGTATAAGATACAAGGGGCCTGGTTCGCACTCAGGACAAATAGGGTTGTTGAGCCACCGTGGATTCCACGGTGTTTGTAACAGCCACCCTGCTTTCCACGGGGGTCAGAGGTCAAGGGCAAGCAACACGTTACTGTCGAACCCGCGCCATGCTCGCAAGCAGCAGGAGCGGGACATCTTGCATTCAGCCGCAGCGACAGTTCTTCGGACAGCAGCTGCTGAAAAGCCTGCGCGCTAGTACCCTTCTTAAGAATCCACGCATGCATTCCCAAACTCCTGCGTTTGCTGGTATGTATCTGTAAGCCAGGTTTTTTTTTGCCACATGAAGCGGCACGCAACTACAGCCACATTAACGTCAGTTTCGGGAATAAGCATTTTGACAACAACCATATATATATATATATATATACATACATATATATATATACATATAAATATAAATATATATATATATATATATATATATATATATATATATATATCTATATATACCCATATATATACACACCTATATATATATATATATATATATATATATATATATACACATATATATATAGGGCTTCGGTGCGTGAGCTTTGGCAAAAACGGCGTCCTTACAGAGTTCTTCTTTTTACTATGCTTAACTAAGCCATTAAGGCCTCATCATGTTGTTTTTGGGGTGCCGATCCACAGAATGTCAGTGTCAGTGGATGTCACTCATGACAGGCAGGAGAGGATATTCTCACAAAGAGGGGCTGCAACGTCATGTTCCTCGCTGCCCTGAGCCTCGCGGCTGTCATCGGCCTCGATATTTACATAGGCTGGGGTCTGCGATCTGCAGTCACAAGGCGGGCTTGCAATCCATGAATTCATGCCGGCGAGGTGAGAAGTACCCACTTGAAGACATCATTCGAGTGGAGGAGCTCCACTTGAGCTGTCTTATGCTGTCTGCAACACCGGTTCAGGGTTTGGGGTTTAAGGTTCCTTTAAGGCCTATAAATGGCTCCTGAACCTCAGCTTTGGCAGGACTTGTACTACTTCATGCTGCCCGATGGTTCCAGCCCGCAGGGCTACTCCAGTCTCTTGGAGCAGGAGGCACCAGATCATGGAATCCCAAGCTATGCCGTTTCTCAAGTTTGCCATGAGATCCCCAAACCCCGAAATCCTTAAACCTTCCACGCAAAGCTTGAACAGTATCTGTTTTTGTTTCACATTCTCTCAAACTCGTAGCCGGGATGAACCTAGGCTCTGGCTGTTAGAACTTCAAGTCATCCCATCTCCACACATAGGTTTCGCCTCCAACCGGCTTCGCACCACGAACCTCGCCTGTCATGTCCGAAAAAATCCGAACAACTGAGCCCGAAACCCTTAAACCCCTAATCCCTGAAACCCCTAAACCCTTAATCCCCAAAGCAGGTTAGCCCCTACATAACCCCTGACACCCTCAAACCCTAAAGCCCTTTAGCCCCTAAATTACTGTTTCCGAAACTAGGGGACCCTAATAGAAGCACCCTAGATAGTAGGATCTGATGATAAGGACCCCAACATAAGGTACCCCTAATTTTCGGAAACTCCCAAACCCTAAACTTCCCTAAACCCTAAATCCTATAGCCCCCTTAGAGCAACCCTAGAAGGAACCCTTATAGATCCCTCTAGAGGAGCCCCTAAATCCCCGAAAGGACTGGAGCCCTCCAGAGCCGACGTTGCCACAGCTCTCCAAGCGCTCGCAGAAGCATTGGGGCCTCCTCGAGTTGGACCCAGGCGCCCGGGTTTAGAGTGTTTGGGTTTAGGGGTTTTGGGGTTTAGGGTTTAGGGTTTAGGGTTTAGGGTTAGGGTGTGCGGGGTTTAGGGGTTCAGGGGTGCAAGGGTTTGAGGGTGTAGGGTTGTCTGGAGTCTGGGCTGTTCAGAGGCGCAAGCCAGAGTGAGAGTCCACTGTGCTGTTTGAGTGATTTTCATAATATGGAGTCGACTGTTGGGTGCACCAGCGATCGCGAGGACGGCCAAGTCCGCCGCTTCTCAGCAGCACGGTTGCTTCCGCCTCGGAAAGCAGCACGGTGAGTAGAGAGAAACGAGGTCCTCGATGATGGAACTGGAGGATGTGATCGGCCAGGCCCCTCAGAACACAATCTAGATCCGTGCCTGACGACAAGACCTATCACGAGTTTGCTTGTCTGTGACCGTGTGTTTTCTGCATTCACACCTTGGTACTGTGACGTTGTGCGCCACAGTGTGTGTGTGTGTGTGTGTGCGTGCGCGCGCGTGGCATTTTGGGGTTCTTGTTTCATGATCTGCGCCAGGCATACAACAGCTCTCGATCCACTGAGCTCCAGATGGTCACCATGAAGCCCTTGATGGAGATACCGCCCACGAAGTGGAAGGGAGCACTTGCTGTCCTCGGTGCCTAGTCTGGCGTCTCTCTTTAAAATTCTCCTTTGCACCACAAATCCTTGCAAAGGCACCTTTGTTTCGTGTCCTCTCGCAATGTGGACCGAACTTCTCGGGTTGGGATTTGGAGTTTGGAGTCTCAGGTGCCAACCTCATGGCAGCTTTGGCCACGCGGGACATGGGAGCCTTCCTGAACCCACTGAAAGAAGCGGCAAAGAGGCTCTCAATATCTCTCAATTTACATGTTTGTCTGTATCAGTATAGTGAAGTGATAGGCAGTTATAGATACATGTACAATAAGTGTATGTATTGTTTTCCTTGGTATGCATATACATACACATATGTACAATGTACATGTATATATGTATATGTATATGTATACGTATCTCCGCTTGTATGTGTGTGAACATGTATCTGCAATTGATTGCAGATGCATATGGATATGGATATGCATATGTGAATTGATAGCATACGCACTATACTATACACATCTTCATGCCTTGCAGTTTCTGCATGGTGTGGACCACAGTCATTTGCAGCCGAAGGGCGTGGGGCAAGTCTGACGTCATCATCGACAGCTGGTTGCAGCCGCCTGCTTGAAGCCGTAAGTTGGAGCCTGCTTGGGACGGGGTCCCGATGCAAACTAAATAGCTGATTCATGACACCGAATATTCTATGTAGGCCTAGACATGGACAGACGGAAAGGGTCTTCAGACTCAACGCCTAGTCATCTTCAAAGGCAGCGGGGTAGCGAGGCAATGAGTGCGGTCCGTGAACCTGGTGCTCTCGACTTGTTCTGGCCCAGGTATCTCCAGAAGTCCGTGGCCGACGCGCCCGCCAGGGGTGGTGATGACTTCGATGCTATGCTTGGTGATTTCAAGGACATGAAATCTGCTTCTCGACTGCCGCTCTCTAGTTCCACTCGTTGAAACCATATGGGAGTTTCCGAAAATTAGGGGTACCTTATTTTGGGGTCCTTGTAATAAGGATCCTATTATTTAGGGTACTATATTAGGGTCCCCTATTTTCGGAAACTCTCATATGAATACCCTTTTTGGAACCTCTGAAGTGTCCCAATTCTTCATGCCTTGAGACGTGCATCTGGTGTCGAACTACATGAGACAAGGCGAATGATGTTTGCGACAACTTTGGCGACGGCGCTTGCAGAAGCAAGAGCCTGAGATAGTTTACTATTACTAATACTAATACTAATATTAATACTAATACTAATACTGTTTTGTGGCAGAATCTCAGATGGCTTGAACGACCTTTTGCTGTCCATCCTGCCGCCTTGAGACGCAGGTCTGGCAGTGCTCGATGAGGTGAAAGCCGAAGCTGCCACCCTATTTTCAAGCCTGCGCAGCACGTTTCAGGACTGCCACCTTTAAGTGTTTGGGAAGCGCACTGCCTACGAATGCATTGGGCAGGCGAAGATGTCCCAAGCCAAAAAGCTGGTTCAATCGTGCACTCTGGCAGCCCTTCTTCTCCAGATGTTTTCAAACTGATTCCTACCCCGAGCCCTAAACCCTCTGAGGCATGAAAGTTCTCAACAAGATGAAGGCCTTCTGGAAAGAAATAGAAGAGCCGGTGAAGCGGATCCTGTCCTTGGTGGTGCAGGCCCTCGAAATATGGTAAGTTGCTTAGGTTCTAAGCCTAGACCTAGGCCCGGAGGCAAGGGTTTAGGGTTCAAGATTATGGCTGGCTTAGTTTAGGGGTGATTGTGTATGCCTAGGGTTGTGTGGAGATGACTCTTGTCCAAGATGCAGCGGTGCACGGTGCTGTGATTCCTGCTGAGTGCAGTGGCTGTGGCAGAAATGACCATGGTGCGAAGCAAGTAATGTTTTATGCACAGCACAACAGCAGCAAGGGTTGGCAGCCTATACTGACCAGCCCAGAGTGACAAATGGTTGCTCACTACGACAGCATTTAGTTAACAGTGGATAGCCAGCAGTTGTTTGTCAAGTCAGCGAGGATCTTAATGAAGGCATTGCGAAGGGTCAACATCGTCGTAACGCTCGTGATGGTGATGATGATGAATATGAAGAAGATGACGAAGATAGAGTCGAGTAACAAGATGATGGCGAATACTATGATGAGTGCCAGGCTGGGAAGGAAGCTGGAAGCGCTGGTCTTCTGAATACCGTCGCTGGTCTCCAATAGCCTCCCGGAGTGCCCACATCGAAGATGTCCAGTGTCGTGTGTCCGGAGTGCCCACACTAAGAGTTACCTTGTTGCATTGCATGGAGTGGTGACACATGATTCTCGGTATCATGTAGAGTCTCCCTCTACAGATAGGGTCCTCTTAGTTTGGGGATTTTCGAAGAACATATTGTGTGGTGTTACTGGTAGCACGTAGGGTTTTGGTTGCGGGTTTCCACAGTGCCGTAGTGAGACAGGGTTCCTACAGTGTGAAGAGTAGGGCTTTCCGTCTTGGCAGGGTTTTGCGGGTTGAAGGGGCTCCGGCAAAGGCTTTGTGTGCTAGCATTGAAATATTTTCGGGTTTGAGGCTTTCCGAGTTTGGGGTTTCAGAGTTTGGGGTTTCAGGTTCTTCATACTTGAGCGCTGCTTGCGGGCTCTTGGCTTCCCCTATCCCGCCAGATCCGTCCTGTAGTTGCCAGTGCAGGTTGTGAACGCTATGGGGAATCCGGAGTTGCTGGAAGATATCCAATTGCTCTTCACGATTCCTAGCAGCGCTTAGTAGAGTGCGCTCTACCTTGTGGCAGTCTAAGGCGTTTCTGCCGAAGTGCAGCCCCCAAAGAGAACTTCCGAGCTGAGGAAGCTCTTCACGAACTTCCCGCACGTCGTGAAGGCGGTTCGACAGCTAGCAGACCGCTTCGTCGCCTTCGTTCAAGGTCACCTTGCTGCATTGCGCTTGTAGCTTCGAAGCTGCTTGGTTGTGGCTGCATGTTGGAAACAGCGAAGGCTTAAGACCTCTGCTCCTGCAGCTCAAGGACGAAGCATTACAAACGTGACTGTTTTGCAGGTTCTAGGTTCCTCCTCGGCACTGAATCCCTTCCAGGATGCCGTGTTCAAAGTCAAGAAGCTGCTTACGAAAGGTCAGAACGGGCTTTGAGGGGCACATGCTGAGAAGATCGTGTCATGCAGTCCAGCCAGGTCTCGACAAGGCACAGGTGATCCTTGCAGAAGAAGCTGACAGCAAGCCGCTTCGCGGGCAATGGATGAGTGCAAAGTGTACAGTTCATGCATCCTAAGCCCTGAGCCCGCAGGCCTACACCCCAATGCCTGCGACACTCGTCAGGCAAAGAGTAGATCAAAGGCACCTGTCCACGAAGCCGAGATCCTCTCCTGTGCGGCTGCAAGCAAGTAGGCAAGTAGCCCTCGACGTGGTCGTGGCGGTGTTTTGCACACCACACTGCCTTCGCATCCGTTGCAATGGAGGTCGTCAATGCTGACTCGACTTTTGACGAGACTTTGCAATGCATTCAGAAGCTGCTGCTCCAGTTGGTCAACTTGCATGAGGTTGAGGTGCACCGGTTGCAGCAACAGATTCCAGCACATGTTTTGGATGCAAAAGACTCCGATCCTGCAGCCGGCCGCCATACGCTTCTTGGCACAACAACAGCCGCAGGAGACGACCATGCTTGTCTGCCGATCAGGCGGAGTGAGCAACTTCTGGAGCAACAGAGATATCAGCCAGGCGAGGGCAGCTTCGGCAGCGTCAAGAAGAGCATCACTGGCCTGAGCGATGCCGTAAATGTGCAGCTGCATTCGCACAGCCAGTGCGAATATCGGAAGTCTGGTTCAGCACTGGATGAGATGGCTGTTCCGCCCTCTCATATCCAGCCTTTGCACGCCAGCAGACCCTGTCCGCGAGCAGATAAGCTTGCGATTCCGATGCATTGCGCAGACTCTGCTGAGGTGCTGGATGATGTGTTTTCTGTCAGACGTGCGGCACACCTGTTTGCACGACCACACGGCTTCTCCATCTTCAGCTGGACTGCTTGCGATGCACCCGCATGTATAATGTGCGTATGCCGCAGAGGTAGAATCAACTAGCCTTCAACAGTCGGTTTGTTGTAATTCGCAGCGTTGCACAGAGATTAAACCGTCATGGTATCACCGGCTGGGTTGAGTTGAGTGCTTTGTCAGGACTGGCGACGATCATCGTTCCGAGAAGTTTTTCACAGCTGATGTGAAGGAAAGGGTTTGTGCGCGGATGGAAGCTTTATTCCAGACAAGCAGGCACACAACGATGATGATAACACCCCAGGATTTGCTGAAAGCAGCCAGGTCTGGCATGAAGCAGCACACTCGACGTTGTCACGTCATGGACACGCTGAGTGTGGCAGACATGGAGGATGCCCTCTTGGAACTCACGAAGATTTACCAGAAGAGCAACAAATCCAAGCGAAGCACCATGGCTTCTTCCTGGAAAAGGGGTAGCAACCTCGCTGTCATATCTTGGAGGCATTTGGTGTCATGCATATTGATTGAGGAGTTGCACACACATGCTGAAAAGGAGGACATGATGCTGAAGCTTTTCATTCTGCAGAGTGCATTCTTGGGAGAAGATATGCCAGCAGCGCGTACGACTCCTTTCATGCTACAGGCCCAGGCCACGGGTGTTGTCAGCCACCGCTGGCGCCAGTGCATGAAGAACGAAGCAATTTGTACAAGAGTAGTGACGATACTGTCAACTGCTGCAATAATCGCCAGTGTCGCGAGTGTTGGAATTGCCATGGACACGGACACGGGCGATGGAGCAGGATGGGTGGCCATGGAGGTTGTCTGTGCCTGCATCTTCGTGCTGGAGATTGTTGTGAAGACATGCGTCCTTGGCCCGTGCGTGTACTTCTGCGGACCTGCGTGCCACTGGAACCTTTTCGACGTGTTCTTATCTTCGATGGCCATACTAGAAGCATTCTTCAGTTCGGTACTGGGAGAAGGCCGGATGCATCTTCACGCTGCAGGATCAGTCACGCGAGAATGATGCATTGCGGTACACTTCCGGGCACAGGTTGCAGACCTGCAGTACCACAGCTAGAACAGTTGAACGCTCAGGTCATTTAAAGATGTCATGAAGTGGTCCAAAATAGGCCGTCAGCTTGGGTTGTCGCATGTAGAGAGAAGCTGGCACTTTCAGCTTCGCTTGCAGGTGGTTCAGGGCGACGTATTCGGATCTAGGACAGCCCCGCAAGCGAAGCCTGCACCAAGCGGAAGACAAAGTGTTTGTCCTACACTTTCTAAGCAGGACCACTGCAGACCTAAGCATCTTCGCCAAATCGAGCTCAAGTCTCCACACACTTGGAAGACCTTCCGCCAGCTGGGACCTGACACCTGAAATCTGCATGACGCCAGGTTTTCACGGAGCATCGCATTCGCGCGCTGCAATGGTCCTACGTTGTTTCCGCATTGCCAGGCCTGTTGGAATCACATGGGTAGTTGTCAAAATCGGGGTCCCTTTTTGGGTACCCTACATATTAGGCGCCGTATTATAACAGGGACCCAAAAAGGGACCATAATGTTGACAACCACCCACATGAGTTTTAATTCCGCTTCATGGCTTGGTCTTCGCGGCTGTCTTTTTGCAACTCCAGGATGGCTCGCTTGGCGAAGCTGCTGCGGATGCCTCTGATGGAAGAGTTGGCGACGATAATCTCAGGCCGATGTGGCTTGAACCCCATGTCGTCAGCCTTTTAGACGTGGAATATCGTAATATATCGTAACGTGTGCTAGGACCAAGTCTAGAACCCTGGTCTCCGGTCCTGTTCCATGGTTTCTTGCGCTGTCCCTGAAAGAACAGTTGTGAAACGCAGGTTTTCTCATCAGCCTACGGCCGCTGTTTTGGGTCACGCTGGCACTTTTTGCAGTGGTTTACTTCCTGGCGCTTGCAATGCGCTCGACACTGGAAACCTTTTCAACACCGGAGTCTGGAGATCAGGCGTTGCCCATGCAGCAGCTCGAGTCCGAGGATCTTCGTGCGGTCTTGGATTTCGCAGATAGCTACTGTGGTAGCGTTATGGGTTGCCAGTTTACCGTCTTCCGCTGCATACTTGGAGACTGTACGACTGCGGACGGTGAGAACCTCGTAGCCATCTTCAGCAAGGGATTTGGGACTCCCTTCGATTTTGTGTATTGCTCGGGCATGGTTGTCGTCTTCTTCGGCCTCTTCAACGTGATTACGGCCATCTTTGTTGAGGCCACTTTGAAGGGCTTGAAAGAGAGCGAGGCGCAGGTCAAGTTCGCGAGATTGCACGAGTCCAGCTTCGTGGTCGAGAAGATGAGGGCACTGGTTGCAGTTTCCGTGCGTCACGTCAAAGAACAGAGGCAAGAGCCAAAGCAGCTCTACACGAGTTTCTTCCGCACCCTCACGGGACACTCGATTGACTCGCAGGGATCTCATGCCCACGAGGAAGAGATATTCATGACCCAGCCGGAATTTCTTCGCTTGCTTCGAGCTCCGGAGGTGCGCCAGCTGCTCTGCGACCTGGACGTTCAGGTCGAACCATGGCCGGAGGTCTTCGACACCTTCAATATCGAAGAGGATGGCTCTCTGTCCATGTCGGAGCTGATCACTGGCCTGATGCGATTCCGCGGAGACCTCAGCAAGATGGACATTTGTCTTGTTCAGGAGGAGCTGGCTAGATTGCATCATCGACTTAAGGGATAGGCAAACCCTGCGTCCTTTTGCACTGAATTTGAACTGCCTGCGTTGGACCCTCTCCCGTCGCAGAGGCCCAGAGACTCCCGGTGCTAGGGGTGCTCTCTTAATGAACTGCCTGAGACCTCGGTGCTGCCAAAGGCGCACTGTTTGTCCGGGCTGTAAACGTGTGAACCCCACAACCTGATTTGGACTACTGAGCCCTGTAGTGCTAAGAGCGTGAATTGGAGTGCTAGGACTTGGGTGTTTGCTGCTGAGGCTGTAGGGCTCGGGTTTCGAAGGTTGTTACTCGGGTTCATCTCTCGGATGAGAGCTGCTTTGCCATCACGGCAAGGATTGCATGCGGCGAATTCGCAGGAAATCAAGGCAACTACGCAGGGAAACTAACAAACTCCCGGCTCTAGGTGGTCCTCAATGCCGTTTTCCTTTCATGCTCGCGTTAACTGCTGTGTAGACCTTGGTGTAAAAAATGTGCACAGCCTAGTTCCCGGAATCATTCCACCGCTGGACGACCCACTTTACGAAAGAGTCGCGCGAAGTTGAGTTGGACTGATGCTCGCACGAGATGTGTACAAAGAACTGATGGGTGCATGGATATGTCTCCGAGTCTGACCCTTGGCGGCACGTCAAAACCCAGGCTCTACTCTACGCTACGGTACAAACTGCACAGCGGGACCAATCAAACCCTGTCGTTGAACAACCGCTGTGGTTGAGCCAGCGCTGCGTCCCAATGGGCAGCCATGGACAGACTCCCGGTGTCATGAGCGTTCCATCTTGATAAAATGCCTGGGAGTTCGGTGCTGCCAAAAGCCCACTGTTGGTCCGGGCGTTAAACGTGCGAACCCCACAACCTGATTCGGACTATTGAGCCCTGTAGTGCTAAGGGCATGCAACGGAATTTAGAATAGGAGTGCTGGGACTTGGGTGTTTGCTGCTGAGGCTATAGGGCTCGGGTTTCGAAGGTTGTTACTCGGGTTCATCTCTCGGATGAGAGCTGCTTTGCCAGAAACGGCAAGGATTGCATGCCGCGAATTTGCAGGGAATCAAGGCAACTACGCAGGGAAACAAGCCGAATCGGCTTGAATCTTTTCCCTCGTTTGGAGCCGGAGCAACTGCATGCTGTAGGCTTCAATCTCCTTGTTTCGGGTTTTGCTGAGCTCGCACATTCGGAGCAAAATATGGGGGTCTTCCACCCGGGGCAGCAAGCCGCGAGAGTGATGCATTGGACCTCTTCATGAAGCAAAGGATCTTCGTGGCTCATGCGGTGATGAGAACACTCGTGGGAGCCAGATTACACCACACTATGGAATGGTATCATGATGTCAAGCAAGTGCAATAGTCGCTGTCGCAACAGCCAAGTCGTGGTTCACGACATGTCACCGACGAATTGAGTGTACTGCAGCGGCCTTAATAATTGTGTGCATAAGTCTGGGGAGATATTTTACTATAAGTATAAGAAGGAACTCCCAAAAACCCTGTTCTAACCATTCAGGCCCTCAAATTAGAGCTTTCGGGGGCTAAGCGTTGCCCGCAAGGGCTCCAGAAGAGGCCCTCAAAAGAAGCACAGCCTTATGCCCTCAACCCCAAGCCTATGCCTTGCACCCTGAACCCCAGCTTCAAACTCCGGTCCCTGAGCAGCTTGCTGAGGGAAGCCGAAATCAAGTTCAAAATCAGCCAGGAGTTACAGGCTCAGGCGGACAAGGCGAGAACTGCACCAGAGAAAAGGGTGTAGGTTCTACTGAATCGGCTGTCAACGGATCAGGCCGGTGCGATTTGGGGCCTTGTGGAGGAGATCGACACCCACAGTGCACAGAACGGAGTTCCTCGGTGCTGACAGCGCAACAGGCCACATCTTTTGCCTAAAAATCGTCTGTTTCAGGTGAGCAATGCCTCGAATGGCACATCCCTGCTGGAGCAATCTTCTCCCTTCGCAGGTAGGGCAGCAGAGGAACCAGTAGTCAATGAGCTGCCAGACTCCAGACGCTCTGCGGCAAACCATTGCATGCCCAGGCAATGTGATGGGGCTGATCTCCAACTTCGTCGCGGCCACAGTCAGACTACTTGTAGCTTCGCCTCGCCTCGCGTGAGGGAAGCTAGTGGTGCCTCCAAGGCTTCCGCGGGCAGGCTCTGCAGTCCTGCTGCGCGTGTGGGTTCCATCTTCCTCTCAGAGTTTCTGGGCTGCGCTGTAAGTCGGAGAGCTCTCGAAGCGTGACAATGTGTTCCTTCATGCCTTCATGAATCCATGAATGCTTGCATGTTGCACCTTCATGGACCGCCAAGGATCCAGCACATGCATGCAACTGCCAGAGGATTCGAGACCACCAGAGGTGGTGTGTTCCAACATTTTGGCTACATCACCTTTGGCCTGATGTTGCTTTTTGGGCTAGTGGTAGTCAGTTTCCTCTTGTTCCAGCTTGGGTTTCTCAAGTAGTCCGCCAAGCGGATGTCCACAGACTTCCTCTCTTCGCTTGGATCGGCGAGCCTGGCCCAGGACCGTAACAAAAGGATTTCTTGGATGCTGCATACAGCTGCTCTGAGTCCCCTTTTTTGGAGGGGCGTAGGGTTGCCTGTGTTTGCAAGTAAGGCACCGGACTACTACTACTTTCATGGCCTTCTCTTCTCTTGCACTGTGAAGGGCCGCTGTCTAGGCCCAGCCCGGGTAAAAGGTCAGCACGCTTCTTTTGTAATGGGTACGGGTGTGGAAATGGCAGAAGTGGCTGAGCAGGTGGCAACCTCTGCGCCGGCAACAGACTCTCGGCTTGTCTCGACTGGAGGAGGTTGCCTTCAACAGACGACTTCCCGCGGTCCAAGGTTCGGGTGCCCTTTGCTTGCAATGCCAGCCAGGCAGTCATCGCTCCCTCTTATGCTAACATGATCGTTCCCTTGCTCTCGACCCGTGCGGGCGGAGCAGGTTTGGTTTTAGATCCTGACAGCACCGAGCCGGATCCTTGCCGGCCCTGCCTGGGCCCGAGTTTACTGCACTGCAGTGCATTGTGGGCATGACTCGTGAGCTTCGCCACTCCGGCTGCTCGCACAGCACTTCGTGCTTTGCGCCTCGGCCCTCAGGAGCCGACTCCAGGGGAAGCCAGTTTGGAGCAATACCACTCTGAGCAAGCAAGTTGCGAATGCTTGAAAGTGTCCAGTGGTGATGATACCTACCTGTAGCAACAACACCAACAGACTGACTTCCAGTGCAGGATGATGTTGAGAGGACTGAGACTTCGGGAAGTCCACCCCTAGCAAATAACAACAGAAAGAATCGGAGACGACCTGCCACGCTGGGGAGAGAAGTTCCAATGCTACCTCCGAGAGTCCCCCCCGTGGTTCCTGTTCGGAAGGTCAAGAAGTTCATTTGCTGGAATGTGGGGGTGGGGGGAAGCAATCCACAAATCTTTCCGCTAATGGAAAGGTCGAGTTCAACTGAAGTTCTTAATCTACTTACCTGTCGAAGAACTCAGGTCTAGATGAGTGGACAGACACGTGGCACAGACTCATCATTGGAATGTGTGCCTCTTCGAGAAGTTATCATATGCCAATTTGGGAGTCACCCTGTGCTTCGGCAGTTGACTTTGACATGTGACTGTGCCCTGAGCTAGGTGCGTATCTGGTGGCCTTTGCATGGCTGCTGGCATCACATGTGAACGCATGTATCTTGGCTGTTTCGCAATGGTGCTGGGCTGGCAGGGCCCACGTGTCCCAAGCCAAATCAAGTCGTCAAGCAGCTTGTGAGAGGCAAATCACTTTCGTCAACGTCTGCGTCCACCCTGAGGCAGAACAGTCAGTCAGTGTCAGAGTGTGTGTGTGTGTGTGTGTGTGTGTGCGTGTGTGTGTGTGTGTGTGTGTGCTGGCTGTGGTGGCTGATTGTGGTGACACTGGTAATATAGGACGTTGATTTAGGGGCCTTTTGGGGGTAATGGGCGCCAAAACCCTAGTCGAATCATTAAGGTCCCTATACTAAGCCCTTATAGTATCCCTTAAAGGAACCCTTATGATACCCTGTAATTTAAAGGAACCGCTATTCTAATTCTTAAGGCCCATGATGGTGATTGTTGTTGCTGCTGTTGTTGATGCTCGCTCCTGACCTCCAGTGCGGCTCGGAGTGGTCGCACTGTCGGGGTGGACCAACGATGATGGCTTAGGGTTTAGGGTTTCAGGGGTTTAGGGTTTAGGGGTTTGGGTTTAGGGTGTAGGGGTTAGGATTTAGGATTCAACTGGGAGTTTCCGAGAATTAAGGGTACCTTTTTTTGGGGTCCTTATAATAAGGATCCTACTATTTAGCTTACTGCATGAGGGTCCTCTCTTTTCGGAAACTCCCAACTGAGCATCCCGTAGTGGATGACGTCGCTGTGGAGGGTGGGCAATTTTCGTCCATGCTACAGTTACAGACAGATGTTGCTGACAATGATTGCCACGATGGTTGTTGTGATGATGTTCTGGATCCAAAGTATGAACATGGATGCGCTGCTTCTTTTTCAAATTATGTTTTGGGTGTGTTGCTCTACATGTTCTTGTTTGGCAGCTTTTCGGCATACTTCGTCTGCTCAGTTCAGAGTGTAAACTTATCGCCTTTTGATAGTCTTGCACGTGTTGTAAACTGCAGAGAGCATCTGTAGTTCACATACCGATGTTGTCGCCCCCGGCGGAGTTCTGCAGCGAAGCAAGACACGATGTTACCTGCAGTAAGAGCTGCGGTTTTCGGGTCAAAACCGTGTGCGAGCGCGAGTTAAATCAACTCCATGACAACCTCCTCAGTACTGGAGTATTCTCATTGCCAACAGCATTTACGGTACTCCACGCGCCGGAGTAAGTCAAACTGGGGCCCAAGCACAAAGTCATTTGAACAAACTCCGGCTCGTGGAGCGTATGTGCGACAGGCATGATAGTGCCTTTTGCATCGTCGTTGCTGCTGCTTGTGTTGCTGATTTCGTTGTTGTCGATGCCGTTCTCGTTGTCGTCCCCGTCATGTTTTTGTTAGCTTGCTTCCTTCGCTTGTTTCTTTGTTTGCAGTTGCGATTTGCTCCCACCTGTCCGTTTGGTATCTTCTGTCATTTGTCTGCTTTTCTTTGATCGATTTCGCCGAACAAAGGGCTTCTTGAAGTTCGTGTGAAAGTTTCATTTGAATTTGGCTCTCTTTCAATTCCCGGCCCCACTGCTTTTTTCGCCGCTGTTTTGGACTCAGTCTTAGGCAGTTGTGTTTCGTAGGTAGTTACGTGGGCAAGTCAAGTCGACTCGAACCGTGGCTCGGAATCTCGACCCGCAAACTTTTCGAGCCCGACATGCCGACATGAGCAAACACGCAGTGTTTTTCGTTTTCAGCACTTGCAAGCAGGGTTTGCGAGCACGCTCTCTGACTCTCTCCCTGTTGTGTCTGTCGTTTAATGTGTTTGTACATGTGTGCGGTTTTATATAGACTCATGCGTTGCTTTGCAGATCACTGGTGAACTACTTTCAGTTCACAGCGATCACCGCCAAGGCTGATCAAGATCGTTGTTTGCGATTCCCTTTCGTGTAACTCATCATAGCTATTGAGCTGACCGCACTGTGCGTTCACTGTAGATCATGACGCCCGAGTATATGGCCGACTTCTTACCCAACACACAGGCAGGGAGCTTCTGTTCAAGATCCTACCTAGAGAGCCCAATATCCCTTAATTAAAGAATATTGCTTAAATCATAATATGAAGCCCCTAATCAATAACTTAAGGTATATTCCTTAATTAAGCGGTATTGGGCTCTCTGGGTAGAGCATTTGCGCTCACGGGCACGTCACTTCTGCTGTGGCGAGGCCTATTTCCGAACGGTTGCCGCATTGGTCTTGCGCCTTGGTCTGCAAGGAAGGGAAGCGCATGCAGAGACTCTTCTACCATACTAGTGCTAGTGCTAGTAGTAGTAGTAGTAGTAGTAGTAGTAGTAGTAGTAGTAGTAGAAGTAGTAGTAGTAGTAGTAGTAGTAGTAGTAGTAGGCACCCCCCCTACCAACTACACTTCCTCTTAACCATGTTAAGACAACATCCGGTGGGTGGGGGGGGGATGATGATTACGCGAACACACCCAACAGTATCACCACAAGCGCCGTTTAATTTGGTATTTACGGTACTTTCGTGATGTCAGATTTTGTTACATATTCTGAGCCCCTACTTCTCGACTATGCGTATTAAACGTTGCTGTTTCGAACTGTTTGCAAACAAACTCGAAATTGGATGGGGGAAAGCTTCTTCGGGGATGACAATATTTCCACACTCAAGCGCGCACACGCACCACACACACCGCTTCAAAAATAGACCCTCCTACGCCGAGGTTGGGCGGTAGGGGTGTTGGCGAGCCCCTCCCACGTACAGCTGGCATCTTTGTTTTTGATGTTTAGAAGATCTTGCGCTTCAGGTTTTAGAAATGTTAAACCCTTCTTGGCAGCACCTGCGTTGTGCACGGTATTTACAGCGTTTTCGTACTATCCGACCACCTGCGATTTAGCAGTTTCTTCCCCGTCGAGCTTGCAACTCCAGCTGCTGTCGCAGATTTGGGGCCTGAGCCCCTGCAACTTCACCGGCTGTGACAGTTAAGGAAAGTGAGACTCTGCAACTTCTGCAGCTGTCACAGATAGGGAGCCTGAGCCCGTGCATCTTCTGCAACTGTCGCAGTTAAGGCGCCTAGACTACCGCTGCCCAGCCCGGATGGAACAAGTGTAGTTGGGAGGGGGGGTGGCTAGTAGTAGTAGTAGTAGTAGTAGCAGTAGTAGTAGTAGTAGTAGCAGTAGTAGTAGTAGTAGTAGTCGTAGTAGTAATAGTAATTCATAGTTTACAGTAGTTAAAGTCTCGTTTTACTTTAGAAATAGTTACAGTGATATTGACAGTAGTAGTAATAATAATAGTCATCGTAGTAGGATTACTGATAACAGTAGTAGAAACAATAAGAGTCACAATCTTAGCAATCGCAGCAATACGGCATGGGAGACTGAGGGATCCAATCGAAGAAATTCCGGTGAGCTGCTTCATCCCCATGTGGAAGCCATACCAGGCCGGACGGGAAGAAGCCTCCGTCTCTAGTCATTTCCTTTCAGCCATGTAAGTAGTGCAGGTGAAGGTCCTGATCGGCTTTTGCATCCTACCCCTGACGCTTTTGGCTTCGTTGGTGTTGTTGTTCACATGGGAGTCCAGACCCGAGCACACGACAAAACTGGCAGAGCGGCAGTTCGCATTGTTACTGATCGCTGAGGTTCATTCTAGCTCCATTGCTGAGCTGCAGTCGGGAGGACCGCCATGCCTGAGTCCACAGCAGACATGTTGCCGTGCTCTCGCACGTCTAAGCATCCCAACCCTCGAAGAGAAGGTTTTTCATGACCTGTCGCGCAGGACTCGCAGGACCCGTCCATGTCGGAAGAGCTTGGCGACTTGTTTGCTGAATTTGCTCTATGTTACAATTAATTATGGAGTGCTGTCACATGCCCAGGTGCTTTGCCTGGCCAGCGCATCCATAGCACTCAAGGCAACGCTTGTGGGTAAGACACGAGCTGGTTTGGAAGTTTTCCTGCGAACTCGAGGCAGGTCCGTTCACCACACGCACAGCATCGAGTGCCCCGACTTGATGCTCTTCTTCGCAGAGATGTGCTTCTGAGAACCCCAGGTTCCACCAATCTTCTCGTGCCACACCAACCCTGAGAAGGCAGGACCACGGTCGGTTGGAGGCAGAATGCACGCATGTAATTATGCATGATTGCATGTATGCATGTATGTATGTAGCCATGTAGGTGGGCAGGCAGGTAGAAATGCGTGTATGTATGTTTGTATGTATCTATATCTTACAAATATGCCGGCGCATACATGCATGTGTGTATGTGAGCGACCACTTGCATTTCGTTTGTATTGCTGTGCGCACTGCTGACACCTTTTTTGGGCAGGCTTCTGGCAAAGCTTTCTGAGGCGTCTATGATCTGGTGTCACCTGCTTCTTGTCTCGAAACAATCAAGTCTTGGCACCTGACGCCGCATCGGCATCATGTCACAGACACGTTGCACATCCTTTACCACTCTTCTCTGACATCCCAACCTGTCGGTGCTGCAATGCCTCTTCAAGTGCTCCGGAGGGTTAGCGATGTGCAACCTTCGGATGTGTGGGAGGCCTTGCCTCTCCCTGGATTGTGCTACTTGGCCGAGGTTGTTGCCCATGTCTGTCTACAACATGCTCGGCGCTGTTCTGTGCCGGGACCCGCAGGCCGGGTTGTAGCAGTCAAGCAAAGTAGACAGGCCATTCAGCGAAAAGGTCGCTGCCGTTACGGTTGTCGACTATCCGCGCCCGGTCGCTGGCCTAGATATGCCACTTCCGTGAGGCTCAGGGCCTAGGGCCTGGAAAACCACGGAAACCCTGGACTCCAAGCCTTGAGCCAAGGTGAACGTCCTGCTATCGGACATCGGTCTGACATGTGACGATTCCTCGCATCAACCGTGGCTGATTCTCGCAGTCGTAGGACAGCTGCTTGTGGAGGTGAAGCACTCTTGGAAACCCAAGCATGCATTCCCATGCTTGTGGAGGATTAGCAGCCTATGGTTTGGCGCAGCAGCCTCAATCGTTTTCCAGATCTTCAGTGCAGATCCCGACGCTAAGGATTCCTTGCGGCTTGCTCTTTATCGTGCGAGCCATGTGGCTTTTCTGCACGGGGCTTTCACAAAAACCCTGGACAGCACGGCTTGTGTGCAGTCGCTGCTGCCAGCAGAGAAGATCCAAAGCGAAGCCGAGCTTGACGAAGCAGGGGAGAAGGGTTGAGGCTGAATCCGTTCAGCAAAACGGCCAGCAAGCTAGTGAATGACGGTCAAAAGCACGCAGCCAAGTGCAGCTTTTCATCGTCGCTGAAGGTACGCCGAGAACTGGCTGTCGGAGAGGGCAGTGGGATACTTTTTGCACGGTGCAAGGCTTGGGCCTTCGACCGTGCAGCCACTGAGTTCACTATTCTGCTTCGAAGTACTTCAGACCTGCTGCTCATCGTAAAGTTCAGGATGTTGAGTCAATTTCAGCCAGCATAGGCTGATTGTTCTTGCAGGCTTGAGGAACAACTGCTGCAGACGTGCAAACGCAATGTCCTTGCTGCGCCAGCAATACATAGCAACGCGTTGGCATGAATCCTTCTGGCCGTCGCCAGCCAAGATATCGGCAGGCCAGCATATCTGTACACTGGCCTCATCACGCTGATGGTGATTGTCGCTCGGATGCGATCTGTCCCAGATGAAAACTCAGTAGCTGCGCGGATACACTTTACACTTTTTGGGGATAATACTACCCACCATAGAACTGAAAGTTGACAGTGTACACTTTTGGGGCTTAGGGACTCAGCAACTAAGACAAGCCACCCAATCATTGCTTGTCTTGCTTTTGATGCATAGGTTTTTTTAAAAACCAATCGTAGTGCATAGTTTTTTTTAAACAAACTAACGCCTGCTCCGAGGACTCGGCCGCCATTCTGTCAGCCATCTTGACTTTGGGTCGCTTCTTGCGCCTCCAAGGCCCCCGGGAGATCTTATTAAACCCTGCAGCCCCCCCAAACCCTAAGCCCTAAGCCCTATAAACCCTAAGCCCTAAACATCCCTAAACCTGAAGATGAACTATAGGTCGAAGTGTGGAACTGAGGGAGCTGGTAGACGGGTTAAGGCCTTCTGCCTTGTGCGGATTCTGCCGACCTTGATTGCTAGGCGGAAAAAGGTGCTGAAAAAAAAAAAATCATCCCTAAACCCTAAGCCCCAAACCCTAAACCCCCAAATCCTAAACCCTAAACCCCAAGCCCTAAACCTTAAACCACTCTTACTAGGGGAGATCATCTCGGGACCAGGTCTTCTCGGCGTGTACTGCATCGCCTGCTTGGCCTTGAGCCTGGGCTCTTGATAAGGAACTCAGTTTAAGGTACCATAATTAGGTTCCATAGTGACTTTAGGTTGCCATAATAAGGAAACCATATGGGGGTTTCCGAAAATGGGGGACCCGACTATAGTATCTTAAATAGTAGGATCCCTTTTTATAAGGACCTCAATAACAATCTACCCCTAATTTTCGGAAGCTCCCATATCATTTACTATAGATCCCTATTATGGTAACTTGAAGTAAATCCCTTAACAAGAACCCAGGAGTTGGACAAGACCTTACGATGAGCGGGACCATTCAGTCCCGGCCTCAGCCATTCTCTTCTCGGACTCGAACCTCGTGCTTCTGTGGGCCCAGGCTTTGCTGAGGCTGGAAGTGACCAGCAACTCAGCCGGCAACAGAATCCTATAGGTATGTGCTCAAGACCCCACACAAAACCAAGAAGCATCTCTAAGCAGGCCTCCAGAGCCCGAATGCAATACTGGCAACGATCCAGAGTCAAGATAAGACATTGAGGAGTCGGATGGCAGAAAGAGAAAGGCAGGTGGACAAGTGACCAAAAAGCTGCGCTAATCCCAGGTATGGCCTGCCAGGTGTTGGCAGTTGCGAACATCATGATCGGTGCACCCTGGCGTCTCGTTCGCAGCCGGGTAGGACCGTAGGAGACTTCTCGCCCTGTCTTTGCAAGCTTCCAGGTTCCAGGTGCCTTCCACGCGCTGGAATGCAGTAAAGCATCACCAGAATGTTGCGCAGTTCGCTCCAATGCTGTCACTAAGGGGCAGCAGCGGAGTTCTCGCCCAGGTCTCGGTGCTCACCGAAGTCAGCGGCCGAGTCGCACACGTTTGGGGTTCCATGTTCTGAAACGGCGGACGCGTTGTCGTGTCGTACCGGCTGGAGAACAAACACCAATGTCGACGAACGCCCTATCTCCGTAGCAGATTCGGCTTGAGCTTCCCGTCGCCAGATGTATTGCAATAAGCCAGCTACTTGTATCAGGGTTTGAGCAGATCTCTTTGTCCTCTAATCCGGTACGGACCCTCCATCAAGGCGATACCAAGGAAGGTCAAGTTCTGTCGAAGGAAGGCTCAAAGGCCATGTGGAATAAGCCAGGCTGGCAGAACACGGGAGTGCACGAATATCTCAGTCGATTGCGGTTGTGAATTGGACCAGAGCCAGTTCAATATCAGTTGCCTTGGATGTACATGTAGAGTTTTCTAGCATGGTTTCGACGGTGGTCAGGCGATTAGGGCCTGATCAGGGGATGGGCCTTTTTCAGAGTTGTCAGCAAAAGATGTGCAGTACCACTGAATATGACTTGAAGGTGTTGAAATGCGGGAAGAGCCTACATACAGCCTACAGCCCAACACTGCAAGACGCCCCACATCAGGCACCCCTACGTGCACGAAACCTAGTGTTCCCCGAGGGTGTGTCAAACAACCTATTCTGCGAAACACTTCCATGCCAAGCTGAAACCTAGATGATGACAAGTCATCACGGCTCACATTGACCCACGGGCCTTTCTGAAAAGCTCTTGCAAGCTGCTTTGTGCGAGCTTGTCGAAGTCTCATGCGCCTTGTGCCAACACCCTCTCAAGTCGACTGAACATGATTCAGTCACAGGCTGGTCCCCTCATAAAGCAACAGCAACGTGAATTGCAAATCTCGGGGATTGGTCAGTACAAGTGGTGTGCCCACGGAGCAAGGCCTTGTGCTGGAGCATGTCATGTTCGATAGTTCTTCGCAGCATTGCGCACGCGGTAATGAGTCTGAGCAGCATGTGTGCAGATGAGGCTGTGCAGATACCGGCAAACCTGTACTTCTTCCTTGTGGTGCTATGGTCTCTGACCAACAATGCCGTCGCTTGTCTACACCCACACGGGGATGTCCTCTGGCTTTCAAGACTTTCCTTGCCAAGGTGATCAAGAGTATCCGGCAGCTTTGGCTTTGTTTCAGAAACCTGTCCCACTGAGCTTGATGCGCTGTGCGCATCTCGTTCAGGTACGCGCCAGACGTGGAAGATCTTTTTCGCCCTCTGCAATGGCTGCATGCATTCTTCGACATGCATTCGGACAAGGCTTCTGGCTTTGGTTATCTGTGTTGCCGGATTGCTGCAGGATGAGTTGTCAAGGCTGACGGTCGAGCTCTAGCAATCAGCTGTTCCGCCTGAATACAAGCATGTGCGAGATGAAGGCATTGAACACTGCAGCACAACACCTTGCGAAATATTATGCTAAGACATGTCGTAGCGGTCGTAGCGGTAGCAATAGAAGTGGGAGTAGGAGTAGTAGGAGGAGTTGCGAGTGTCGGAGCAGTCGTCGCCGGCCTCGTCGTCATCGTGGTCGTAGGAGGAGGAGGAGGAGGAGGAGGAGGAGGAGGAGGAGGAGTCGTACTCACTCACCGGCAGGATCCTCGGGATTTCTCGCTGTGGTCTGGCAATCCCGGTGGAGTAAAGTGACAAGGGGCCACGGAGTTTGGCGAACCTCGAAACTAAATCGTGCTTCCGCCATAGTTTCGCGCCTCAGGTGGCTGCGCGTGGTTCTTGGGTAATTATGTAAGTTGTGGGGTGCTCTTTCACTGTTTGCGGTCTAGGCTGGCACAGGTCACATGATTCAGACAAGTTTACTTGATAATTGAATCTTTGCTGTGAGCAGGTCCACCGGAGTAGTCTAAGTAACTTAGGAACCGCCGATCTTACCGCCGAGATGACTAACTAGCCTTCACAATCTTGACATGTAAAGACCATGAGCGGCACTTTCAAGACCACGGACCACGGATGCCTGTTCAGGTTGTCTACGCCCGGAACTCAGTGCAGTTGAACCAGTGAGACGAGTTCGATTCGTGAAAGTCCCCAAACCCCTGAACCCTAAACCCTGAACAAGTCGCGACCTCGTAGATGGCAGCTCAGACTCGTGCTCCTCTGATGCACCGAGGACGTCCACACGCAAGAGCTCGACATGTCGGGCCTCTCCAGAAGCTCCAGAAGCTCCTTGAGAGCTGCCAGCTTGCAAGGATTTAGGGTTTCTGCGGGGCAGGGTTTCAGGGTTTTTAGGGTTTAGGGCCTTTTCTTCTAGCCTGGGCCAGCCTGGGCCCCACTGGCCCCTCTGATCTTTTCCTGGTGTTTCAGGCTGCCTTGAGTGGTGCCATGGGGCGTTACTTCGAGGCTGCTGCCCAGGGCCTGGTGCCTTGGAGCGAGGCCCGGGCGAGTTGCTGCGGAGTGGCGATGGGGAACTCAGAACTCGGGAGGTCGGCGTCGAGAATGATTTTGAGCAAGCGGTCATGGACGAGGAAGAAGGCTCCAAAGGAGCGCGATGCTTGCATCTCCTTGCTTCTCTTGGCTGCAAAATCCTTGGCCTCGTCTGCGCAGGACTGCTGTATATCGGTTTCCTCTCGGCAGCCATCAGGGAGATGATGCTGGAGGCTCCTCCTTGCTTTCTGCGAAGTGCCAGGGGAGCCGAAAGCCTCTGACAGGTGGAGCAGTCCCGGGCAGTCAGATACAAGGAGATGAGGAGCTACGGTTGCTGTAGCCGGAAAGCCTTGACGTAACGATGCTGCCCCTTAAAACCCTAAACCCCGCAACATCTGCAATCTGATCCAAAACCTGGTTTCTGAACTACAGGAAGGCGTCCTCCTTGCCCGAGCCCCTGTGCATGTGGAGCTGATTCTGACGGACACCGAAGATTTAGACTTGTGGAGTTGCAGCTCCGAGGTATCAGATGCTGAGGCCGGGGTCTTCCCACCTTCACCTGACTGTCTGTGACATGAACAGGGATCCTGTTCAACTGTTGAAGGTCCCTTTCCATGGGTCCCATTTTAGGGGGTTAGTGGACTTACTGGGTTAGTAAGTGTGTTACAAGTTATAAGTAGAGACAGGGGATATTTCTCACCCCAATACTCGGTGTTTTGATTCTGTAAGTGCTTTTTTGGGCCCGTGAAGGAAGCTCTTCGAGACTGTGTCGAGCGCCCGCTTCCCGGACCTTGCAGTCGTGCCAGAAGTAGGAAGGGTTGCTGGGGGGAAAGGGTTCAAGGTTTGAGGTTTAGCGGTTCGGAGATGTCGCCTTTATGGTTGATCCCGAACTTAGACTCCAAACCCCTAAACCCCAACACCCTAAAAGGTTCAGGATTGCTGATGCACATGTGGCACACACGTGGAACAGCTGCCCTATTTTCGTTACTCTCGCAGTTGCGGCCCTTTCTGCGGCCCTTTGCAAACCGTAAGGTATACCAGCCCTCAAAGACACAGCAAGTGTCGTCATTCGCTTATGGTATCCCTTATGGGGAATCCTAGAGCAAGCAAGCTTTCGTGAGATGTCAAGGCGGGGGCAGCCTCTGAAGCCGACGAGGAAACGGACTCCGAAATCGCTCGAGGTGGATAGGGTTTAGGGTTTACTTACCTTTGGCTAGTAGGGAATGGAAGAATGGTAGTAATAGTAGTTATACTTGTACCACATTCCTCCATTCCCGACTAACCAGGGTTTAGGGTTTAGGGTTGCAGCCGATTTAAGGGTGGACTTCGCTGACTCGAAGCCTCCAGCAGCTGTGAGGCATTTCTTTCTCAGAAGCCCGGGAAGAAGTATTGAAGAAGCCAAAGCTCTCGGCGACCACGGAGGCTAGAAGCTGTTGCTTCTAGGTTGCTTCAACCATGTAGGCTCAGTCTGTCAAACCTCCCGTAGCTCTCCAGGAACTTTACATGGACGGGAGCTGAGCTGTACGGTTGATGATATAAATCCTGCATTACCTTAAGGACTCTAAACTATGGAAATTATGGTATATTCCTTATTATGGGTAATGCAGGATTTATATCATCAACCGTAGTAGGCCCGAAAGACCTGAAGCCAGGGCTGCGACTGTAAGGCAAGCATGCTCATGATGCGGAGCATCGAGGAGGGCAGCCCCCTGCCGAAGTCCCAGTGCCACCGCGCAGAGACGGACTCATGGCTGTTGATAGCAAAGGCTCTACAACATGCAAAGCCATCAAGGGCCACGCTCGAAGCCGAGCGGTTACTTTCCCATGTCTTGCAGAGAATCAGAGATCCGGTGGTCGTCCGACTCCAAGCTGTAGGTGAGACCGTTAAAAAGCACCACGACGACGACGTCGTCAAAGCCGTGCAAGAGTGGCAAGCTGACCAGCCGATCGAAGCCCCTTGTCATCACACTACTAGGAAGTCGACGGGGAAGACGCTCGCTGGTAAGCCAAAATCGCCATGTGGTCAGATGGTAGCTTCGTGCTACCTAAGGCATTCCTGGAAGCTCTGGCCACAGCTTGGCATTTGCAAAAGGACTGGGCTCTGTGCTGCTGAAATTGCTCAGGAGTTGACAGTGACCACCAAGCAGCCGGAGGACTGTGCTGGGAGTCGATGTTGCTTTTGTAATGGTTTCCCGCGGGAATTCACCTTCTTAAGGGTTCCTGGGTGGCAGATGCAGGAAGTGGACGGCTTGGCTGCAGTTCGGGTTTCTGCACGCCAGTCACGCATCACCGAACACCGAACAGGTCCTGCTAACCAGCTTTAGCTCCAAAGAAATCTTCAGCTGACTACGTCGGATAGAAGCCTCGCTGCCAGGATGACGACCGCAGCCAAGTCACTCGGCTGCATGAGAGCTGCTGTAGCCTGGGCATGTACTCCATCCGTCTTCAGGCCGCAGAGTACTTTCCAGAAGTTTTCAGTGCTGAAGATGCGGCGGATCAAGATGATGACAGGCATCGCGGGTGCTGCACGACTTTCAGCAAGAGTCCGCACCATTATTAGTTGGGAAGCCCTCGGAATGCTCAAGATAGGATTTAGCGAAGTGGGGTCCGGGGGAGCCAAAACCTGGTGCAAAAGTAGTTTGGGGTTTTGGAGGGCTGTAGTCTTAAGCATTCCGAGGCTTATTTGGGACTAGTTCTATGTCGGGAAGGGTTTGTGTCAAATAGTCCCCAAATATAGTCTTAAGCATTCCGAAGCTTTTTCGGGAATAGATCTATGTCAGAGAGGTTAGTGTAGAATTGTGCGTAATATATAGTCTGAAGCATTCCGAGGCTTTTTGAGAACACGTTTATGAATGAGAAGTGTAGTTTAACATCAGGGCAAGGGGCTTGTTTTGTGCTTGAAACACAGCATGTAGTCGAGGTGCGCTGAATTTAGCGTCACGTTTCCTAAACAATGCCGTTTGGAAGTTCTGCGAGTGTGCTGCGCGAACAGTTCCGAACGGTTTCAAACGGTTTCCCGAACAGTTCCCGAATGATTCTTGAAGAATTCCTGCAAGTGTGCTATATACAGTAGTACAGTATACGCAATATAGGTGTGCCCAAGACAATGCCCACTGGTGCTGGGAATGCTTGTGGCCTGGATGCCGAACAGTTCCGAATCGGTTCCGAACAGTTCCGAACAGTTCCCGAACGATTCCTGAAGGATTGCCGCAGGGTGTGCTATATATAGGTGTGCCCAAGACAAGGCCCGCTGCTGGGAATGCTTGTGGCCTGGATGCCGAACAGTTCCGAATCGGTTCCGAACAGTTCCGAACAGTTTTGAATGGTTTCCCGAACAGTTCTCGAACGATTCCTGAAGGATTGCTGCAGGGTGTGCTATATATAGGTGTGCCCAAGACAAGGCCCGCTGCTGGGAATGCTTGTGGCCTGGATGCCGAACAGTTCCGAATCGGTTCCGAACAGTTCCGAACAGTTTTGAATGGTTTCCCGAACAGTTCCCGAACGATTCCTGAAGGATTCCTGCTGCAGGGTGTGCTATATATAGGTGTGCCCAAGACAAGGCCCGCTGCTGGGAATGCTTGTGGCCTGGATGCCGAACAGTTCCGAATCGGTTCCGAACAGTTCCGAACAGTTTTGAATGGTTTCCCGAACAGTTCCCGAACGATTCCTGAAGGATTGCTGCAGGGTGTGCTATATATAGGTGTGCCCAAGACAAGGCCCGCTGCTGGGAATGCTTGTGGCCTGGATGCCGAACAGTTCCGAATCGGTTCCGAACAGTTCCGGACAGTTTTGAATGGTTTCCCGAACAGTTCTCGAACGATTCCTGAAGGATTGCTGCAGGGTGTGCTATATATAGGTGTGCCCAAGACACGGCCCACTAGTGCTGGGAATGCTTGTGGCCTGGATGCCGAACAGTTCCGAATCGGTTCCGAACAGTTCCGAACAGTTTTGAATGGTTTCCCGAACAGTTCTCGAACGATTCCTGAAGGATTGCTGCAGGGTGTGCTATATATAGGTGTGCCCAAGACAAGGCCCGCTGCTGGGAATGCTTGTGGCCTGGATGCCGAACAGTTCCGAATCGGTTCCGAACAGTTCCGAACAGTTTTGAATGGTTTCCCGAACAGTTCCCGAACGATTCCTGAAGGATTGCTGCAGGGTGTGCTATATATAGGTGTGCCCAAGACAAGGCCCGCTGCTGGGAATGCTTGTGGCCTGGATGCCGAACAGTTCCGAATCGGTTCCGAACAGTTCCGAACCATTCCCGAGCAGTTCCGAACCAGTTCCGAACCGCCCCCGGAGACCGGACCCCAAGCCCCCTCAACCCCTCGCCCCCCACCTCCCAACCCGCCCCACAACTTGGCCGTCCCAGGACGGAATTGGTTCGGAACTGTTCGGAACCGATTCGGAACTGTTCGGAACCGATTCGGGTTCGGCTCCCAGCAGGCCACAAGCATTCCCAGCAGCGGGCCTTGTCTTGGGCACACCTATATATAGCACACCCTGCAGCAATCCTTCAGGAATCGTTCGGGAACTGTTCGGGAAACCATTCAAAACTGTTCGGAACTGTTCGGAACCGATTCGGAACTGTTCGGCATCCAGGCCACAAGCATTCCCAGCAGCGGGCCTTGTCTTGGGCACACCTATATATAGCACACCCTGCAGCAATCCTTCAGGAATCGTTCGAGAACTGTTCGGGAAACCATTCAAAACTGTTCGGAACTGTTCGGAACCGATTCGGAACTGTTCGGCATCCAGGCCACAAGCATTCCCAGCAGCGGGCCTTGTCTTGGGCACACCTATATATAGCACACCCTGCAGCAATCCTTCAGGAATCGTTCGAGAACTGTTCGGGAAACCATTCAAAACTGTTCGGAACTGTTCGGAACCGATTCGGAACTGTTCGGCATCCAGGCCACAAGCATTCCCAGCAGCGGGCCTTGTCTTGGGCACACCTATATATAGCACACCCTGCAGCAATCCTTCAGGAATCGTTCGAGAACTGTTCGGGAAACCATTCAAAACTGTTCGGAACTGTTCGGAACCGATTCGGAACTGTTCGGCATCCAGGCCACAAGCATTCCCAGCAGCGGGCCTTGTCTTGGGCACACCTATATATAGCACACCCTGCAGCAATCCTTCAGGAATCGTTCGAGAACTGTTCGGGAAACCATTCAAAACTGTTCGGAACTGTTCGGAACCGATTCGGAACTGTTCGGCATCCAGGCCACAAGCATTCCCAGCAGCGGGCCTTGTCTTGGGCACACCTATATATAGCACACCCTGCAGCAATCCTTCAGGAATCGTTCGAGAACTGTTCGGGAAACCATTCAAAACTGTTCGGAACCGAAACTGTTCGGCATTTCCCAGCAACACTGCACACTTCGGGAATCGTTCGAGAACTCGGGAAACCAGGAACTGTTCGGAAGTTCGGCATCCAGGCCACAAGCATTCCCAGCAGCGGGCCTTGTCTTGGGCACACCTATATATAGCACACCCTGCAGCAATCCTTCAGGAATCGTTCGAGAACTGTTCGGGAAACCATTCAAAACTGTTCGGAACTGTTCGGAACCGATTCGGAACTGTTCGGCATCCAGGCCACAAGCATTCTCAGCACTGACGGTCATGGGACTGTCGGGGACCGGCCGCTTGCCACGGTTCGGCTGAGACCCTTGAGGCTAACCAATCCAGGGAAGGGATTGATGAAAGCCGGCTGGGGGATAGCTCCGGGGTTGGGCACCAGCTTTCGTCCCCGCAAAAAGTCCCCGGCATGCATGGAAGGCCATTCGTTGCTCCTTGGTGCCCTCTCTGCGTCCCTCCCTCCCTCTTTCCCTCCCGCCCCCGAAGAAGGTAAGGTTTCAAACATCAGTTCAATGATATCAAGGCAAGTATCAAGGCCAACTGAGTCAACCAAACGATTCCAAAACAGCTTTCGCACCACTTTTGGGCAATTTCCCAAACAGGTTTCGCACCACTTTTCATAGCCTTGGGAGCAGCGTTTCAGGAGTCGGCGGGCAGTTTCCCAAACAGGTTTCGCACCACTTTTTGAAGGCTCCGGGAACAGATACCCAAACAGGTTTTGCACCAGGAAATGCTGCAGTCTTAAGCATTCCCAGGGTTTCCCAAATTATTAGCTCAAACTCGCAACAAGAAGTGCTTTGCAGTGTCCCGCATCTGCGGTCGTCAGGAGCTATCCGGAAGCCGATGCGGAAAGCGTTCCTTCTGTCGGGAGAGAAGCTCTCCTTGCCAACACTTTAGGCCTGGCCTTGTGCACATCCGGGCAGTAGTATAGGGGCTTTAATAATTTCCAATGTTATTTTTTGGGGGTTCCTTATTATATGCATGGTATAGCGGGCCCCAAGACCCTATTCTAATTATTGAGGCACATATATTACTTGAACTCTTCGGCATCTTCTGCGGTGGCAAGGCCTACAGAGTGCAAGTTCAGCTCGAGCGGAGTACTCTGTGTTGCTCGGCGAACACGACCAATGCTTCGCAGAGATCTTTGCAGCTTGGCAGCCTGAGGGTCATCCAACGGCTTCAAACACATATGGATGGTTGCCCAAATGGTCCCTCATTTGGGTCCTGTAATATAGTACGGCACCTAATATTTAGGGTACCCCCAAAAAGGACCCTAATCTCGAGAACTACCCATAAGCACAAGACGACTGCACAAGACGCAGCGCACCACTCCTCAGGAACTTTTGACTTTAGAGGAGTTTATGGTGGTACAGCCACGTTCTGTCCATGCATACGGCAGCCAACCCACCTGAGACGACGATGCCGAGAAGGTGACATGAGGAGTGTCCATTCAGGGCAAGATCAGACATTTCGTCATACAGCATGTGCAAACCCTTAAACCCCAAAAGCCCTAAACCCTTAAGCCCTAAACCCTTTAAAGCCCTAAACCCTTAAAGCCCTAAACCCTTAAAACCCTAAACCCTTTAAACCCTAAACCCTTAGAGCCCTAAACCCTTAAAGCCCTAAACCCTTAAAGCCCTAAACCCTTAAAACCCTAAACCCTTAAAGCCCTAAACCCTTAAAGCCCTAAACCCTTAAAGCCCTAAATCCTTTAAAGCCTAAACCCTTAAAACCCTAAACCCTTAAAGCCCTAAACCATTAAAGCTCTGTGGAGCCTTGCCTGCTGCGTGCGAGTGTGAGCGTCGAAACCCTTAAAGCCCTAAACCCTTAAAGCCCTAAACCCTTAAAGCCCTAAACCCTTAAAGCCCTAAACCCTTAAAGCCCTAAACCCTTTAAAGCCTAAACCCTTAAAACCCTAAACCCTTAACGCCCTAAACCCTTAAAGCCCTAAACCCTTAACGCCCTAAACCCTTAAAGCCCTAAACCCTTACAGCCCTAAACCCTTAAAGCCCTAAACCCTTTAAAGCCTAAACCCTTACAGCCCTGAACCCTTAAAGCCCTAAACCCTTAAAGCCCTAAACCCTTAAAGCCCTAAACCCTTAAACCCTCAACTCAGGAGCTGAAGGCAGAGATCCAGGACCTGCGGCATCGAATCGTCGAGGCTCGAGCGCCCTGTGACAGCTCCGTATCTCTCTAGAAAGACTCTACAGCAGTTATTGGCTGTAAGGTTGAATTTGTAGGGATCCGAATATGGAATTGCATGTAGCAGTTTCTGTAGAAGAGGATCCGACTATGTAGAGTGAGGTATCAGGGTCCTGCGATTCTCAGGCTCAGGCGGAGCTCCACGGCATGGACCACGTCATGTCCAGGGAGCCGAGCGCTGGGAGTGCCGGAAGCTCAGAATGGAATTGCATTATGTAAACATATGATTCATATGATACATACATATATCTTTAATCACATATATACTATATACATATGTACATATATGTATGTACCTTTATGTATGTATGTATGTATATATACATATGTTATATCTGTACATATACAGATAGACGAAGGGAAGACATCACTGCAGCGTCAGAGTAGAGAGTGCTCATGCTGTTCGCGCATGCTACGCCTTTATCTAAGGAGCAGCTGAGTCGACAAGGCGCCCCTGCCCTGTTGCAAGTTGCAAGGTTCAGGGTTTAAGGTTTAGGTCCTGGGGTATATGGTTCAGGGTTTAGGGTAGTGTCCCTGCGATTTTGCACCCGATGCGACCCTGAAGCCCTGCATAAACCCTAGGCCTTCTACTACTGCACCCTGAATCTTCCGATCTTGTGGGTGCAATGAGAAAGTTGTGGGAGTCGAGCCTTCTGCAATCGGCACGGCCGAGTTTGAAGTCACAACTCTGGGGAGGCCTTCCGAACGTGAGAATACGGGTGGCAGTGCAGAGTGATGAGACTGAGAGAGATGCAACACTACTGGCCGCCATCGCGGCAAGAGCAGAGAGCGCTGGGAACGAGAAGCAGTGTGTGGAAACTGCCGCAATTTTTACACTCATGCGCAATGCGAGGCGCAGCACGAGGTTATATTCGCTGAACTCTAAAGGTCCTTGCTTGCGGCACAAGCTGAGAAAGAAGGACTGCTCGCAGAAGCTGCAAAAACACTGCAAAACAAGACAGCAAACACTCGATGTTGCACAGGCAGTGAAAGCAACACTGCGAGCACGTGCCGCCGATCGGTCGATGCTTCCAGAGCAGTTTACACAGCTGCTGAAAGCCATGGAAACCCCACAAAAGAGGATTGCCGTAGCACAGGCTGAGCATGCCTCCATGGAGCAATGAGCGAGGAGCCCTCACAACGGGGGCGGCCTTGGCGTCGTCTGAGGTGAAGCGTGTTATTTGTCATAGGGTGTGATGAAAGGTTCAAGGTATTTAGGATTTGGGTGTTTAGGGTTTAGGGGTCTAGGGTTTGGGGTTTAGGGTTATTAGTGAAAGTACTCTGATTTCTAGGCATTGCGACTGCCTTGGGACCCATGGCAGCCCAAACGCTGCTCCACAGCGCTGCATGGCGCAGGGGAGATGGGAACCTGCCAAACATGAACCCCCCGAGCAGAGATGAATCCAGCAACCTTAACTCCTAAACCCTGAGCCCTAAAAGCAAGGCGAAATGAAGATTTTGTACTATGTTAGTATAATGTACAAATGCTATACTCTACGATGTTCGTTTATGAAATACAAAAAGTATAAACGCCCCAAACTGGATCTTCCAGTCTAATGCTTCAGGCGCAGACGCCCCGGCCAAGGCAGGAAACTTGGGGAAGCCTAGTGCTTCAATGAGTTTCCCTGGGCGTTTTTTCAGGGTTTGGGGAAGCTTTGAGTTTCCGGAGGTTCGGATTTTTTCTTCCGGGTTTAGGGTTGTTTAGGGAAGCGTTTCTGGTTGTGGCGTTAAAGGGTTCTGCCTGCACGGGGGAAGCTTTGCTTCGCTTTTTCGGGGTGCCCGTGTCTCTGTGGACCGGTAGAAACGAACCCTCTCCTTTTCCAGAACCCCTTGACTGGTACTTAAACAAGTAAGTGCTGATTGAAGACGGGGCGCGCAATAGGGGACCATAATATAGTACCTTATAGAGTAGGATCCTTAATATGAGGACCTCAAAATAAGGTATGCTCACCAACTCATAGCCGGATCAACCCGACTCGAGGCTCCTGGACCTTCAACGGTTGCTGCCTGGACTTAGCAAACAGAAGCACTGAACCCTAAATCCTAAACCCTAGATCCTCGTCTGGCTTGTCCGAGTTGCGAGGGCGTAAACCCTAAATCCTAGACCCTAAATCCTAAATCCTAAGCCCTAGTGTCCGAGTGTGAGCACCGAAACCCTGAAGGAGTTCGGGGCACCCTAAACTCTAAACCTAAACCCTAAACCCTAAACCTAAGCCCTGAACCCTAGCAAAGTCTGAGCCCAAGCTCTCTTCGAAGTGTCGCCTTCGACTCGCCAGGATCCGCAGACGGGCCCTGGTGTGCGTCAAGCCAAGCTCCAACCCGAGCTTTGTTGGTATTATTATTGTTTTTACTTTTATTATTATGATTATGATGATGATGATTATTGTTATTATGTATCTGCGAGCGGGACCCTGACCGTTTCCCTTTTCCTTCCATTGCAACTGCAAAGGTCTACTCGCTCTAGTCAAGGCAGGTGATTCGAAGTGCCTTTAGAGTCGTGCATTCTGCGCCTCCTGCGCTTGCAGGCCACCTTGGCGCAGCTGGCGCCTCGGAGTCTTACGAGCTGAAGCCTTGTGGACTGGCATCGGCCCAGGAAAGTCCGAGACGAGACTCACAAGCCGCCCTACGAAGCCCGAGACGTCCCCCTGCGCACAACGTCTATGCCGGTTATGCTGGTGAAGTTGTGGAAGCAGAGCCAGATTCGGGTTCGGAGGAGTCAGAGACGTGCGGCACCCAGCCACAACACCTGCACCTACGTTTAGATTCACTGCTGCTCCTCCCGCTACAACTGCTGCTGCTGCTACTGCTACTGCTGCTGCTACACACTCTCCCCACCACCACCACCGCCGCCACCACCGCCACGGCGACGACGACGAGTACTACTACCACCAGTCCTGCTCCTACTCCTACCGCTATTACTGCTACTACTGCTGCTACTGCTACTACTGCTACTACTGCAGCTACTGCAGCTACTAGTACTACTGCTGCTACTCTGTGCAAAGCCAGATTACAATTGAACTTGCCAAGATGGCATTCGTAATTCGAACTTCCTGCCATCGATGTGAACACTTGAGGCCACCACCGCAGTCCCGCGCGAGGCCACAGTCAGAGTCCCGCAAGGCCTGAGAGGGCTGCACCTGGCTGCGTCTTCTGGCGTGGGTGAGCCGAACTTTTTGCAGGACAAGCCTGTGGCAAAGAGCTTGCAGGCCTTCCCCTTACTGCCTGAACTGCCTGAACTCAACTGTGCCTCCAGGCTTCATTGATTCCACTGGCACAGGGAGGGGACAACTTGTGGGCGAGACCTACGACCTGAGCAGTCATGGCCTCGACTTCTCGCACTCATGTTTCACAAGGCTCGCGGAGAAATTCGTCTTCAGGTAGCAAAGCCCTTGCTACTCGTACCGGTAGCTCTTGTGAGAACGAGCCGTGGAGGCTTAGCCTAGCTCCTAGCATCCAGCACGAGCAGGTTTTTGGCGGTGTGCCAAAACCGGTCAGGGGACGAACGAGGAGTTGATGTTTCACGACTTACTCGTAGGCTCTTAGGTGTTTCACCAAGTGAGTAGGCCAAAGTTGCCACAAAGATGCTCGCGGAAAAAGACGTGGCATTGTGGCCCACCTTTTGCAGGCCTTCTGCAGCTTTGTGCCAGCTCTGTGTTCGTGTACCTTATTTCGGTGTCCTTATACTAGGGTTACCAGGGGCCCACTATTTAGGGTGCTATATTAGGGTCCCCAATTTTCGGAAACTCCCATAGCTCCCATATAGTACCCTTATAGAAACCCTATAGACACCCTGAAAAATCCGTTGCTGCGAAGCTCCCGCCCGCAGCCGGCCGGGGTTCTCAGTTGCCCCGCGAAGCAGAGATGCGCGGATTCCTCGTGGCTCCGCTGCATGAGAATATGGGAGTTTCCGAAAATTAGGGGCTCCTTTAAAGGGATCTATAAGGGTTCCTTCTGGGGGTTGCTCTGAGGGATCTATAGGATTTAGGGTTTAGGGTTTGGGAGAGTCTCCGAAAATTGGGGGTACCTTATTTTGGGGATCCTTATAATAAGGATCCTACTATTTGGGGTACTTCATTAGGGTCCCCTATTTTCGGAAACTCCCATAAGGCAAGCGATACCAAGAGTTCCCGATACTCCCATAGCTGCTGAAGGTCGGTGCCGCTCTTCATGTGGCTCTGGCGGGGTCGGCCGAGAACCATGCCAGACGCTTGAGTCCGTGTGCTTAACTTTGCCTAGTAGAGAATGGAGGAATGGGGTACAATTATACCTACTATTACTACCATACTTCCATTCCCTACTAAACCAAAGGTAAGTGTGAGGGGAAGACGGGAAGGAGTTGTCATGGCCTTGGCATCGGCAGGTGTCCTTGCGTCTCAAGGGCTGCACGGTGACGGCTGCTGACCCTGAGGCTGGCGGCTGACAGACCCAGGAGACACTGACATAACCGTGCCCCACCCCCGCTGTGGCAGGAGCCTGGCCTGACAGAATCTCCGGTCTACTACGGTGAGGCATGGACCGCAACCGTCGACCTCAGTGTGGAAGCCCGCAGTGCGCCAGGGTAAGTCGGGCAGGTGATGGTGGGAGCAAGCCGACAGAGCTTCCAGCTTCTCTTCGACACCGGCCCCGAGCTTAAGAAGCCCACTGTTGACAGGAGAGAATCCTTTTCCCTGACCAGCCGAAGGCTCGAGCTTCCTGTGGGTGCCCTCCTCCAGCTGCAGCAACGGCCTCGGGACGCCAAGCTTTGCGACAGCTTTGAGCGGGATGGCCTCAGGCTCAGCAGCTTGCGTGCTTCACGAGAAGTACAGGAGGCCTGTCTGACATGCGTGGAATCCGGTAAGTCGGGGCGTTCTTTTGGAAAGAGCTCAGGCTGCAAATGGGAGAGGCGGAAGTCAGTCAGGGTGTCGCCCGGCACTTACACGAGCCTGCAGAAACCTTCGCTGCCTTCCGAAAAGCAGCTCGAAGACGGGTTGATGCTGCTTGAAAGCGGAGTCTTGGGGAAATATGAGACACCGTGAATGAAAGCAAGACTAGCCGGTGCGCTTGTAACCCTGATGCATGCTCTGGCACTCTTGGCATTATGGCATTAAGATTTAATGGAGCACCAAATGCAATCACCAGATTCACGCAGAAACATGTCCATCGCCTTCAACGTTATGCATCATGACTGGAGAAACTGTCTCAAGTTTTCACGAATGGCAAGGTTGGAATACTTAAAGATGTATGTATGTACATACGTATATGTACGTATTGCAATGCAATGTAATGTGCAGTAATGACATGATATCTACGTATGTATGTACGTACATACATACGCATACAGATCATGCCGGAGGCCATGAGCTTTTCTTCCGGAAAGCTGGTGGGGCTCCCCGCTCATGACAAATTTTGTCTCGGCGGAGGCTAGGCCGTTGGTGGAGGTATTTGGGCGAAGAGGGGTGTTGTCTCTTCGCAGATGCAGACCGTCCATTGAAGCTCTGCGCCACGATGGATCTTCATGCTGCAGAGCAGGTGGGCTAGTTGCATACTTTGTGCGCGGCAACTTCGGCCTGCTTACAGTCACAGCCGAGATCAGGAGAGTGACTTCCCGTTCATTGACATGCCATTCGATGGCATTCTTGGCCGGGACCTTGGCGAGTAGTCGACGCTGCAGCAGTTGAATTTCGGGCACCCCGAAGAGCACAAGCCCCCCTCCGTTCCGCTGCAGAGATGCTTCGAGATCCGTGTGTGGGATCATGGCATAGCACTGCTCCAGCTACTGTAGCTGTAACGACAACAACATCAACAATTAACAGCAACAATGACATCAAAAATAGAAAGTAATAGTAATGTATGACATGACCAACAAAGAGCAAGCCGCAAGTCCCTAGACAGTCCCAGAACCCAGGCCAGACTGCCAGCTCTGTTTGAAGAGATCCCTGAAACGCATGTAATATACTATAGTATAGTATATTATAGTATAGTGTAGTATATCTAATGGCTGCCTCGGACCCTGCGCAGAAGGCCAACGGCAAAGTTCCACGAACCGTGGCCGAGCTGCTTCAAGATGTAGAGACCATCTGCCGGACAGATGTCCAGAGACTGGATGTCTCGGGGGTTGATGCTGCAGTCGTTCGCTCGAGGGCAAGTGAGCTGCTGGCCTGTTGTGACAGGCTTGCCAAGACAGGCCCAAGCAATGGAAAGTCAGCCCGGGTGAAATCGGCACAGCCTTCACGGTTTCGGTTCCTGGCGTATGTGACCGTTGTCTCTCTGACGCTTCCTTACTATATCTGTGTCGGCTACAGAAGTTGGTTCGTGGACGAAGGCTTTGCCATCTATCGGAACCCAGATGCCAGAGGAGAGACGTCGGTCATGGAAGTGCTTAAGCATGACTTTTGGGGTACACCGCTCAATCCGCCAGAGGGCTACATCACTCACAAGTCATGGCGCCCCTTAATCACCTTGATGTATGCTGCAGAGTGGCAGCTTTGTTCTCACTTCGGCTTTGCTGGGACAGAGATGAAACCCATGCGCCTTCTCAGCTGCCTGGTTCACAGCCTGAATGCTGCCTTGATGCTTGCAGTCTTGCTTCAGGCGCGAATCCCACTGCGATGGGCTGGGCTTGGGGCAGCATTGTTTGCGGCTCACCCGATTCACATGGAAAATATCGTTTACTTGGTGGGACGTGCGGATTCCTTGTCTACCACCTTCTATTTGCTCGCAATTCTGTTTTATCTTCGCGCAAGCTTGCAACCGAACGTCGGTCCGATTGGTACCCTAGTATTCTACACGGTCTTGGTAGTCTTGAACATTCTTTCCGGACTATGCAAAGAGCCAGGCTTCACCGCACTCTTCTTCATTATGTGCTCGGAGGCTGCGCTACGCTGCAGATGGAAGCATGTGCTGGGCCTCTTGATCTCCTTTGTTGCCGTTGCAGGATTACGAACTTGGTATGTTGGTGGTACGGATGCCGGCTTCGGTTACGTTGACACCCCAATACGGTATCAAGATGTAAGGCTGCACGGTACCGAGTCACAAGCTTTGCTTGTGCGCACGTTGTCTTACTTGTTTCAGCATGGTTACTATGCCAAGCTGCTGGTATTTCCCTGGAACCAGTCATGGGACTACTCCTTCGAGTCTCTTCCCATGGTCACAACCGTCTTGGACCTGCGACTCCAACTTGTCCTAGCAGCGTACCTGTCGGTTGCAGCTTTAGCCTGTCACGGGATGCGCTTGCGGGGTGGATGCCCCTCCATCATCCTAGGGCTCGGCCTCATCGTTGTGCCTTTCGTCCCGATGTCTAACCTCTTCTTCCTGGTTGGCACCACCATCGGGGAAAGATTGCTCTACCCTCTCACGGCTGGATGGTCGCTTATCGTAGGTGGACTAGGCAGCCGCTGTACGGCCCGGCCCACTTCCGGAGTTGCTTGGACAGCGGCAGCCGCTTGTCTGACGGTCTACATCATCAACTCGAACATCCGCATGTCGCACTGGGAGTCGCCTTCAGTTCTTTTCGTAAAGGACGCCGAGCATTGGCACAGAAGCGTGAAGGTGCTCCATGCCAAAGCCTCGGAGCTCCAGGCGCTAGGACAGCTGGAGGAGGCTTTAGACTATTACCAAAAGTCCTTGTCTATCTTCGACGATCAGGCCATCACGGATTACTGCATTGCAAGGATTTTGATAAACTTGGGCCGCTTCTCTGAGGCGTACCGGAGCTTCGAAAAGATATTGAATGGGCACGGAATCGGACTCCACGACGGAAACGATTTCCTCTGGATGACTGATTTGGGGTATTTGATGGTGAAGCTGGGCTCTGATGAGCAAGGAGCGAGTTACCTTCAGGAGGGACTGAACCGCATGCCTTACAGTTGCTTTGCCTGGAATGCACTGGGTGTGGCACAGGCGCGGCAAGGAAAGTTGGAGCAAGCGCTTGCTTCACTGACACAAGGTTTGCAGTGTGACCCCGACTCGGCTATCACATGGAGTAACATGGCCGTTGTATACGCATATGGCAATGCAGGAGACCAAGCATCGCAAGCCCTGCAAGAGGCACTTCGCTTGAACGCCTCGCATCCTGCCGTAGCGCACAATTTGCAAGTCCTCAGTGGGTCGGCTCGGCATTTGCAGCCTGCTTTCGAGCTTTACATTCCATACCCCGGCCGTGGTGGCAGATAGACACCGCAAAACGAGATCGACTCGAGCCTCGCCGCGGTGGAAAAGTAGACACAACATGACATGGCATGCTGCAGCTGCGCAGCCGTCAGGGAACATCCATCCGTATCCTCTTCATCTTTGGACGGGAGCTTTTCTCACCGCAGGTCTCGCGCCAACGCGGCACAGCCGCCAACTCAGAGCGAGATCTTGAGGTCTAGGAAGCTCCACACAGAGCTTGCAGATGCCTGTGTGAGTCGACAGGTCCCGTCCGCGCACTGGCTGATCAGGCCGGTTTGGGTCGGCTGCCTGGCTTCCTTCGATGTTGTGACGTGGAGCGCTGGAGATGCCAATAGCTGCTAAGCGGCTGCTAAGCGGCTGCTTAGGCGCTTTTGCCATAAGACTGGACAAACCGCTCTGCGAAGAAGGCAGCTCAGGTGAAGCCGGGAGCCTAAGGTGTCTGACTGCCGGACTTGTTTGAGCCGTGCTTTGGGACCATCAGATTTCTTTCGCCACGGACGTGTCCCAACTTCCGCCAGAGCTGGTCGAGCTTCGGCCTCGGCGTCAGAGTTCAGGGCGCCAGATGCGAGCTCTGAGCAACCCAGGTCAGGTTCCCTGGCCTGGGCACCGACGACACCAGAGGCAGAGGTCATCTTCCTCTTGTGGCAGCAAAAGCAATTCCACGATGGTTATATATATATATATATATACATATATATATATATATATGTGTGTGTGTGTGTGTGTGTGTGTGCAAGCATCGTGCAGGAGTTGGGGTACTGGCTGCTCCAGGTGGTATCTGTGTTGCATCCTGAGCTGTCCAGGCTTTTGGTGAACTGCGCAAGTCTTCCATGAGAGCTTCTTGCACACAGCTTCTGCCTACTTTGGTCTCTGAATGCTCAAGTGCAGGACAGCAGTGGTCTCCGTCGTGGTAGGATTAAGCGCTTGTTTCACACCGTCGGCTTCATAGGCCTCACAGTTTGGATGCAATTATTGTCGCACAGGGCAATATATAGACAATATTTAGGGTGCACTGATACGTTGCAAGTGTCCGAGAGATTTCCTTCGATACGATGTCGATGCTTCTGACATGCAGCTTGTTGGGCGAAGACCTGATTCTAGCTTGCGGCGCCACGCGTGAGGTTGTGGAGCAGTTGGAGGTTGTAATTCCCGACGAGGAAGCACGGCCTTCTACGGATCGGGCCCTGTCAAAAAGACAGGACTCCGAGTGGTTTTCGTGCGAGGACGAGGTTCCTTGGGAGAAGGCACCGAAGAAGGCTCCTTCCACTGCCATACCTTCCGATCCCAGTGAGGTGGGGCGCTTCCCCTTGTTGTCTTTTTTTAGTTTTATTAGTCTTGTTGATTACTATCCTTAGTACATAATGAATTCTGATTATTCTAGTCAATGACTCGCCATTATGATGACTAGTCTTAGTAATTCTGATGGTTGTGTTTGCCATGCAGGGCAACTGCAGCGACGAGGTGTCGCAGTGGGAGGCCAGGAGGGAACCCACCTGTCAAGAAGCGACTTGGAAGCCACAGTGGCGAGGCATCGCCAGCATGCAGCCAGGGCACCACGACGAACTCCGAGGCCAGGTTTTTGGCATTAGTAGGTATCCGTATTACTGCTAGTCTTCCTCTTGTTGTTGTGAATCATAATTATTATTGCTCTAGCTGGCACGACATTTATGATTATTGTGTCATGTTGGACATTTCAAGTTATTTCTATGACTGTCATGTTTATGATTGTTCTGATGTTTATGATTATGCGGTTGGTATCACTTTTTAACATCCTTCGAAGTAGCTACGGTAGTATTTGTACGGTTTCTATAGGGGCCTAGATAATTACCAACACCATTTTGGGGGTTCCTTGTTTTATTACAGTATAATGGGCCCCAAAACCCTATTCTAATCATTAAGGCCCCTATATTATGCGAATATTCGCGACAGCTCCTGCTCACAAGGCAGCCCTGCCAAGCTTCGTGGTGGATAAGCGCGTCGAAGACTTGCAGCATCGGTTGGCAGGCCCTTGTTTAGAGTCAAGAGATTCCAAGTTCTGGAATCTGCAGCAGGAACATGCATCTGAGAATGCGTACATCACGAGCTCTGCACATTGCATTATTTTTGCTATTATGATTGTAGTTGTGAGCCATGCTACTGTAGAAACCCGCCAGGCCTCTTGGAATCTTCCGATGCAGCGCGGGGTCGCGGTCTTGTTGCATCTCCCACCTTCATCTTGAATGCAAGACATGCAAGAGTGCGCAAAGGTACCATTGAGAAGCTCGGCCTGTGACTGAGATTGAGAATCAAGCTGCGAAGATCCGGAAGAGCTGGCTGTAGACCTTTTTGCCGGTCAGGTGGCTACCCAGCCTGCCATTGGAGATTTTTGAGGCAGGGTGTGGCAAATGTAGGGCCGAGTGCGGTCATGACGCAAAAGATAGCATATAGCTTATATGGAAACAGCATAAGATGCAAAATCCCTGAGCCCTAAACATCCCTAAACCCTACTAGTCACAATATAAGATACCCCCTAACCCTAAACCCTGAACCCTAAACCCTAACCCTAAACCCTGAACCCCAAACCCCTAACCCTAAACCCTGAACCCTAAATCCTACTACCCGAGTGTCGAAATGCACAGGGCCAGCGGCTACAGCTTGGACGCTGCGGAGCAGAAACTTCGGGAGACCGTGGAGTTTCGGGTGCGAGAAGGCGAGCTCCGTGTGTGCGTAATATATATATATATATATATGTGTCTGTATATATATGTATATGTATATGTATATATATATATATATATATATGTATATGTATGTATAGAGCATTATATATATACACATATTTATAGACTTATGTAAAGATTTGTATATATATATATAGAGTTGTATATATCTACATACATGTATATATGTGCTAATACAAACACACGTACTTCTATATGTACATAAAAGTAGATACACGCATATGAACATTCACACATGCAGCAAGACAACACACGCAACATGTATCATTTGTACATATATACGTGTACACATGTGTATACAGACATATGTATACACATTTGTATACGTATACGTGTATATACATATATATACACACACACATGAGCATAGTAGTTTTCAGAGTTTTCTTGCCGATCCTTCCTCTTCCTATTGGATAACTTTTTCCTTCTAATTAGCCAGGATTTCAAGTTTACAGGGTCTTCTACTCTACGCAATAGTCTAGTCCCGTGGTGCTTTATCATCTTCTGCATTGCTAGACTATACTGTGCGCTGCGATATTCAATATGTTTCAGCCTATTGCATCATGCTCTTTCTCTCTCTCTCTCTCTCTCTCTCCCTCTCTCTCTCTCTATGTATGTATGCATATATATATATATATATGTATCTGTGTACAGTACATACTTGTGTACGTATGGCTGCCAGGAGTCAACCAGCTCTTGCAGACACCCGCAGCTCTGGAGGCCCGAGCCCGACCAGAGGACTTCTCATGTGCATGGACGAATACGACTAACTTCTATCTGTTATCTATTATTGACCTGTTAAAACTAGCTGTTATCTAATAGTTATCTATTAAAACTAGCCGTTACCTATTGATATGTGTGTGTACATATAGGTGCATCATGGAAGTTGTCTGTTATCTCGGGCATTGTATCCATTCAGGTGCATGAGCAGCTTCGGGAGGTTTGGCCAGAGGTTGGGCAGCACAGACGACCCCACCGTCCTGCGCAATTGCACTTCGACCTGCCTCAGAGGTGAATCTGGGCATTACCGGCGATGGGAGCCCCATCTCCTTCTTCGACGTTGGCAAGGCACGGCTTGGTTCATTTAAACGGCCCCTCCATTATTTCTGCTAGTCTATAACTACTAAGACTAGCACTAAGGTTATACGAAGACCATTATTAATACTACCACGATTTAGTAGCAGAATGTCCTCCCTCCGAAAGCCTGAGGCCGTGCGCTTTTTGCAGCTGGGAGTCGACGAGGCAAAAAGAGCTTTCTGGCCATTTTTTCAGGCCTAGTTCCCTGACTGCTAGGAGCGTTTGCGCCTGTTTTGGCTCACGTGGATGGAGCGGAGCTATGAGATTCAGTGCCATGGACGTCGGATGGCCACAGGCTGGACGGAATTGCCGAAGCAGCAGCCGTTGTGCTGAAATCTCTGCCTCAGGAGCAGGCAGCAGCGGTGTAGATCCTCATGACATACCTGGAACGGTGGTCGTGTACGACTTGAAAGAGCTCCGGCTTTCGCAGATAACGTGGTTTCCTTAGCGTGCTTCCGCCGCAATGTCTTGCGATGCAGGCATGAGAAACCTGATGAGCAAACTGGGGGCCCAGGTCCTGCTTATCCGGTCTTCACCAGTTTTGCCGAGTGGCTGGCCCACTTTGCGAAGTGCGTTTTTCGCTTCTTGACGGCTGCAGCCACCTACTGTCCGCCTGAGGTACTCGGTCTTGCAGAGAAGCACTACCCCTGTGCCCTGCGAAAGGCCCCGACTTCGTGATGCCCTATGGCTTTCTGTTTAATGTAATGTAATGTTTTGGATACTGTGTATTATCTACTACGCAACATGTGAAGTATAGCCGTATACTGTATGTTGATATATCAACGAATACATTTGATGTAATATACAAGGTATACTATATTGAAATGCCTGTGACAGGATGGATGATGAGTACAACAGGACATGGAAATAATGCAATCCATACAGCGTGGCCTAGAACATAACATACAAGTTCTGTAGCATGCGATGTGTAATGTATAAGAAACATGAGATGTAAGATACAAGGCAGAATATTACATGGGTAAAGTATACATAGGACACCATATCCAATGCCTAGTTCCTAACATAATTTGCAGAATTGATTGCACACATACAGGGTGCAAGATGCCTTTTACACAACGGGCTCAACGGGTAGCTGACATTATACGACATAAACAGACTATCAACCACATATCATGCATGTTAGGCTTTACACGATGTAGAGTGTTCAGTTGTTCATATAGGATAAACAACATATGTTATACAGTATGTATTAGGCAGTGTACAACTCGCAGGAGATAGTCGAGTATCTTTATAAGGCATACAACTCACAACAGATAATGTAACGAACCTGCTGCACGTTTTATTGTGTTTGCAACATATGTGTACTACATCGACGGATAATCTGTAACTGTACCTACTACTGCCTCAAAAAGTAACTGCCACGCAGGACCTGCGATCAATATCTAACAGCTAATATCCAACACAAAAACAGATATATTTGAATGTCGATGTTGAGCTTTGTAATATTATGTTTAAGACATGCTATACGTATACATGAATATCTTTGTGACAATATCTAACAGACATTTTCATAAATTCTGGAAGAAAGCGCCAGGCCATCGTCTTGAACGCGCCCTCGGTTTTCAGCAGGATGGTCTGGCCTCTGGTACAGAAGGCCATGTTTGCACTCAAGGTCTAGGGTTTGGGGTTTAGGATTTAGGCTTCAGGTTCACGGTTTAGGGTTTAGGAGTAGGGTTTAGGATAAGAAGCCGAGGGATACTGGGACTGCGTGCTACAGTGGTATGCGGGTTGAAGAGCTTGTGCAAAGAGCAGAAAGCAGCTTTGCAGGTGCTCGATGCGGAGACACGGGCTAACGTGGTGGTTTGCGAGTCTCTCCAGGTGCTCAAGATTCAAGATGCATTCCGATCGCTTCCCTAAACCCGGACTACCTACAACTGTCAGCCGCAAAGAAGTGCCTCTAAATGCACGGAGGGTCCGGGTCTACTGAGAGTAGAATTTGCACTTTGCGCGCGTGCGTGAGCATCCAGCTGTGACATCACAACTTCCCGTTCAGGCGTTGTCATATGAGGAGCTGGGCTTCAGCACGATGCCTGGCATTCATGAGTGTTCAGGTTACTCGTTTTGGAATGTTGAGTTCTGGCACCGATACAGTCTAGCATACTGCTACCTAGGTCCAAAAGATGTACAACAACTGCTGGATGGGAGAGTGTGACTCCCTGATTTTCCAAACTGTTTGAAATTGGCTTCGCAGCATTTGCATCATCCTGACTTGATTGATCTGATACTGGTGGGAGTTGCAAAGTATAGAAAACTGATTAGAAATCTGATTTGACCGTTGCGATGCGGCATAGAGAGGGCTGCTGACGACGGCCCTCACCTGGGGTATTCGGATGTTGCGACCACAGAAAACAAGAAAGTGCAGACATCTGAAAGCCCCTTGGCTAGAATTTGTACTTTATATATCCCCTTCCATCGCAAATGCATGTTTCAATGTAGGTTACCGAAGACAGACTGGCAGCTGTCCCGCACAACTTGGACGCACGAGTGGACAGGTGAGCTCAGGATCTGGTTTCGTGTTGTGGGACGACTGTGTCGAAACCTCTGAAGACTTCGATGTAGGGGCCTGAATAATTAGAATAGGGTTCTGGGGCTCTTGATACTATAATAACTATAATAAGGAACCCCACAATAATATTGGTAATTATTTAGGCTCCTATATTCTGTTCCCATCTGGTTTGCAGGGCTCACAAGTCAGTCTCTGCGGGAAGCGCCACGAGCCTTCCTGATTTCCAGTGTAGCGCATGGCGAAGCCTGTGAGAATATGGAGCTCCTTTGCCCGTGGCCGCGGCCTTCGGCGAAGCGAACGACGGCTTCCTTCCTTCTGTCAGGTCGGTACAGGGATATGGACTTCTGGAGACCTGCATGGGCCTCGTGCCGAGAGTCTTGGTCTGTGGGACATTTTTTTTAATGGCACAAGGTGAGCATGGCGGATCTGGCTGTCTCGCAGCTGTGGCGGGGGCCCGACACTATGCAACCTCCTGCTGCAGAAGTCTTTAGACTAGACTTGACAGGACACAGGCACTGGCGATGTCATGGGTCCAAAGGCCTGACCTTGAAGGATGTTGTGTGCAAAAGCCCTCTTTGGGATGGGCAGGTCACCGTGGATCGCTTGCTCTCCCTCCTGGATGTCAAGGAGCCGCACGCATGTCGTAAAGGGAGATCGGATCCGTCAAAGTGTGGGACCGGAGGGTTTCCCTGCGGCCGTGCATAAAGCACCTACTTACGGAATGCCACATAGCTTCTGTCATGACATGGACATCGGTGGCAATCCATGAACATGAGTGCTGGAGCAGCAGGGGCAGTAAAGCGCGAAATTGTTTCGAGCCCTTCAGCTTGACAGTTCCTTGTCACTCTTGCATGTTGTGGATGCACATTCACCGAAACTCTTCGTTTCAATCATCGAAGCCAACTCCACGGACAGGTTTAAGTTCCGGTCCTTGCACATTCCTGTTTGCCTGCCGGACCCTGCCTGCTTCCCAAAAGTCGCAAATTCGGCCGCCTGCGGAGTTGTGCATCGTGAGTCCCGACTATCCTCTATTTCTGCAAGTCCTTGTCCGGCTATCTCTTCCTGCACTGGCCTACGGTTGGTGATATAAATCCTGCATTACCCATAGCAAGATATATACCATAATTCCTTAGTAATTCCCATCGTTGAGGGTCTCTTATGGTAATGCAGGATTTGTATCATAACCGTTTAACCGCAGGGCTCTAGGGGTAGTTTCCAGAGGGAGCCGACCGCAGGCAGACTGCGATCTGAAGAAGCTGCCCGGCATCGAGTTCCACTTCAAAGGCTTGCACGACAGGACTCCAGGCTTTATGTGGGCGCAGCGTGCAGACGTTGTTGTTTGATGTCGGACTGGACGAGGATCGTGTCGTTGAGCATGGCGCCTGAGGAATATATTGATAGAACGCGTGGGATTTGTGATGTTTCCATTTCTGTGATGGACATGCCGCCAGAGAAGCCCCAAGTGTGGGTGATTGGACAGCCGCTGCTGCGGAAGTATGTGTCTGTGTATGACATGAAGGCGTGGAAAGTAGGGTTTGGCCTCGCCAGCCGGCAGAGCCATGCCACAACCAGGCAAGTGCCTTTGTCGGCCGCAGACAGTTTCCTGCAGTCTGCGCAGAATTCAGGATTTAAGGTCGTAAGGGAGCGGAAGATGCGATTACGAAGCTCCAGAGACAGCGAGTAGTCCTTGCGGATGTGTAGCCCATGCAGGCCTTTACCATCCTTTTCAGATTCGGACGTGCATGACCGTGCCCCAAAGGGCGCTGCTGCCTACCAGAGCGGGCAGAATGTGGGCAAGTCAAGGCAGAGTATTTGCAAGAGCACGACCAAGCCGCCTGCTTAGAAAAATGACTCGACCAAGGATGACTTGCCCCATCTGTACTGTACGCAGCATTCCAAGTTGCTGCAGCCACCAGTGCTGCGACTAGAGCCATGAAGAGACTGGGTACATGATCGTGCGTTCGAAAATTGACAGGGCGTGACGGGGGTTCTGTGGTTACACGGACTGCATCTGCGTGGGATGAATTAGAGAAATCAGCATCTGTCTGTCCCAGGGACCAAGATGCTACACCTGCCCGAGACATACCCGGTACAGCAGTCCTTCCTCTGTGAGACTACTCGCAGCATATGCATTTGCATGTGCCGCTCTGTGATGCGACATGCTGGTAATCCAGAGTGTTGAGCATCTTTTCTAGCTGACAGAAGAGACCACGAAGGTCTGCAATATTTTCCACTCCGATGCTGACGAAGGATCGACCTATTTCGAGTCAAGGCTTTCCGATGGTAGTCTAAGCCTTGATAGCTTGCAGCTGTGTGTTACTGCTGCCATTCCAGCTCTCGGGCATCAGTTTTTTGTTGCAGCAGAAGCATCAGCATGCGAACCAGAAGACGACTCCATGGCAGCCGTTGGATGCAGCAAGATCATGTCACGATTCCACGTCGGCGCAGCATTTTTGGCGCATTCACCGTCGTGCAAGTCCTTCGGTTTGCAGCCATGGTTTGCAAAAAGCCAGCAGCACGATGTGCCCCGATGCAGTTTTCAAGACGAAGCCGATCATTCGAATTTTGAGCAGACGCTGGAGGTTCGCCTCCAGGTCCTTCAGCGCCCTGCCATGTTGCAGCCACAGCAAACAGAGCATGGCGAGAGTTGCAAGACCTAGAGCTGTCCTTGCCTCGAGTCCTCGACAAAGACAAAGAAGACGTTGAAGAGCAGTACCGAGCATAGCGCCGCTCCAAGGCAGGAGTGAGTTGCATGCAATAAAGGGTCCCCATGAGCTGCAGGCGTTCGATGGCAGTGCCATGCGGCAATGTGACACTCCTGCTTTTGTAGACATACCGCACTCTAGTCGATTCATCCGATTGCTCACTAATTAACGCAGAACCTGAACCCTAAACCCTGAACTCTAAACCCTAACCCCGGGTAGAAAAAACCCTAAACCCTGAACCCTCGACCATCGAACAAGTGGTTCAAAAAAGATCCAAAACCCTATACCCCAAACCCGAATGATGCGGTTGATGATATAAATCCTGCATTACCCGTAATAAGGAATGTACCATAATTTCCATAGTGTAGGGTCCTTAAGGTAGTGCATCATGTGCATCATCAACCGTGTCTCTTTTCAGGCGGTCTCCGCAGGCAAAAGCCAGCCCAGGCCTGGCTTTGGCATCTTGTGGAAGAGGGAAGCCATTAGTGATTAGTCTATCATTTGGTATACTATAGAGTGTTGTATTCTAGTGTGTGTATATATATATATATATATGTATGGTAGTATAATAAGAATACTGTAATATATCATTGTTCATCACAGTTTATTGCCGTATTATATAGGTAGACGGCAACTGGGTGCAGTTTGCAGTTCGCGAGGGGCGGCGCACATACTCTGCGTGGCTGTAGACTGTTAGCACCCCCGAACACCCCTCTCACATCCCCACGCTTTGCCTTCGTCGGAGTTTGACTTGCAATGGTTCACACCCTAGCTCCGACTGTCAGCATCGCGAGCTGCAGTGATGACGCGCGAGCTGCAGTGCTACGCAGCCGGGCCAGCCATCGTGAGCAGGAATGCCTCTGTGGTCTGGCGATGTCAGGCGGCCATCCTCAGCTCAGCACGCATACCGACAAAGCGAATCGACCTGCATAGCCATAGCGCCAGCAATGCAAAGCGCAGTCAGAGGTTCCTTCAGAGGCCGGCCCTCGGCAGCTTCTGATGGCAAAGTATGCCGCAATCAGTGAGCCTGGCACCGCAGTCCCAACCAACTCGCGCGTGTTCGTGTGGGACATGTGACACAATGTTTCAAAATGGGACCCCAGGCTAACCGGAATGAAGACTTTGCAACCGGCCGCAGGGCATCCTAGCCTATGCGGCTCACCCTTGCAGTCGCAGCCTCTCGGCCTTCCATTCTCAACCTCCTGCCTCAACCTCCTGCCAGCCGCCCCATGCATTCTGAAGCCTTGCATGGTCTCCAGCGTCTACGCCAGAGCTGCAAGATTCCAGTACTTTCTATTGTACTCGTAGGGGCTGTGCTGTCTCACGTGCCTCCATGGCCTGGGTCCATGTGCGACCTGGCATTCTGAAAAATATTCCTGCGTAGCTGCGGGAACTCGCTGGTTTGATGCTTCACTCTGTGTTCGTTGCGGGCCTCACAGCAACAATATTCGCAATACATCAGCCGCTGCGAGAAGGCGCATGGAACTCAGCTTCCGCTACATTTTCGCGAAGTACCACGAGCCTTCGTTCACGCAGCTGAACTTTTTTGCCGCTGCAGCAAACGCGTGCAGGATTTCCAGTCTGCCTGCGACGGGATTTGCAACATGTTGCAATTTCTGCTACCTGCTGTGCCGTGCGACCAGGCATGCAGCCATGAAATTGCGTTGAGGCGACGCCTTCGCCTGCCCCGCCTCTTTGCGCCAACCGCTGCGGCCCCAGCCCTGGATGTGGTGGAGCCATGGACCCATTAGGCGATCATGCCTAGCTTGCTCGCGGACGGGCTTGTTGGCCAGACGTGCGAAAGTGGTTGAGCGCGCCTGGGTCCGCGTGGCGCGCGGGGCCGTGGACCCGAAGGCCAGGTCGTGCCACAGCAGTGGCTCGCCCACACAACTGCTCCCGGCGTCCCAAACGAGGACCGTCGGCGCCTCGACCTTGTCGTCTACGGCGCCACAGCCGATGGCGGGGCGCTGTGCACCCGCATCCATGCACAGTGGAAGTGGACGGGGCGGCGCTAAAGGTCGCGGAGCTGCGCAAGCATAGCCGCATAGCACGTACACGAAACTCGCGAGGGGAAGCCCGAAAAAGCTGCTGGTGCATGCTCGGCTCGGAGATCGGGGGCCGCTGGAACCAAACAGGTGAGGAATGCAGCGGCTTCAGCGGCCGCACTCAAGGTCAAAACGTGCATCGCTGATAGGGGCTTCAGTACTCAGCACTGTCGCGAACACCCACCCCGGTGAGTGGCTGAAGATGGGCAGCGGTCAATATTGGTCATACGTGCGCGCGATATTGCAACAAACAAGCAGAAACAATTCCATCGCCGCTGCCACGATCGAGCCTGCGCACGTCATTCCTGAATTGACAAAGCCAGATTATATATGCCTCTGCCAACCCGATCTCAACGGTGCCAGTTTGAATGCGCTTGGCGCTTGCGCTCAGAGTCTGCTCAAGATGTTCCGGTACTACAACCCCCGCGTCATGCTCTCCCTAGCTCAAGGACTAAGAGCTCCCCCCTCATACTCTTCCAGATTCCAGTACTCCAACCCCCGCCCCTCTTATTCTTTTTCCTAAGTCCACGACTACAAGCCCCCCTCCCCGTTATCGAACGGGTCTGGAATCTCCTGCAACGATCTTTGAGAAGTTGCTGCATTACAACAAATAAATGAATCTTCTTGGTGTTTGGAACTCCAAACTCGAAAATCAACTTGGTGTGCTCCCTGCCTCTCAATGCACAGTACACAGGGTCGATTAGGGTTGTCCGCTTTCGTCTGTGAAATTCACCGTCGCTCGACACGCGCCCTCGCGGCTCCGTTGCTGGAGCTTTCGCTGGGCGGTGAGGGTGCTGCACATGGTGCTGTGTCGTCAGTGAAGCATTGTGTTGACACGAAGTATTTAGAGAATGTGTGGGGCCGCCCTCCGCTGGCGTGCCACCTCGTGGTTTCCAGCGACTGCACTGCCGCTGTTGACGAAAAAACGCAAAGAAAAGAGCAACGCTTCACAATGTTGCGCAATCGATACAGCAGCACATATGCAGATGTGCAGTTTTAAGCGAATGCAAAACCAAGCCGTGGAACATTGCGGCAAAATCCCAAGACACATTCTTGAAATCGATTACGTGGCACCAAAAAAATTGTGGCCAATTTGCTTACACCACAACTTCCGAAGGCAACGGGCAAGAGCTCAATGCTTTGACAAGAGCGGTGGGTGAATGATATGCATGCATGTTTAGCGCCAGAACATGGTGTTGGATAAACATCTACATTTGAACGGGTAGTTTAAGAAAAGAAGCGTCCGAGGCAAACAGGCAGTCGCCTGAACGCCCGAACGGACCATTAAGGACAACAATCCGCCCAACTTGCTGTGCGAAGTCAGTCAGCCTTTCGATAACATGCTAATGCACATGCCAACATGCCTTGACAGGCCGCCCATGTTCTTGAGCCGGCATGCTGCCACCAGACATGCACCAAGCACAAACTAAAGTGAACGAATCTTGTTTTTCAAATTTAGCTTCGGGAACTTGACACTGGCACGCATGAAACTGATTTGCTAACCGAAACAGGATTGCGCACCGTGTATCTTTCACGGGAATTTCCTTTACTCATGGGAAACATGGGGAAACAACTTTTCCCTTGTCTCCCCGCTTCTGAATTCTGCATCTTATACAACTAATTCGTGTAGTTCGCTCATGTCGCATATTGGTCATCGTTTCTTAAATCGTGGGACAGTCAAGATGTGGAGGTGGCACGACAGGTTACAGTCCGCTTGCTGCGTCTATCCATCTGTTCGCCGGTTGTCGTCCTTACGGCCAGCAGCGTGCGGCGGCATTCGTCGTGCAACGTAGGATGGACGGCCTCCGGGCGTTGCGCTCACCAGTATTTTATGGTCTTCAGTTTCATCGTTCAGTGAAAGCAGGTCCGGGCTCCGTCCCCCATGCAGGGCATTGCACGGCAAGTGCAACCGCGTAAAACCAGTTCGGTTATATCAGGAACTCGCAAAGTTGGCACCATCAGGTAACACTGCTGATCGCTGCTGCGTGCGGGGAATTGGACGTCGCTCGCAGGCAGACAGGCATCTAGTCAGGGCGCCGGATCTGCGTCGTGATCGGGTACACGCGGTGGCGAATCTGGTCAGCGAGGCGGGGTGAAGCCGAGCGTTGTCTTCGTGCTGTCGGACCGCTGTTGCACTGCTGTTGCAGAGATGTGCTCAGGTATGTTCGGGGGAAGAGACGCGGCGGTTGCATTAAGCATGTCCGCAGGCGTGACAGTGGCGTCAGTCGCGGCTCCAGTATAATCCAGTCACCCGATTCGTGTGCCGTGTATGCTGGCCACCAGGAACGAAAGCAGCGCAAACCAATGCTTGACATGCGCCAAGCTCGAAGCTGAAAGGACAAGAGGAAGCTGGCACCGAGAGGCGCGCGTCCTGCGGTGTAACACTCTTCTTGTCGGACGCCGCGTTTTCTACACACCCTCGACGTGGCTTGAGGAGGTTGTGGTTAGCTCATTCCTGTTCGTCTCGGAGCAGGTAGCAGAATTTTTTTTTCCAACGGACCTTTCCGACTGGAAGAAGATCCGGGAGCTACGACAGTCCTACGGCATCACATTGCTAGGGTCCCGGTTTAGGGCCGCAAGGCAAGCGGCTGGGCGCCTCGTCAGCGGCGAGGTCGAGCAAACGGTCCAGCGTTGCGCCGTCGCCCGGCCCCGGTGCTGTGGGACGGCTGGGCACGAGCGCCCCGATGCTGTGCTTAAGCTGGACCACTACAGACAGGGCTTCCCACCAACGTCGCGCCCACCCAGACGACGCGGCGCGACGCACGGCGGGCGGTGCGTGGAGAGCTTGGCGGCGGACGAGGTCGCGAACGAAGTGCGGCGCTGACTTCAGGGGGGTTGAAACCGACCAAAACAAGAAACAAGAATTAAGCGATTTGGAAGCTCTGCATGGTGCCCCCCGCCCAACCCAAAAAAAAACCCTCCATGTAGTGTTGGATGGCGGAGGACAAGGGGGAGGGGGGAGCTTGTAGTCTTGCATTCCAAAGACTATGAGAGGGGGGGGGGGTTGTTGTTGGGGTTGAACTTGTGCATTGGAGCGCACGATTTGTTCCAGTAGGAGTTCCAGCAGTGACTCGGCGATGGAGCGCTGCGCAGCGACTGCCAGCAGGCCAGACCAGCGAGTAGATGCCACCATCGTCAGCCCCGTCACCAGGGCTGGTGACGCTCAGCCGGGTGCTGACGTGCGGCCTGGCCGAGCTGTCGACGCAGCCGCGCGACGCAAACGCTTTCAAACTTATCCTGAACTCGTGCGCGCCCGTCGCTGCCGCCTTGTTGTTGTCGGTGTTGAAGTCGGCAGCCGTTTTGGCGCTGAAGCAGCCACCTGGCTCCGCTTGCTCGCTGGGCACCGGGCCTTGGAGGCTGCGCGCGCAGCGTGGGTGGCTCGCTGGTCTGGCCTGCTGGCAGTCGCTGCGTAACGCGCCTTCGCCGCGTCGTTGCTGGAACTCCCACTCGCGGGGGAATGCAACCTCGCCGGAGACGCGCCGGAGCTCCACGAGGTCCTTGCCGATGTGCGCTGGCAGCTCCCTGTGCCTGGAAGCCGCCAGGGACCCGGATGAGGGCCTGGTGCGGCGGGAAAAAGGTGCTGCAGAAGCCGGATGGACGCGGCATCCGCGCCCTTGTGATAGGCGACGTCCTGCGGCGACTTGTAGGGCGGGTGCTCGCGCAAGCCTTCGCGCTGCGACTCGAGACGGCGTGCCTGCCGTACCAATACGGTCTCAGCACTCGTGCTGGCGCTGAGGCTTTGCCACGCGTCCTGAGGGCTGCAACTGGAGTCGACCCTCGTGCAACAATTCAGTCCGTCGACGCGGTTGGCGCCTATGATCACGTATCTCGGCAGGCAATGCTTGCGGCCCTGCATGCCCGCCCAGAGCTCCGGCCGCTCCTCCCGTATGCTCGGCAGTTCTACGGTGCCGCCAGCACCTACGCATGGACGGATGGGCAAGGGGCTTCCCACAGCATCGTGCAAGCTGAGGGCGGAGAACAAGGAGATCCGCTGATGCCCGCCCTGTTCTCGCTTGCGCAGCACCCCGCGCTTGAAGAGGTACAGGGGCAGCTGCGAGACGGGGAGGCCATCTTTGCGTATCTCGACGACACATACATCGTCGCCACCCCCGAGCGCGTCCATGAGCTGTACTTGGCATGCCAGCGCGCATTGTGGGCCCACGCGCGCATCGAGCTCAACAGTCGCAAAACGCGCGTTTGGAACGCGGCGGGCGAGGAGCCACCGGGCATTGCAGCGCTGCAGGGCGAAGCTGACAATGCCGTGTGGGTCGGAGATTGGACGCTCCCGCCTATAGGCTCACTGTTCTCGGCACGCCTTTTGGCAGCGACGCCTACGTCCAGCAGCGCTTGGCCCTCAAACGCGAAGAGCACGACCGCCTCCTGCAGCGCATCCCGTCTGTTCAAGACTTACAAGCAGCCTGGCTACTATTGCAGTACTGTGCAGTTCCACGGGCAAATTACCTTCTGCGTTCCTTACCCCCAGCCGCGACAGCAGCCTATGCTTCCTCACATGACGCAACCGTGAGCAGCTGCCTCTCGGCGCTCTTGGGCCTTGCGGACGAACCGCTGCCCCCCCAACCAGCACGGGCAGCGCGGCTCGCGCTACGGTTTGGCGGACTCGGTCTGCGCGCAGCTGACGACGACCGTCACGCAGCCTACTGGGCTTCCTGGATGGACACCCTGCCGGTCATCCACGCCCGAGTCCCCTCAGCTGCGGAGCGCCTGCTCGCAGCCCTGCGCGACAACAGAGCTGCGCGGCTGCTTTCGCTCTTGGCTGCAGCCCAGGCAGCGGCTTACTTGACCACCCAGGGCTACGCAGTGCCGTCATGGGACGAGGCCATCTCCACTGTGCCAAGCCCGCAGTCCCAACACGACGAGCCTGCAGACTTCCTGCGCGGATGGCAGCGCAGAGCTTCCCACGCTTGCGATGAGCGCGCGCTCGAGACGCATTTTGCTGATTTGTCCCCTGCGTCCCGGGCGCTGCTGCTCTCTCAAGCCGGTCCTCACGCGGCCCGAGCCTTCACGGTACTGCCCACGTCGGATGATGTTGCAATACCCGACTCACACTTCCGCGTCCTGCTCTTGCGCCGTTTGCGCCTGCCCGTCCCGCTCGGCCCGCGCAGCTGCTCCTGCCACGGCGTGCTTGATGCGTACGGAGACCATCGAGCTGCATGCTCCACATCCGGCGTGCTCGCCTCCCGCGCACTGCCCCTCGAGCGGGCCATCGCCCGCGTCTGCCAAGAAGCCGGGGCGCGTGTCGGGCGCAACGTCGCGCTGGCCGCCATGAACATCGATGTGCCGGTCCAAGACGCGAGGCGCATCGAGGTCGTCTGCAACGGCCTCCCGCTTTGGCACGGCGCACAACTTGCCGTGGACGCGACGCTCGTCAGCCCAGTGACCAGAGATGGCCGCCCGCATGACGGCGCAGAACGCCACCCGGGTTGGGCCGTCCGCGGTGCTGCGCGGCGCAAACGCAGGCCGCACAACAATGGGCGCAGGATCACGACGCGGAACAGTGGCGAAGTCACCGTCAACTCAGTTGAGGTGGGAAAAACGGCGAAGGCCTGTGGCACAAGGCCCGTGCAACATGTGGTCAAGCCTGTGACAGCAGCAGCGCTCGAGATGCGGCATCAAGGTGAGAAAGATGCAATTCGAGCGCGCTTATCACTGGCAAGGGAAGCCTGGTGCTGCAGCCCCGCAGAATGTTGCCGAAGTCGCGGTTTGCCCGCCCCGGTGGCGGCTGCGCCTGATGCAGCGAGGCCCAAACCCACCACCTTTATAGTTTTCTTAGATCCAGGACTACAACCCTCATAGCCTTATTCTACGGACTGGGCCGTCCGCTGCCTCGTTGACGCGTGTGGCCCAGCGTGGGTCCGAACAGCTTCTGCGGCCCGTGGGTTGTAGATGTGCCTTTCCTGGGAGAGCGTGGTTCAGGGCGCTCTCCGTGCGCACCCTGTCCATTCTGGGACCCGCGCGTTACCGATGTGCCCTCCTTGGATGAGAGCTTGGATTTGGCCAGCCCGGACTGCGCTCGCATAGGTGCAGGCTCGTTGTCCTTGCACTCGAGGTCGGAGGCCGCTGGAGCTCAGAGGCTGCCCAGTTTGTCCGCCTCGTCGCTCGCTGCCGGGCCCGCGCCGTCCCTCGCCCGCTGCGACCTGCAACCATCGCAGCCTTCACCTCCCGATGGTCTGCCCTGCTTGCCTGTTCTGCCGCCAGAGCCTTCGGTGCCAGCCTGCTTGGTCTTTCCCTTGCCGGCACTGCCAATGTCGACGGCGACCAGCCGCTGCTCAGCGAGGTTCTTTCTTCGACTCGCTTCGACGAGACCCCGCCCCTTGCCAGCCGTCTGCCACCGCGCCCTTGACAGAGCCTTGCCGTGCCTGCAAGCCTGGACTTGACGCCGTAGGACGTCGCCTTGGGTTTGGGCGTGCTGCACTGGGACCGTGTCGCGGATTGTCGAAAAAAAAAAAAAAACGGGCCGAGCCCGGCCCTAACCCGAGCATACCCGAGCCCGACTCTTCCTAGGTCGTTGGAGCATGTTGGAGCCGGACACGGACGCTGGGGGTAAACGGAACCCGTCCCATGTGGCATATGAGACGGAACCATGTGCACATGCTGTACACCCCCCTTGCTGCACAATTGCAGCGCGCGGCAACATGACGTAGGGCTGAATTGTTTTCCGCCGGCAGCAAGCATCCATGTGTATGGCTCCGCAACAAGTGCGCACCAATACGACGACCGAGAGGGTTTGGGCTTCAAGGCGGTGCAACAAAGTCTCGCCATGTCTCACCTGTTATCCGTGCCCCGTGGTACTCGCCTACAGTTTTCGGGGCCTACACTCAGGCAGGGCGCGCATTCGCATCCTGGTCGCTGGCAGCGAGCCGCTGCAGTTCCGCACTCGGGGCAATGAGTCTAACGTGCGAAGCATTGTTCTTGTTCGCGATTCCTTGCCCTGGCTGCCGCGACATGCCGCGAGCGTGTCCAGTCGCTGGCATGTGAGGGTCGTTTTGTTTCCAGCGAATAGGCGCAATGATCCCGCCCGCCACCGCTCGGCCCGGGCCGGCATATTCGGAAAAGAAACAGCCGGAAACCTGCGCTTTCCAGACATGAATCTCCCAGTATTCGTAGCCGATGCACGCCGCAAACACATCTTATCACATCTTCCGCGCCGGTGCGCTCTATGCGGCCGCTCTTTGAAATCCACCTCGTCGAACAAATCCCCCATATGGGCGGAGCCATCTGCACAGCCCGCAATTGCATCCCGCTTGCCGAGCCACGCTGAGACTCAACCTAGCCCCTTCCAGCGTCTGCTGACCAGCTGCGTGCTCCGCGGCTACAGGCTGCCCTCGCTGGTCTTGGCTTTTGCAAAAACACCGGCTGCGCCGAGCTCTCCTTCAAATTGCACAAGCCTGAGTTCCTTGCACGCAAAAGTCCGACCCGTTCCGTCGCTCTCGCCCCAGCCCTCCATGATCTGCATCCGGAGCTGGCCTTTGTCGATGATGTCCACATCCTGCCGGGTGGCACTTCTCTACAAGTACCGCTGTGTCGATAAGTTGATCGCGCTTCAATGCTTCCACACCACGTGTGTGGAATGCGGGCGGTATCCTGCTCGTTGCATTTCTGCAATTGGCGCGTGAGTCGGCAATGCGGGTTTGTGAGGTCGCTTGAAGCCTACAACAGCTCGGCCAGGTTGGTTTTGGGCGTGCCCATCGGCAGTCCGGCTTCCATCGAGCCACACTTGCAACAGTCGTGCACTCGCCAAGCCGGTCTTTTCCAGGCACCTTTCGTGCGCGCAGCGCCACCCGCCAGAAGCCACCGGGGCATACCGTCCACGATGATGTTGCCTTGACAGACTGTTGTGTTCTGGGACCCCAAATGGGCTGCCTTTGCTTGCTGCTGCTCGGGCCCAGCTTGCCCTGCGCTATGGAACCCAGCATGCCGCGACGCATGGAGCTTGTACAGCTACAGGCTTAGCGTTGTGGGGAGCAGTCCAGGTTGTGGTCGACACCACCCCTCGTGTCGCCGTTGACTGCAACCTACCAGATCTCTGCAACTCCGGCAGCTGCCGCCCCTGCGTGCTGGTCACAAGAACCGGCGGCAGGTGAAGCCCAGAAACTGCCACTTTTCTCTGACTGCCGTGCCCGGTTTGCACGCCTTCCACTGCGGAGTGCATGCATCTCAACCTACTTGGTCGGCCGCTCTGCTCGCATTCGCAGTTGTTTGTGCCTTCGCGATCAGCCTCCTTTTCCTGCCGCTCTCCGGCTGCGAATGTCGGTAATTCCTTCTGTCTCAGCTTTCCTACCCACCTCCCCCTCGTCTCCGGTCGCATGCTGTAACATTTCCGGAGCCTCGCCCTGGACTCGGCCGACCAGCACAATGACCACGAGGATGCAAGAAGGTGCGTCGGGCGTGCAAAACTAAGTCCAGATCGTTGCCACTCAGTCGTGGCAAGGGGCTTAGTGCTCGAGATCTCCCTCGACACAGTCGCCTCTGTTGGGTATGAGGCTTTGCAGGACAAGCGGTGGCTCAACGCCCCGGCTCCCAGCCAACCCGCGGCGAGGACCAAGTCTGAAAGGGAACCGAGAACACAAATTCAATTGAACTTTCCGGTTTTGTTCCCGGAACGGACGTCACCCGAATGTTTCACCTCTGGACGTTGAAAAATGTTGGAAAACATTGAGCGCAGAGCGTTTATATGATTCATATGTTCGAAGATGTTTGAAGTTTTCATTGCGAATTCATAAACTTCAACGATTCTAGAAGACCTTTAAATTTTTATTGAATTTGGCAGGACAGGCTGAACATGCGAAGCAGCGCAGCGGCTCGTTCGAGACTTGGTGCGCGTCCGAGCCCAACGGGCACCACCGGCGCTGCGAGCCGCTGCCGCCTCCGCCTGGACGCGACGGTGGTGGGCGGCTTTAGCCGTCGCGGTGCAGCAGGCCGTAGCCAGCACGGCCCTGGGCAGCCCGTGGCCCGCCCCGCCACACCCAAGCCAGTGGCAGGGCCCGGAACTGGACCGTGTGCTCGACCTCGCCGAAGCGGCGGGGCCGAGCCGGTTGCCATTGCGCTAGTTGGCCGTAGCGGGGTAGCCTACTGTAGTTTCGGCGGACAGGTAGACGGACCCTTGGTACTCCTCAGGCACAACCAAGAGTGGTTGACATGTGGCAAGGAAACGCGCTGCTTTACTCGACATCTGCACATTCCTCACCTCCAGACAGACAATGTATGTGCCGTGCACGTAAGCTTCGCATGTGCGGGCTCGTCCCCTCCTCATCTTCCTGACTACACGTGGCCCCCAGCTGAAGAACTACACAGCAGCCGAATGGCAACAGAACAAAGGTCCCCGAATAAGATTGAAAAGTATGCACAGGTGGATCTGGCTTCTTCGTTCACAGACACTACATCTCAGAGGCAGATACACCTGCAGGCCTGCATAATTTTGACGGGTCTTGCCGTCAAGTTACATCGGACGATGGCTGTTTGAAGCCCTCTTAGTCCGTATACGTTCAAGTTCCCAGTCAAAATATATATAAAAAGAAATATCCGAAAGATATTCCCAAAATGGGAGCAGTCGGAATCGAAATATAATTCCATTCCGAAAGATAGAGAAATGTGCACGCACTAAAACGACATGTTTTCTCGAAAGGAAATGCCGCAGGCGTAAAAGTCCGGGAAAAAACATGTTAATTGCAGTTCAGATCATGTGCGCGTTCCATGGACGAAGATGGACAACAGGAAAGTGTGAGAACCAAACCGAATCGTCTGAGACGCGGCGGGAATCAGCAGGATGTTTTGCAAATAATTGACGTCATACAGTGCCATGCACGTATATGCAGCTTGGTTTGGCGGAAAACACGCGTCAAGAGCTAATCCTCTGTTATTCTCACCACATGGATATTGCAACGGGAAAGAGGAAACCGCGGCGGTCTTGCTCAGGACAAAGATCGAAGCCAGTTGAGCCTTGCAGAGGGCAAGCCGCACCCAAGGCATTGGACCGAATTGCCTTGACTGCGCATTGTGGCAGCTGTGCACGGCATTCTGCACGAAGTGCAGGAGGTGCGCCAGGCAAACTTTCGACGACAGCCGAGCATTGCAACATGTAGCAGTCCCGGCTACAGAAGTGGCAGCATATCGGCATTGCACCGCTTCAGTCTCCGACCATGAGGCGATCGCATCGACCGAGCATTGGAACAGCGACTTTACTTGCCAGAAGCTTGGCTCATGGATCAGAGTTTGATCGGGGAACGTGCCATCGTTTCGCTTATGCTTGAAAGATGAAGGCTCAAGTTGGAACGGCCTCATGCTGGAGGCATTCCACCAGCTCACCGGTTTTTGAAATTGCGCAAAGCTTTTTGCAGGAGCAGGGGGCATTTTCCACGTGCTGGGCAGCACCGGCAACGTTCGGACCTTACACCTTATACTTGTAGGGCCGCAGGGCTGTAGTATCCTCTTCAGATGGGATACGATGAGAAAACCCATTATTCACCTGCTCGTCGGCAGCTTTGAGAGTCTAAGTGGTCCTCAGGTCTACACCGTGCACATCGGGACGAAACCCAGCTGTGATTGCAGCTGGCCAAAATCCGAAAAATATTTGGGATACGGAGGGCTATCAGATGCAACGAGGGCATGGTAGGGGCACGCTGCCGAGGCCCAGATTTCTTGAAAGGTCGTGGGCCATGCAAGCACGGGCCTCACTGCAGTACAACGTGCCAACCAGTGCAGGTTGCGAGCTGGGATGAATAGAAGAATAGCAAGATGTGAAGATGTTTTTCACCCGCCTTTTGCAGCTGCAAACCAAACAGGGTCTAAGTCTCGCTGCAAACTATGCCGTGCCAGGTCGACGGAATCATTGCAAGTAAGTAGAATAGGAAAGTTGGTTGGGAAACAGGGAGACGTTTTGACGAGGCGCATGTCGTGCAGTATCGTACAGTCATATCCTGCCACCGTTCAGACCCACTACCATGGTCAGGCGATTGTTTTCAATTTTGTGCTTGGTTTGCTTGATGTCCTTAAGCCCTACGTGCTGCAACGCTGCCAGCATTGCCCGAATAAACAAAGTAATCGTGCATCTCATTGTGCTATGCGAGAGTGAGGCACATCCTGTTCATCTGGCTTCGTGTGCTACGGCTTGAAGAGGACTTGTGACCGTAAGCTTCTGATCAGAACAGGAGCTGTCCGATCAAAGGCCGGAGCCAGGAGCGAGCTTGGGAGTCACCCGCTGGATCTACCGTAGCTTTGTGTCATCTCCGTCAACATCCGCCATCAGGCCACGCAGCGAAGCCAGAAAATAAGCTTAAAGAGTTGGTCGCTGCCGTGCGCCATCAGCTCCGTCGGGCGGTAATCACTGGCTGAGGCCGTGCTTGTCATATCTTGTGCTCTCGCCTACGACAGGCAACTGAAGAGAAGCGGTTAGGGAAGCTGCCTCAATGACAGGGCGACAGCTGGCAGAAAAGTTGCACCAGCTGTTGGTAGGTTGCTTTTCCCCGGCAGTCCGAGTGCAAGCTAAAAGGACACGAAGACCAGTCTCGCCTGGCTCCGAAGCGAAGAGCTGCGGCAAAAAAGCATAAAGCCGAAGAGAAGCCAAAGTGATGGTTAAGCGAAGTGGCCGCAGCAGAAGTGAAGACTTGAAGCAAAGGGCGGCGTAAACTTCGGGTAAACAAAGACCTGCAGGAGATCAAAAAAAAAGTAGCGTCGAAAAGAAGACCAAAGCAAGTGCCAAAGCGAAGAGTGAAGTTTAAACTACAAAGGCCAAGGCCAGAAGCAAAGACAAGTTGAAGACAAGACCAGGGTTAAAAGGCAAGGACCCCAAGTAAAGAGCAGTTGAAGACAAGACCTAAAGCTAAAGCCGAAGACAAGAAGCAAAGACAAGTTGAAGACAAGACCAGGGTTAAAAGGCAAGGACCCCAAGTAAAGAGCAGTTGCAGACAAGGCCTAAAGCTAAAGCCGAAGACAAGAAGCAAAGACAAGTTGAAGACAAGACCAGGGTTAAAAGACAAGGACCCCGAGTAAAGAGCAGTTGAAGACAAGGCCTAAAGCTAAAGCCGAAGACAAGAAGCAAAGACAAGTTGAAGACAAGACCAGGGTTAAAAGACAAGGACCCCAAGTAAAGAGCAGTTGAAGACAAGGCCTAAAGCTAAAGCCGAAGACAAGAAGCAAAGACAACTTGAAGACAAGACCAGGGTTAAAAGACAAGGACCCCAAGTAAAGAGCAGTTGAAGACAAGGCCCAAAGCTAAAGCCGAAGACAAGAAGCAAAGACAAGTTGAAGACAAAGACCAGGGTTAAAAGACAAAGATCACAAGGAAAGACTCAGAAGCGAAGGCAAGTTGAAGATAAAGACCATGGAAAAACACGAAGACCAGAAGCAAACAAACGTTGAAGACAAGGACTAACTCAGCCGCAGAAAGAGTAAGCACAAAGGCGCATGGAAGAATGTTGAAGAAAAGACCAAGGTCAAAGCAGAAAGCCCAAGCATTCCAAGTCGAAGGCCGCGGCTAAGTTAAGGTCAGACAAAGCTTTGAGAAGTGGGGAAGATGAAGACAAAGAACGCACAAATGCAAAGCGAAGGATCAAGACACAAGAAGAGAGTAAGACAAGAGACGCCCGAAAGAGTTTCAGTTATGTTATCAGCAAGGTGCAAGCCCAAAGGGAAGGAAAAGGAAGCGTTGCATTCAGGGCGGAGGCCAGAGAGTCCGCTCCTGCATCAGACAGGAGAGACCCAGAGAGCCCAATACCCCTTAATTAAGGAATATAGCTTATTAAATCATAATATGAAGCCCTATATAATTTAAGCCACATTCCTTAATTGAGGGGTGTTGGGCTCTCCGGGGATGAAGCTTACGAAGACCAAGCCTTTCAAAGAGCGAAGAGGAGAGATCAGGTTCCTGGAAAGTATGCACCTGAAGCAAACATGCAAAGCGCAACCCTTGAAGCTGGGGGAAGATGGTGTTGTTGGCAGTGGATGTGGAGAGTCTTGCCCTGAAGTGACGAGGTGCTAAGATAAGCTGCCAAGGACAGGCAGAAAAGCTTTGAAAGCCGTAGCCTCTAGATCGCTGCATACAGTAGCTCCTTTCTGCAGCTGGGTGCTGCCAGGAATTGAAGGTGAAAGGTCCGCAAGCGAAACTGGCAGCTTCCATTCACCGGGTCACCTCAGACTGTGGCCTCGGCCTGTCTTGCCGATTCCTCTGACAGGAAAAGAAAAAGATGAGAGATCCGTTTTGCAGTGTCATTGCCAGTCGGAACAGCTAAAAGGAAAAGCAGAAGGTCAGCATGGGGCCGGTGCTGGTACATGGTTCGCGGCACTCCGTGACGGAGCGTGCTTCCGGGAGTCCGGGCAGTGTTCCGGAAGTTTCAAGAAGGAGAGGCCGAACTACAAAGAAAGGCATGACGATAATGAGCAGGGTTGAGCCTTCGTAGGGTGCTCGCATCCTCGTCCCTGGTTGCGGCAGGACGACTACAGAATTTGGCAAAGTGCCCTCTTGACTTCGGAACTGAAGTCTGCAGCCCCATCCTAAGAAAAGGCCTGCCTGAATGTTTCCGAGAAGAGGCGGGTGGACTTCTCCAAGTTCCGAATGCTCAGGTTGAGCCACTATTCAAGAGACGAGCCAAGTGGGCTTTGCCACTGGCAGAGAAGGACTGATCACCCCTGCCGCCGCTTGCTGCAGCTAGATCTAGGTGGCCAGAGTGTGGCAAGCATCACATCCCCCAAACTGCAGGAAGTGCAGGATGCTTTCAGAAAAGCGACGCGAGGGCCGAAGACTCAGCTGCTGCTTGCTTCAGGCTTCAGCGCTTTGCCCAAAGATCTGACAGCCTCAGGGACGACGCTGCTTGTGGTCAGGAGACTCGTCTTAGCGCACAGTCGTGCCACTGGCAATGCCTTGTATGCAACTGCCTCAACCTGTTGCCTGTTCATCGCAGCGTTTGGCTGAGATGCTGTTAGTAACAGTGTGACATGTGCCCTGCAGAATGAGCGGCGATCGTGCAGATGGCAGTGCAGCTTCAATTGGCATGCCGCGTGGCTGCTGTGTTCTTTCTTGGCCGCTGCCGCATCGTCTCGGTCGCATATACTGGACGATACTGTAGCAAAAGCATCGAAGGACGGCCATGTTCAGTTTCCTGCTAGTCGTTCGGCTGGCTTGCGCGGTCTTGGCGCCAATCTCAGTGTGCTAACATGCAGTCTCAATATTTTCAAGCAGAAAGCAATGCCCAACAGATTCGCACTACACTCTCCCAGGCTCCAATCATGGATTGCGATGAAACCTTCAACTATGTAGAATTCCAGCAGCATCGTTCCGTGCTCGTCTTGGCAAGCTTGGCAGTTGTTTGATTTGCCCCAGTACTGCATCACCTGATTGAGCTATTGACGAGCTGCCTTGCTTTGCATATGCTCTGTCCATGCTAAGGAACCCATACATTATGTTACGCACGGCACCGGCATGCAGACTTGGGTGCCGATTGCAGCAATATCAGTCGTCCAATGCGACATGCAAGCTGATGCACACACGGGGAATCAGGGGCTTACGCACAGGAGTATTCACCGCAGTTCGCATTGCGCTCGCGGCTTGCAAGCAAAAGCACTACCAGAGTGGGCAATCGGGCCAGTACGGAACCGTTCCTTTCAACCTTCGAAAGGTATGTTTTCGTCGAGCTCTATGCGCTTCCCATCCGCCTCGCCAAAGTGTTGGGCTTCAACAAGGCCACGGCCACGGCTGTTGAGGATTTAAGAACTTAAGGGTTGCACTTGACCACGCCATGGCTTCTCTAGTCATGTTAATGATTAATGTCTCTGCACGTCGACGCGCCACATTGCGTTTCAGGGACCGATGGGTTCTTGTAGCACAGCCAGCATGAAAGCCGAAACGGGCCTAGAGGAAGTATGAAGCACATTGAAGCAGTCGTAGTTGTTTGCAGAGCAACTTGCAGCTGATGGGCTGGGAGTCGATTGTTTCTGCTTGAGGTCACATCCGTCAGCCGACGGGGCTGTGCCTAAGTTGCTTGCTTCGGATGCTTTGCACCATGGCAGGTTCAAGCCTTCTATTGCCTTCGAGGGTCCTGTGGACTTGCGAGCGCTTTTTGCGACTTCCATCAGCAAGGGCGAGTCAGTAAGGATTTCGACGATTACTCTAGATGTGGTGCCATTCACAGTTGTGCTTGTTGTTGGTGCAGACGCCAGAGTTCAGGAAGCCAGCTTCTGCGATGCAGTTCAATGCTCCTGCGGCACCAGGGTGGGCTTCTTTGCATGTGACGCGTCAGTAGAAACAATTAGAAACACGTATTTCCCGCATCGGCTGTTTCTTGCATCTCCAAATGATAGGTGGCAATCCTCACCTTGTGCTTTCTGGCTGGGGCAAGTGGCATGCTTAGAAGCATGCCCTCAGCAGTGGCATGCGGCGTGCATGAGGTGTGGACACAATGACAAGTTCGATGATGTCTCAGGCGGAATGTTCCACTCCTCTGTTGCCGTGTTGCCCTCTACCACGTGCATGCATCTTGCCTACAGTGGCCTGCAGATCGATTTGCGCATTGATCATGAACCCCTTGCCCGCTCCTCATTGTCAAACCACCCCGCATGGCAAACCATGGTATACCCTGAGAGAAAGAATCATCACGAAGGAGGCCTGAACAGTGTCTCCCCCGATGTCGGCAGTTCTTGCAATCGCGAACATCCCGTCCCCGATGCCACGCATGCATATGTATGCCTTTACAGAGCAAGGCATGCTCGAAGCCAATGTACTTCCCATGCGCGGCCGACAGACAACCTACATGAAGTCTACAGGGCTCTACAGGTCCAAAATACACTTCCTAATTCTCATCTAGAACAGTCTTTGGGGCTTGTGCAGGAGGACTAAGGGGTCATTTAGCCAGAGTTCGCATGTTCGAGTTTCGCCGCCACAGGCAGTAGGGTTGCTGCGCTTCTGGTCAAGCAACTTCAGCACACAACGAAGTCGTAATCTCTTCCCACTCCCGCGATCCCATGCAAACTGCTCCAAGGTATGCTGTACTCCTCGGTTTTGCAGCATGGATGCGCCGGCGCTACGCAGTGGGACTTGGATGTGGGCGTCGCTGCTCAGGTGGTTTGTGGAGACTTTTGTTTACTTCCTGAAGCTTTTGCGGATGACAGAGTCATTGACGTGCAACTGTCGCGGCCGAGGTCCTTTGCGGTCCTTCTAGGGATGGCCGTAGCCGCACCGTGCCATGCCCAGTTCTGGAACGAATGTTGTGGTGAAGTTTTTGTTGACATTAGCAGAACTTCGCGTCTCATGGCTGAGGATGTTTGTGCCGATGGGTCTAGCCGCACTTGCTCCACAGAATTTGGGCTTCCTCCGACGATTGGCTGCATGTCTTGCTGGGTGTCTGGGTATTTGACTGGCCCATCAGTCAGTGTCAACTCGTTTGCAGGCGTCCTCGGCATCGCCATGCTGGCACTCCTGGTCTTCGCGGTGGTTCCTTCACTCGTGGACTGGCGCTCCTTGGCAGCACTTGAATTGAAGATGGGAGGAGGCATGCCAGTCATCGAAGAGCATGGCATGATGCACCCTTCAAGAGTGTAACGAGCAGACCATGGAATGGAGACGGCTCAGAACCTATCAAAAGCTCTCTGCGCGAGGATACTATGGCTCGCGCTTGCCTGTTTGGACGAAGCTGGGCTTCGATCAGCTGGCTTCAATCGTTGCTTGTAGTTCAGGCTTGACAGGCTTGCTCACGGTCGCGGAATTTGCGCTGATGCTATGTATATATATAATATACACATACATACACATATCACATATCCATATATGCGCGTGTGCGGAATGTATATAATACATAATATAGTGTGTATATATATTTATGTTTATATTTATATTTAGGTATGATGTGTATATATATATATATGGTCACCCCCCCCCCCCATGACAGACCATGCCCTTTCGACTCAGTCGTAGTGCATGGTCTGTGATCGGGGGGAGGGGGCACTCAGCTTTCAAAGCCTCAATTCCAAAATTTCCAAAATTTCCAAAATTCTCTCCCCTAACTTTCCGGATTTCCAAAATTTCCAAAATTTCCAAAATTTCCGAAATTTCCAAAATTTCCAAAATTTCCAAAATTTCCAAAAAGTCCGCCCTTATGTTTTGGAAAAATCCTGTCGACTAGGTCGGGAAATTTTGGAAATTTTGGAAATTTCGGAAATTTTGGAAATTTTGGAAATTTTGGAAATGCGGAAAGTTAGGGGAGAGAATTTTGGAAATTTTGGAAATGCTGGAATCTGTTCTATATATGACTCAAGTAAGATTTCTGAAAGAAACGCCGGCGTATGCTGAAAACTAGATGGCGCGGGTGGCATCGCAAATCTTCCAGCTCCTGCTACCACCTATGCTAGCAATCTCGCCTAGGGTGTTCAAGTGAGGGTATGCAGAGCTGTTTTGTCCAGGCCAATGCTTCCGCAGAACTGCAGGAAAGCTTTCTCTGCATTTTGGTGCGGACCTTGTTCTTTGCGAGTGGACACCACCAGAGTTGATTGCAGCTGTATGCACCTGTATGTGCCTGTGTCACGCAGTCTGCTTGCGTTTTGTTGGATTGATGGCTCGCCGTCGAAGCTAACAGTCAATGCTTCACTGAAGTAAGGGACAAAGCAGCCAAGAACGACACACTGTAGTGCTTACTATGTAGTGTATCAGCACAACCCTCATCCATACACGTGTGCTCTGTAATTCCTTTCTTGGTAGGACACCCGCGCGCCTTGTCGTGCTAGTCTCCGCATCGGACCAGATTACTTGCAAAGGCAAGGGCTGTCAATACTCATGCCCATATTTACACGAATATCTCTCTATCTATCTGTATATCTATATATACATATATGTATTGATACTCCTACATATAGTATTGCCATTGAACATACTGACATTGATCATTTGTTGAATGCTCAAGCTAATACCAGCATTACTACTAATATTACACTTCTATAAAGCTTAGTACGAATATGCATAACACAAATACTAAGATTGATTAGTATTGCTCTTAGTACTCCTACGCATATCAATAACCATATTCATATTGATAATAATGTATAATAATACCAATACTAACACACACCTGTATGTACTAATGTACATAAACATGCATACCACCATATTAAAATACAAATCCTTTAACTCACTCATGAATTCAACTGTTAGAATTTCACGTGGTCAAGAGTAATAACAATACAAACATTCTTTCGAATGTATATCATCAATAATATGCTAGTACTAACGCTAACACTACTGCTAATACTTAACACAAAATCTTTACTAACATCAATATTTACATAGCTATTTATACTCCTACGAATACGAATACGTAAACCCTTGTGCGTTAACAGTAGTGCTATCACCAACACTAATACGGACTTTGATAATCTGCTGCATATTCAAGAATGCCACTAGTATTACCAGCATGAACACTCATATTATGGCTATTACGAGTATAAATAGTCCTACTTCTACTAGTATTGACATTAATACTCCTACGAATACCAATAGTATATTCATATTGATATGAAAACTAATACCATTACTAATAGACACCTGCATATACTCATGTACATAAAATACGTACCACTATCTTAAGATACAGATATATACATCAGTGCATTCATGTATTAATGCTTTGGCATAGGCATATACCCATATACCAATGTATCAATATACTTCTCGTTGTTGTATGAATATACTATACGAATATGTGACTATAATCATATACGGCTACTGCACTATGCAAGAATACCGACATGACAAGTTCGTATACTAATATGCCAACATACTGATATACTTATACATGATTAGATAAAACAGTAATATAGTACACATATTCGTACACTAATATGCTAACGTACGAATATACTGGTATGTCAATATACTAGTAAGCTAATACAGCAGTATAGTAGTGTAGTCATGCACCAGTTGTACTAACATGTAAAATATACTAGTATACAAGTATGCAAATATTTTGCTGTCCGAATACATTGATGTATTGATATACTAATCTGCTAATATACGAGACTATCAATATACTAACATATCAAAACTAACTAGTTCTAATATTGATACTAATACTAGCACTTCTGCGAATATAAGCTGCTGTTAAACCCAGCATTAAGACTGATACTGATACTACTCGTAGCAGTGGTGCTGTATTACTGACATTGACACTGGCACTAGCGCTAACTCTAACACGAACATGAGCACTAACACTAATTTATAGTTGGCAATATTGATACGTATACTTACAGCAAGCAATAGTACTAATATTAATAACAATACTCACCCTAATACCGATACTACCACAAGACTATTACGTAACTCATGTGCCGCACGTCTGGTGCTATACTATATACCTCATGTAACGGTTTTGCTTCACAGAATATCGTTGTGCACGGTGTTTTTTAGACCCGTGGTCTGTCACCGGGGGGGGGGTGAGCATATATATATATATATATATATATATATGTGTGTGTGTGTATGTGGCATTATGTATGTTTCTCTCTCCCGGCGTGTCTCGGTCGCGCGCTCCTTTCCCGTGCTTGTGCGTTCCTGCGCTTGCTCTTGTGTGAGGGAGTGTGTGTCTGGATCGAAGGATGGGCAACCATTTGCTGTACAACTTCGGAGTTGGTGGCGGAGGTGCAGGCGCAGATCTCTATGGAACGGAGCCATGGACTTTCTACGCGAAGCCCTTTGCATGCAGGAACATGATTCGATCCCTATTTGCCCGTTTCAACTTGCACTCTGGCTGCTTGCGAAACTCTGCTTACATCAGGAACCTTTTGCTGAACTTTAACCTGGTCGCGCTGTTGGCAGTGCCTGCGATTCTATGTTCGCTCCGACAGCGCCAGCTGACACTCCTGCTGATTCCGATGTATGTGACTTTGGCAGCCCGGCTTCGGCAGTGAGTGAACGGCCGAAACTCGAGGAGTGGCTGCATGTATAGCTGACCCACATCACATCATCACCCCTGACGGTCTTAACAGTTGACACGCTGACTCTGGCTGCTTTTCCGTGATCTTCACAAAAGAGGCGATGTTCACGAAGATGGCGCACAAAGAGGAACGTTCAGTCCTCAGGCACCTTCCGCCCGAGGTCCGGCCAGCCTCATGTATGACCGAGGCTTTCTCACAATGGTATATCCCTTGATTTGCCTGTCCGCAGAGCCTCAGCTGACAATGGAAAGCCGAAAGGCGAGTTGCGTCATGCTGCCCTTTTGCCTTTGTTTGAGTTTCAACGAAAGCTGGCGACAAAGGCCACTACGTTGGATACGGTGGTTTCCGGTGCCGAAAAACTAGCGGCTGGGCGTCGTGGGTAGTTAAACCTGGCAAAGGAGTCAGAAATTCAGCACGTTTCGTGTCCAGCTGTCAAGCGCAGAGACGTCACTGGCATCCAAACTCTTGAACAGTGCCTCGTGTGCCGCAAAGGTTTGCCAACTTATGGCCTCATCATGTGAAATCTATTCTTTCTAGCATCAGTATCATCATCATCACTATTCTTTCCAGTATCAGTATCATCTTCATAATCATCACGGTTTCTCGTAGGCTTTCATACCTCAATTGCTATCCAAGGTGGGTTTATGCCTTCGAGAGTCAGATTCAGCTCTGAAGAGGCCGACATGGAGAGCCAGCAAGGCCGGCGAGCAAAGACAGAAGCAGGCTTTAGGGTTTAGGGGTTTAGGGCCTAGGGTTTTAGGGTTTAGGGTTTAGGGGTTTAGGGCCTAGGGTTTTAGGGTTTAGGGTTTAGGGGTTTAGGGCCTAGGGTTTTAGGGTTTAGGGGTTCAGGGCCTATTAGGGTTTAGGGGTTCAGGGCCTAGGGTTTTGGCTGGGCTGAAGGGAGTCAGAGCTTGGTGCATTGCAGTCCCTGCTCAACAAAGGGGCATAGGGTTTTAGCAGGCCAGTTGCAAAAGCGTTTAGGGGTGCAGTTCGAAGAGGCTTGGATGCAAAAGCGTGTAGGGGTGCAAGCCTGCAGAAAAAAAGGGTTTAGGGGTCTCTGAACCCGGCAGCACCTCAGCAGGCCTGGCTGCAAAAGGGTTTAAGTTTAACGGTCTCCAAACGAGAAGGCTTTGCTGTTGAGGAGTGTTCGCTGGCACGAAAAATCCAAGCCCATGCTGTAGACGGGTTTTCGACTAAGAGCCCAGCTGCAAAAAAGGGGGGTTGAGGGTTTAGGGTAAAAGCCAGAAAGTTGGAATATGATTATCCTAAACCCTTTATGGTAAATTATAAGGTATCCTACCCTGAAACCATATTCCAACTTTCTGGAGTTCCCTTTACAGGGTCCACCGTCGTCTGGCCAGGCTTCAGTCAGGTAACAAAAAGCGGGAACGAAGAGAAGACAGGGCCAGGCTAGCTTCAAGCTACGAAGTGCTCTCCGGGCGGAGCTGAGCAAGTTGAGAAACCTTTCCGACTGAAGATTCGCGCTCGGCCTGCGAGGTGGTGTCAACATCCTTGGCTGCAGCCGTTGTCGTGGTGTTTGCCACCATATCTTGTTCAAGAAGTGCTGCCCTACACTTCCATTTCAGAGCGCCGCTGCAACTCTATGCCACCTGACTTTGCAAAGGACTCGTTTCTTAGACCTTGTGCCTTGGGTTCTCGGCCGGAACAGGGTTTGCGCCAATAGTTAGGTTTGAGTTTGCACCACCACCGGCATCATAATTCGCTCGTCGGGTCCAGTAGTCCAGGGTTCAGGCGAAGGCTTTGCACACAGTTCCTTCCGCTTCTTTACGGCGGCGGCGGTCCGTCGAAACCTTGCGCATGTATAGTAGACTTAGTATAATACATACATTACAAACACATATCTATATATATATACACACACATTTGTATGGATACTTGCTTTATGTACTCTTAATTATTGAAGCAAAACATCTGAATGGCAAAGCTGGGTTCCCAGAGCTTGAGAAAAGCTCAAAAGCTTCTCATTGCTGTTGCCTATGAGTCATGCTTCAGAAGCAACCTCGAAGCATAGAGCCAGTCTGCCAGCGATGGTCGAGCGTCTAGGTACCCTGAAGCAACAACAGCTGTGCTCAGCTCCTTTTGTGGGGGCTGCCGTCGATTTCTGATGATCCGACTGCAAGTTGCAAAATTTGCGTAACATTCACATTGACCGTAATATCAATATGTTGTTGGTGTCGTCTCTTCGGTTCCGTTTGACAGCCGTCCTGTTGAGCGACATCGACTCAATAGGACTGATAGCGTAAATGCCCAGACCAACTACCGCAGACCTTGCCAGGCTTTGTCCGAGTGTGAGTGTCAAAAAAATATCAATATGGGTACTGGTGAATATTCATTGATAGGTGCATATACATGCGCACACGCGTGAGTACACACGCACATATGTATACACACATGTACAGATACGTAGCTTTGTCGAGAATGCCGCGCCCCCCCAACTATTCAAGTCAAAGCTGGAACCCCGCTCCAGAACTCGCAAGCCTTCGTGGCATCGGTTGAATCTCGCAGCTTTATGTGCGCTAGTGCATTTTGGACCCCTGCTGCCCGCACCGTGAAATTTTCCTGCCGCGCCTCAACTCAGGAGAAGATTTACTACCAGGGTGCTGCTGGTCCGTCTTCAAGCGTTAGAAGTGGCGTCTGCGTGGGCAAGGACAGAGCTGCTTTCGGGATTTCGACGTTGCAGGTTGCAGTAGTCCAGTAGGCTACGCTTCCGAGAGTCTCAGCAAAGCTCCATGTACATGGCATAGCACGAACCACCGGTTCGGCGCTTGAGGCTTCGTCAGCTCACGAAAGAATTGAAAGTGATTGGCGACGAAGTCACACGAAGTCCACCAGCACACTAGAAACGCTAGACTACTCACTTCCCTGATCAGGGCGGAGCTTCGGCCATTTTCATTTTCTCCTTCAGGAGTGGTACCGCTTTCCTTCCAGCTTCTTCCTGCCCAGCACCGAGGCAAAGCGCGGGCTGATCCCATAAGCGGCTATGTTCATAAGGTAATGTAGAAGGCGGGAGCTTTCTGGCGACGTGACTGGGCACTACGTGTTAGACCTCGGCCAATTGAAACGTAGATGAATGACAATTGTGACGCAGCCACAGTGCCTTTCTTGCATTGATACAGTTGGATGCTGCACGCTGGCTCCAAGCATGTACGATCGCACCCTCAGATTGTCCTGACATGGGGCAGTGGCTGCTCAAAGCTTTACTGTACCTGTGCAACCGTAGACAAGCACCCTTGCGAGCTGAGCCTAAATTCGGCCACCCTATCCGGAGCTTTCTGAGCGCAACAAATAATAGGGCAGCATCCACTGAGCATCCACTGGTTGGCAGCCATCTGACACCAGAAGCCTGCCTCCTGTGACCTAGATTCATCCTGCCGCCAAGCTATATGGCTAATGGCGGTGCGCATGGTCCTGCTGAGATCTTCAATCGCTTCTGCCAGCTCAAAGGGGTGAAACCACAAATCCAGTAACTTGGCGACTGTGTGCTGCATAACAACTTGGGGTACCTGTGTGGATCTGCGAAAGCCGCAACTATAAGGGCTACTATTGGGTGTAGGGTTACAAGAAGCTTGTTCCTTCGAGGATCAATGAGAGTCGTGGCGGGCAGTGGGTGCAATCGTTCACCTGTTTCATCGCGGTCCCGGGTGTTGCTATCAAGGCAGTGGCTCGGCAGCACAGAACCGATGTTGGTCATGTGGGAGTTTCCGAAAATTAGGGTTACCTTATTAATTTGGGGTCCTCATAAGGCTATATTAGGGTCACCGACTGTTGACAACTCCCATGTTGGCCGTTTGGGACATGTAATTCAAAGGCACCTAGAGACTTCCCGTGTCCGCAGACTTGATTTGCAAACTGAGGAAGGCTGGGGTAAGAGCAAACCGGCGGCGAAGCTGCAGGCTACTCTGCAATATGTAGATTCCTTGCAGAAGCAAGGTTTAATGCAGGTGCCGCCACCTGCTCAAGTCTTAAAGCGCAAGCGAGAAGACTCAGTACCTGCACCAGTGAAACGTCCAGCGCACGCTGTCTCGTTGCACGCTCCTCCTGTGCTGCTGCAACCGATACGACCTGGGCTCGTGCCAACCGAACTTCTGGTTGCGGCTTCGCAAGTAAGGAGACCCGCTGGTGAGGGACAGGTTTCCAAGTTGGTCGAACTTCTGCGGGTTGGACATGCAGAGCGTGCCGCAGAAACCCTTCGTGGCATGGCAGCATCAACAATCACGGTGAAGCAGCTGGCCAAACTGGTGGACAGCTTTGGATTGCGAACCAGAGAAGCTGCAGCTCTGGAAGTGCTGAATGTCATCGATGCGCAGAAGATGGCGCTTTTTCCTTCCGCGCCTGGTAAAGCATACTTTGGGCGATTTGCTCGCTGGGCAGTGCGAGACTTCATTTCAGATGCACAGTCTGCGATTAAACAGGCGCGCACTCTGCCAGCTTTCCTTCTGGAGCGAAATGGCGCATGCATTCAACAACTTCAGATCAATGCTGGCAGCAAGGCGTCGCAGTTGCTGGTGCGACCTGTGGGGGTGAGCGCTGGATGGTCCCATAACTTCCAGAAAGGTGATTGGCTGCTTCTGACCAGCCCCCACACGGCAACCCCAAGCGAGTGTAGTGAGCAGGAGCGATCCGGCGAGATCTGCTGTGAGGTCGAAGTAGTTTCAGCCGCGTGGGACTCAAATAGTCTGGAGCTTCGAATCGTGGGGGAGTCGCCGGCGGCTGCGGCCAACAAAGTCCGTGGCCGCAGCTGCCGGCTGGACAGGATTGCAAACCATGTCACCCTAAGCCGGCAGATTGAGGCCTTGCACCGCCTCTGCAAGGTTGATGACATAGAGCAGCCTTTACAGATACAGTGGACCCCACAGCTTCTGGCTTCTGCAATGCACGGGGCTGCCAAGGACAAGGGTCAGGATTCGGCAGCTACGTGGATCACACGGCTGTTGTTGAATGCAGACTCTGGAGGCCAGCCCGGAATGGAAGCGGTCATTGCGTCGGAGCCGTCCACTCTCACAAGGCTGATCCCTGGTCAGAGTCTCCTCCTTGAGGCCAACGAGTCGCAGCGCCAAGCCTTAACAATGGCTTACTCTAGGCGGCTGACATTGATTCAGGGCCCACCTGGCACTGGGAAGACGACCACTGCACTGCTGCTAGTGCGCAGCTGGATCCAGTCCGGCTTTCGGCCGGTGCTTTGCTCCGCTGATAGCAACATCGCTGTGGATAACTTGGTGGACGGCTGCGCCAAGGCATGCTTGAACGTTGTGCGGATCGGCCGCCCCGAAGCCACACGTGCAGACCTGGAGCAGTACAACCTTCTGCAAGTGGCCACTGGGCTTGGGCCTGGTGGCTTCGACCCCCAGTTGCAGTACTCGCAGATGAAGACCGTTCTCGCAATGGCCGACATTGTCTGTGCCACCTGCGCAGGCTCTGACCATCCTGTCTTGGAGAAGATGAGTTTTGCGCGGGTGCTTTTGGACGAGGCAGGCCAAGCCACGGAATTGTCGACCCTAGTTCCCTTGATGAAGATGAAAGCAGAGGGTGCGGTTGCGTTTGTGGGAGACCACCGGCAGCTCCCACCGTCTGTCAGCAATATCGAAGTTGATGTTGAAGGTTTTGGCACATCGCTCTTTGAACGTCTCGCAGTTCAAGGAGTGGAGCCAAACCTGCTGAATATCCAATATCGCATGCACCCATGCATTGCCTTTTACCCATCTCTGGCGTATTACAGCGGCCAGATACGCTCTGGTGTCTCAGGCGGAAAGCGGCAACCACCTCAGGGAATTGCGTGGCCCCTGGCAGAAGCACCCATTTCGTTCCTGCCCGTGCTTGGTCGGGAGTTTTCAGAAGGCACTTCGTATACAAATCACGCAGAAGTGGAGGCTCTCAAGGAGGTCCTTCTAAGCTTGCTGCGTTGGGATGATGTCAGGCCGGAGGATGTGGGCGTGATAACGCCCTATGCAGCCCAAGCTCGGGCGATACGCAAGCTGCTGGGCTGTCCCCCACCAGGCAAGCGTCTCGTCACAGCTCAGGGAGTGGCAGCAGTCGAAGTCAGCTCCGTCGATGGTTTTCAAGGCCGAGAGAAGGACCGGGTTGCCTTGTGTCCGGTCTTGGGGCCCCCTTGTACTAGTAACTGGTCCACACCGCGTGATCCATCGCTTTGCAAATCAGAAGCTTTGTCCGGATTATACATACTGTAAATAAGCTCTGTGATTGCGGCATTCCGCTGGCAGTGTCTCTCGTTCTGTGCAGGATGTGATCCTCGTGTCAACCGTGAGAGCCAACAAGAACGGCAGTGTTGGCTTCATTGGCGACTGCAGAAGATTGAACGTTACCCTTACCCGTGCAAAGCGGGGTTTGGCAGCTTGGCGAAGTATTACAGTCTGGTGCGCAGTAAATGACCAGGTCGTGCCAGCATATACCCTAACATACAGCAAGTCGTCACAATCATACTGGTAGCATACATAGCATACTATACCCCCAAACCCTACATTCTGGCACTGTGTTTTGTGTGCACACCCCCTCCCCACATGTTCCGGGGCCCTGATGAGTTTCCTCCCGTGGGGCCAGGAACGGAGATAGGCTCTTTAGAGAGGCGTGGGACCGCTCTGTACAGGAAGAGATGATCAGCTCTTTTAGAGTGTGGGGGAAGTGGGCTAGACTCTCTGGAGAGTAGTGGAGGTGGTGTCATTAGGCTCTTGAGAAGGGCGCGCAGTAGCAATACAGGATCAGAAACAATGGTACAGAATTACCGAAGTAGTTACGAGGTAGCACAGTACAGCAGTAGGAGCCGTCGGCGTCGCAGTCACAGTCGTGGGGGTTACTAGTTGGAGTAGTAGCATACACCCCTCACAATCAACCAAACCTGAGCAAAAGGTCTCCCCAAGATGCCCATGTGATGCTTGACTAGACACACCATGACGCACCCTTGAGCCCTAAACCCCTGAACCCGAAACCCTACCTTTGAACCCTAAACCCCTTGAACCCTAAGCCTTTGAACCCTAAGCCCTTGAACCCTGAACCCTTTGAACTCTAAGCCTTTGAACCCTAAACCCTTGAACCCTAAGCCTTTGAACCCTAAGCCCTTGAACCCTGAACCCCTTGAACTCTAAGCCTTTGAACCCTAAACCCTTGAACCCTAAGCCCTTGAACCCTAAACCCTCGAGCCCTAAACCAGGTGATCATCGGAAATTTCGAGACGCTGATTTCGGATTCCCAGGGCTGGGGGCCATGGCTTTCCTGGGCGCAGCGGGGTGGACTCATTGCAGGCGACTGGGACATGCTATAGTATGTTGTGGTCATAGTGTTTTGTAGGAATTATATATGATATAGTGCCATTTTATTGGGGACTCTAAAGGCTAGCGAACTTAATTTGGGAAGAAGGCTCTAGGATTCAGAAGGGCGCCAAGGCTGTAAGGTACATTATTGCAGAAGTTTATTGAAACCCGCACAGTTATTGAGACCCGCGCAGTTATTAGGAACAAACCAGAGCCAGCAACCTTTGACCTCTTTGGGATAATATAGCCAACTCTGGTCCCTATAAACCACGAAGGTGAAATTTTGCTTACCTCGGGAACAGGACTGCTGTAATTAGGTGCAGTGTTACAATCTACTATAATGTGCGAAAAAGCACTATAGCGCTTCTTCACATACTGTCAATTATTGTCAAATAGTAGAGTACATTCTAAGATGCTGAATTTTGCGCCAATGGTCTGCTGCATGCAATAAGGCCACCCAGCTGCGGAGCCGAGCGCGTCAGAGGTGCCCATGTCTTGTTGCTTTTTCAGAAGTTGTCTCAGGGTTTAGAGTCTACATGTCCCCTGGGCATGGCTGCCGGCATAGACTCAAAGTCCGTGCTTAAAAAGGGTTTCAGGGGTACCCGGCAGTTCGAAAGAGGCCTGGATGCAAAAAGGGTGGGGTTTCGGGTTTGTTTGTGTGGTGACGATGGACAATAACTAATCCTACGTGCCAGGCTTTGCAGAAGCTGAGCCAGCTGAGCGAGCAAGCCCTGATCCTGACGGGATAGCGGGTGGGGAAAAAGGCTTGGTTTGATGATTTGATGCATTTGATGGGTAATGCATGCTTTTGATGCCATCCTCAGCTTTTGCCCCTTTGCTGAAAAGCTAGCAGGTCTGGGCCTGTAGGGTTTGTAGAGTAAACCCCGGGAAGATTGCAAGGGCCCCACGAGAGCAGTGGAAGGTGTTAAAGCAACAAACTGGCGCTGCAGAGCTACAGGTGGGAGGCTTGACGCTGGTTGGAGGTGTCGTTGGCCACCGCAGACGGGAAATAATCATTACATTCCCCTCTGCCCCAAAGCGCATTTCCCAGACGACCTAGCCGATGACGCATGATGACGCTAAACACCACCCCTAAGCCCAAAGCAAGAGCCCCAACAGCCCTGAGTGCCGCCTAGCAAAAAGCTTTCCAGCTCCTGCAGAGCGAAGGCCGGACCGCTTCCGCTTCTCTGGGTGAACTCTTCATTCGACGGGCAGCTACCGAGGCCAGAAATCTAATTGGTAATGTTATTCCCTTATAGTCCCCATCATAAAACTGACTATGCTTGATTATGATTATTATTCGATTTGTTGTTCTTATTGTTCTTCTTCTTAGTATGGTTCATGGACAATGTCGTCTCCACATGGCTTGGATTCGGCGTTCAGATGTGCTTGGAAGGCCCTTCGCGCCGTGGCCTGAGGGCCTTTGGAAGGCGACGGAAGACGCAGCCCCAATTTGGCCATGCTGGCCTCGGGATTAGGGTTAGGGGAAAGGGTTTAGGGTTTAGAAACGCTAAACCGAAACTAAATCCTGCGCATTCCACACATGCCTGCGCTGTGCGAGAGTGAGAGTCGAAACCCTGAGCATGTCAGAGTGCGATACTGGCATGGGGTATTGTCGCAATGCAAGAGGTGCCCCCGGACATGAACGATCGGAACTTGAGGGAGCCTTCGCGCTACCACCATGAAGACGAATGCCCACCTCTCAAGCACAATCAAGCAGATTGTTACTTCCCAACACATTCAATTTCTGGATGTTGTGAGGCAGTCTTCTGGTCGATCTGGTCTTGCCGCATCAAGTAGAGGAGCCTGCTGCTAGCACTGCAAGCTGTTTGTGCCTCGATGGCCTTCTGAAGGAGCCGCCGGATCCGGCATCGTGGGAGGAGATGCACTGCGAACCTTTTCTCGATTCCGACCGCTCCCCCTTGCCATGGAGGGCCTTCTACGTCTCCAGCCGGCACTGCATCGTGCAAGATGTCACCATTACTAAGTTTCAGATAGGTGGACAAGCTTGTACCGGCTCATGCCCGAGGTCCCTTTCGGTGTTTCCGACAAGCGGAATCATTTCGTGCGATACTGCATCTGGCGCCGACGCACCTGACAAAAGGCTTTACTGGCGCGAGGGTGCAGCGGCTGCATACAGTAGTGATGACTCGCTACTCTCCCACCTCCTTTGGACACCCGCAGGAGACTGGAAGCTGTCGGAAGCCAGTTGAAGGTCGCAAAGTGACAAAGACCTCAATCGAGTCGCATCAAGTCGGCTACAAAGCGCGTCCCTCCTGCCGCCAGGCGAAGATTGCGCGGTCTGTTTCGAGGCTTGCTGCTTCGACTTGTGGGACGCACATGGATGCAGCATGAAGCGAAGAAGAGATCGAAGGAAATGCGCATGTCCGAGGAGGCGGCAGGCAGCACCGCGTTTTGGTCTTTGTTGGGGTTTTGCTTGGATTTCGCATGCGTCATAAGATGTCATAAGCATGAGAAGCCGCAAGACTCAGCCAGGCCAGCTGGTTTTTTGCTGGTCCTGCGGGAACAATTTTCATGCCGACTGCAAGAGGCCAAGGTTCGTACGACACACCATGCACTACTTGCAAAGGGAGGCGTTGCCGCTTTTACATGTTTTTACACTGTCCAAGTCCAAGGCATACGACGATGGCAGCAAGCATGCTCCGATGGTTCATCGCGGCCGTGCCCACTATGTTGGGCTCCCAAAGCGAGTGTTGGTAGTGGTGGCATTTGCGGCAGTATCAGTGGAGGCAGGAGATGATGCTAGCTGCCAGCGCCGATGCTGCTGATGCTCCCGCTGCTGCTGCTGATGCCGATTGTCCCCTAAAGGAGCTTTTAAAGGGGACTGTGGTTCTGTAATAGGGTTCCCCTTCAAGGGGTGATACAATGATGCCCAGCAGCACACGACGTGACAGCCTCGCACTCCCAGGTCGCCAGCCGCGCCCTTGGGAACGAGTCCTTGTCCTTTCATCGGCTTCCGCTGATCCCTGCAGTGGCCAGGCCATGGAAACTTGCAGAGCATGGAGCTTGGCTTTGCACTGTCTCATGCCTTGCAGATCCTGGTTGATGTCCTTGTTCGCGGCTCTTGAGATACAGGCATGTGCCACCAGGTGGTCGAATATTGGTAGCTTCGAGGTCCGGCATGTTTGGGCCCACTGACGCCAAGCGGTGTGACTGGTTGCCTGTTGCCATGGTTGTCAGGCCAAGCTCTGAATCTGCATATTTGAACCTGCTCCGCTCCAGCCCGTATCACTGACCAGCCCAACCACCGGTGCAACGCTCTGTACACGGGCCAAAGCTGCCACCGCGAGAAAAAGATCCCCCTGAAGACTTGCATATGACTGCAATGTATTTCAGCTGCCGTAAGTAAAAGCTAAGCTGCTACTTCCCGTGATCGCCGGGCGGACATTTCTTTGGCTCGCAACTGTCGCAGCAGCCGCTGCCAATTCAATAGCATTTGCTACGTGGCAGCACTTTCTTGCAGGCGTGTGCATGCTTCACCTCTGTGCCAGGCTGCCGGAAACCTTGTCTTTCCAGCTCCTCACCTTAACTTGCATACACTCAGGCTTCAGGAGATCAAGGCAGCAGACGAGGTACAACTGAAGATGTGACTCTTGAGCTTTGTCGTCAAGTCTGTACCCAATCCGACTTGAGATGTGCTTTTTGAGCAGGCCAGCAAATAGCTGCGCACAGGGCATTCGCGACAATGGGTTTCAATCTCAGTCTCAGTGTTGATGGCAGGTCGGGACTTTCCATTGGCTGTCATTAGCCGTGCCAATTGCTAGTAAGATGTTGGTGAGGTTGAATCTCAGAAGCAGAATTTTCTTCCTGCACTGTGTCCTTCCTTGCCTTCTTCTCATTCTTGCCTTTTTTTTGTATTGTCCTATTCCTGGCTTTGAGTCGTGCTTTGTTTCGTGCGGCGTTCTGACCTTCTCTAGGTCTATATTTTACTTCCTTGTGTTCTGTGGCCCGAAGGAGACAACGAGCCCCAGAATAGCTCTTGCCGTGTCAACTGTAATTATCAGTTCCGAGCAGTTCTTGGCAGAAGGGAATACTTTGTGCATGGTCAGGCATGAGTTTGTAACAGCCCGTAAGTCATCCGTCTTTAGCTTCGGAGGTGCGCAGCAAACAGGCATGAGCAACGTGAGCATTCGGGTCTACTTCGGCACCTCCAAGATACATGCCAATGCGGAATGCTGACAGAGAATCCTCACCTGCTGATCTAGAGAGCATAGTTGTCTTCAGAGGCGGCCCGTAGTTTCAATGCAAAACCATTCTTCGCAAGGCCTCGCAGATTTTAGGTGCCACCACTGCGCGGGGAGCTCACTTTCGTGTGCTCTGTGAGACCAGGAGTTGAACTCGACCCGGCTCACCAGAGGTTACAGTGATTGAAGAAGGCATGCCAGTCTACATGGGCAGGCTCCCCAGGTAGTGTTAGGGCACCAGGCACTTCGAGCCGATTTCAGTGGTTTCACGAGGTCACGATGCATGCTACTGCAGCGTCGCTTGCCGAAAGCGGGGTAGATCTGCGCCGGGCTCGGACTACCTCCGGCCAGAACAGTCGCAGGGTTCCCTTGGGTGCAAGCCGTCGCCAAGGTAGAATATGCGAAGCTGACAGGCATCAAGTTGGAGGAGCCCGGTGCTCAGCGGCTCAGAACCGAAATGCACTTCAGCATGAACGTGGTTGACAGCAAGCGCACACACACATACGCCAAAAGGAGGAACAGCCTGAACATGCCCCGTTTCAACCTGCACCATGAACAGCTGATGAAGCAGGTAGTATGGGAATCTCCTGGAAGGATGATCAATGTTCTGATGCACTTGAGAGGCACCGACTGCAAGGAACCTGAACCAAGTTCACGGCAAGTTCAGTTTGAGACCTCTCAATCCTCCAACAGTGTGGTATCGCGGCCACAGAAATACAGGGCAGGTGAAGCCGGAAAGCTGCAGGCAACAGCATGTGGTAGAGGCCACTTTGAGTTGGCGACCTTGTGTGTGACTGTGTGGCAAGGACTGGCGATAGCGCAAGCATGTACAGCAGCATCGTGTCTGACTCGCACCTCGCCATGCACCAGCGTTCTGTCGGCTTCTGCGAAGCATGGATACATAATGATACATGGTATACATGGAGTGTTTCAACAGAAGGACTGCGACATCATCAAAGAGAACTTCGGATCTCCAAGGGCAGGGCGGCCACGGCCAGCGCGGCATGCTGAGATGGATTCTCAGTGCAGGGATGCGGCAGCTCACCGTGTGGGCCCCAGCGATACATCCATGAGTCCGAATGCAGGGGCAGAGTGGCCCACAGTGGCGGTGCACAGCTGCTTTGCAAGGCTATTGCTGGCGGAGCCGAGCTCCTTAGGATGGGGCCCTGTTCTCAGCGTCAGACAGCTGACAGATGTTCAGTTACAGTTTGTTTGCTTGCACAGGAGCAAGACTAAGACTGTCACCATAACAGGTCTTTCGCCACACCGCGATTTGCGTGGTGCCAGCAAGTAACGGACTCAGTGGACGAAGTCGTCTTCATTCACCTTCAGAACAGATTGACATGGGAATTGCCCATGTTGCATGACATGGTATTGTTTTTCAGAACCGAAGCGCAGCGTTTTGGCACGGGTGACAGCCCAGCATCCTGCGCCACAAGGCCAGGACAGGCTTGGTTGGGAAGGGACGGTATGTAATTCTTCCGGGTTTTTGCTTTGCTTCGCAGCACACGGAAAGGAGCATGGATCTGCCGGCTGTACTCGGCAAGCCCTTCCAGCCAGCCCTGGAAAGGTATTGCCGAGTCGAACCACCGCCACCTGACATGTAAAGTGAGGTAGCCATTGCTGGGTTGGTTTCGTCAGCAAAAGCCACTCTTCTGTGACGAGGCTGCGGAAAGAGGAGCTGCAGGAGCTGCGAGTGTGGTACCGACATGCGCGGAAGATCTCAGCTTAGCGGCTTAGCGCCCAGCTGCAGGAGCTCAAAAGCTTGCTTAATGCAAAGAAGACCCTGGACACGAGCGGCTCGTCGCATTCGTGTGCCGTGTGTGGTTCTGCAATGTTCTGCACCTGTCAGTCTGTCATGAGGCAAAGCCAAATGCATTGGCAAGGAGAGGGACCAGGGAGGGCATAAACTGGTACACAGGCAGAGAAGGGATCGGGGGGAAGTTTTCAGGTACTCGGCCGGATTTGTTGGCATATGACAGCCTATGGCTCTAGCCTACATGTGCCTACTCTTGCCCTCGCTTCACGCCCTCCGACCCATGCCTGGCAGATATGCCGCAAGTAGCGCTGAGTCCGGAGATTTGCCGGATGCTGGAGCAAGCTCCCGGGCTGACATCCAGAAATGCCCCCAATGAAGCCGAAAAGGCAAAGCCAGAGGCGGACGCGGCCTCGCCGCCGGAAGTGCCGGAGTCCTCGCCGAGGCCGAAGTCTGAATCTAAGCCGAAGCGAAATCGACAGGTGTCCAACACGGATGAAGACCTGGACGTGTGGATTCACAGCCAGTATTATGCAAGCGGAGGTCAGAAAAAGAAAGCTTTGCAAGCTTTGTCTAGACACCAGACCGGGACGAGCGTTCATCAAGTGCCTGAGGTTCGCAAGATCAACTCTTGCACCAGCCGCTTGGGAGTGAAGCTGGAATATTTCCGGGATCACACCGACGAGGTGGAGTCATTGATGAGAGTTGTAGAGGAGGGCTTCATGTATCAAGAGACCTCGTGCGGCGAGCCGCTGGTGAATGTCGCGAAGCTACGATCTCGTGGGCTGAAAGTGAAGGAGACAGATCTGGAGAGGGGAGGCCGTCCCCGGAGCCAAGCTTCCGGAAGGACCTCGCCGACGCGAGCCTGCACTCCCAGAGACGTGAGAACTCCCCCGCCATGCAGCGCGGGCCGGCTCCGCGAAGTGGTCCTGCGAGCCCGGGACGCAGAACTCGAGAGACGAGTCGACCAGGCCCTCCGCATACGCTCGCGGCAGACGCGGCATCTCAGGGCCCAAAGGGAGCGGCCTTGGCTCTCTTTCCTCCTCGTCGCTTTGAGTTGCAAGCTCTTGCAAAAGCTGGTCACGGTCCATCGTCAGATTCGCCACGCAGTCTGCGGCGTCGAGGACAATGGTAGAGACAGCATCCATGCGATCAGGGTGTACCGAGACGACTTCAAGCAAATCTGTTTGGAGCAGGGGGAGGACTTGAGCTTGTTCACAAAACGGCATTTTGAAGCTGTGCAGACTCATGTAACCCACCTCTGTGACTTGGAGTTGCGGCGGCGACGGAGTCTGTCGATCTGGACAGCCTGGAAAAGAACGCTGCGACTTCTCGTTGTGTACATACGTCTCCGACGTCCGCTGCGGAAAGCCGCTGCGGCAGAGGCACTGAAGAGCTTCATTGGCGCATCCGCCCGTGCGTACTTGCTGCGGCGTGCTGTGAAGCACTTTGTGCGCTCGGTCCTGCTTGTGCAGAAGGCCATGCGACATCAAGCTCGCATCTTTAAGACGATACAAAACTACATCTTGAAGCCGTACTTGTGGTGTGCAGAGACTCTAGCACTTTGCGACACCTGCCGCGTACGCAAGGCTGAGGCCAGCGCACGAATCGAGGCCTTTTTGGAGGAGGCCGATGTGGAACGCTGGAAGGACGAAGTGAAGCAGATGATGCTGCAGAGAACCCGGGCATGGCGTGAAGACTACGCCAATGCACCTTTACCTGGGCGAGCGACTCTCCCGGAAGACGATTCCATAATTCTGCCCGCCCAATCAGAAGTTCGACAACAGATGACCCTTGCAGCGGCGACGCTTGTTGATTCCCGAGCGTCGAAGCGTCTCAGAAATTCTGACCGTGACCGCGCAGCTCAGAGCGATGTCATGAGCCGGACACCGAGGAAGACACTGGTATCTTCATCTTAACTAGCAGTCTGGAGTAAGCAACCTTCAGCCTTTTTAGTGTATTATGGTAGTAGCTTGTTTTGGCATTACAGTCCCAACATAACCCCAAAGGTTAACCTTGACTTCGTTTCATGGGGCCCTGGACAAGTAAGGCCTTCAGCAAGCATTTCGATGCCATGGATCGCTTGCGACTGGACTCCAGAGAGCGAGATGAAATTGCGCGGAAAGTGCTTCTGCGGATCATCGACACCTGGTGGAATTCTATGTGCTTCTATGGGGTGCAAGCAGAGAGATCGAAGAACGATTGGATCAGTTGGCGTAAGGAGGTACTGCGACATGGCTCACTGGACTCGCGGGCACCCGACCCACCTGACGTATTGGTCTGTCCTGAGATTTCCTTCTCTCAAGCTTACATCTGGTTGCAGAAAGAGGTGGACCACCGATTTCGAGAAAGACTAGAGTCCACTGGGCTGTTTACGGATGGGTTGTGAAATGTCCGAAAGGATTTGCTGGCAGATGTTGGAAGAAAGTGAAATGAAGTCTCACCGAAACCACCGATTGTGCGTGGCCGACTTTCGCTGCGAAGCAGCCGTTGTGCTGCAGATGCCAAAGAGTGGCATGGCAGTGACTGCGCCTGTCGGCCACATCGTCCTCTCGGATGTTGATGGGTTTGAAAGAGACGCTTCTGGATTCGACTCAAATTCGAGGGAATCACCGCTATCTATGCTCGCTGCATGCAGGACGGCAAACCCACAGGAACATTCAGCGCCTCTGCGGCGAATGCCAAAGGCGATCACACTGGATCAAGAGTCTTGTCAAAACTTCAACTGTCATGTGGCCGAAGGCACGTGGTGCAGGTTTCATGACAATGATGGCTGCAATGTCCTGCGGTTGCAGCAGCTCCTGCATAGTCTATATGAGGTATGTTTGGCAGCTGGCTACGTGTCTTGCTGCAATGGAACAGCATCTGCTAACCGTGCCACTGTCTTATTCCCCTTTGTTGCATGTAAGTCTGCGGCAATAAGGTGACAACTGCATCATTGCTTGGGGCTTGTTTTATACCGACCCAGAGGCCGGATTTCTGAAGTCTAGGGATTTAGGGTTTTGACTTGTCCAGTTCAGTGGGCCCGAAGGATGAAGGAGGTTCAGCGTTCGCGCTACGCTTCCTGATATTCTGGCCTGCGTTTTTCGTGCCCTTGCATTGCGAGACACTTGATGATGGCACGGCAGAGAGAGAGAGAGAGAGAGAGAGAGAGAGATCAAGTCATACTGTTATGATGTGTCCTTCTTGTCAGCGTGAGTATGTAGCCACGAGTGCTACAGCATTCGCCCTTCCCCGGCAAGACTTCAAGAGGCCTGGATGCAAAAAGGGTTCATGCAAAAAGGGTTAGGGGTTCAGGGTATGGGGTTTGTCCCGGTTTCGAGAGTTCGGCTCTGCTTGGGCACACGTTCTTAGCAGAGCAAGCCCGCTGCAAAAGGGTTTGTCGCGGCTTTTTCACTTTTGCCTCCTGCCAGGGGCCGGGCTCGGATGACGCGGTCGCCTGCCTCACCTGCATCGCGCGGTTCCTGTTGATTCCAGGTTGCAGCTGTCACGTTTCACCAGCCCCGGCATTTATAGACTCGTGTGGAAGCTTTGGGAGATTTGCTGGGGAGTCAGGAAATACCAAAGCCACAAAATGGAGATGGTTATCAACGGTTTGAAGGCCAGCCCTCTCTTGGCCTGCTTGTGCCATCAACTCCTGCGAAAGAAGGATGTCAAGGGGGACGAGAAGACCTGGATGGACCGCACCTCCGTGCAATGCACTGGGAGTAGCCTTTATACGACAGGGTTGTGGCATGTTATGAAGGCATCCCACATCCACCTAAACTAAACCTTAAACCCCTAAACCCTACCCTAAGGACTGTGCTACGCTATCCCCTAAACCCCTAAACCCTAAAATCCAAGGACCTCATATCCGTTTCATTGGCGAGACCGGCCTCGAAGATCCCAAGTGGTGCCGGCCACAGCAAAGTTCAATCAGAGGCGAAAGTTCATCCGCGGCGCGGGCCTAAAGGTACAACCATAAGCAGAACGATGCTTTGGGCTACTTCATGTGGGCCCGCTACCTACATCTCGTTTCATCCGTGAGTTTGTATCCTCACGGCTTAGCATGGCCCAGGCTCGAACCCAGCTGGCCTGGCACAAGAAATTGCCTTTCGATGGAGAGCACCTCAAACTCATGGGACAGGCCAGCGTTGTAGGACGTCAGATCCGGTTCCAAAACGATACGTGCGCTGTGCATAGTCAGTGGCGGCCATCTCGCGGAAATTACGATGCCATCGTTTATGAATGTGTGCAACGTGATTTATCTGCCAGCTCTTCGACTACCTGCGGGCGATTGAGTGCTGGGAAGATCTAGATGGAGGCAGCGTGCTGTGGCTGTTCGGAAGCTCGCTGGATAGCCTGTCAACGCAGGCCATTGGGAGGAGCACTCTGCAGTGCATGCATCCTCCGTTGGGCCTGCTCCTCTGAGCTTTGACGGTAGAAGATGTCAGCACGATGAAACCACGAGGCCTCCGCTGGCAGCCGTGAAACTCTTCAAGAAGGCGGCTAAAGATCTCCGCATCTTCAAAGTTCGGACCCTTCGCTGCTCTTCCTGGCGATGTGCAGGTAGCTGCCAGGGATGGTTTCTTGCCGCCATGCAAGAGCGACACCTTGGATGTCTTGGAATCGAACCTCCAGGCTCCGGGATTCACGGCCACGAAGCGAAGCCTTGAGAACACGATCTTTGCCAGTCGGCGCTGGGAAAGATTTTGCCGAATGCCGCGCCCTTACCTTCGAAACACCCTCTCCGCCGTTTTCTGTGCAGGCAAACTCTGTTTTGGCTTGCCTTGTCTTCTTCTCACGAGGAGATCATTTTCCCCACGGACTTGGCGAGAGATTCCGATTCTGCGACGGTGTTCCTGGCATATCCTTTGGAGGCCTTGGCCTTGGCTTCCATGAGCATGTGGGTGGTTGTCAAAATCATGGTCCCTTTTGGGGTCCCAATTATGATACGGCACCTATTACTTAGAGTACTCAAAAAGGGACCATAATTTTGACAACTACCCATGTCGCAAGCGCAATGAACGGGAGCAGGTGGTTGATGACGCATCAGCACTCCAAATCATGGATCGACTGAAGAAGGCTGGAGCTTCTTGGGAACATCGAGATGGGAAGACGGTGCTTTGCCCGAGGTCATGGGCCACATCGGTATGTGCCGCTACCGGAAGGCCTGACTGCTGCAACCCCCATTGTTTCTGAGTAATGAGCTTCTGCACCCGCTTTGCAAGACCGATTCTCCAGCACTGTAGGCAGTTCTTCTGCTAGAATAAGTGATATATGTACTTAGACAGTGGGAGCGTCATCAAAACTGTGGCCTGTTCACTGCATGTTCACTGCCTCCTGGCAGGATAGCTACTGGTGCAAGGACCCGAGGGACGGGTCGGAGCTCCGAGGATATCCGAAACCTAAGCCTGAGCCCTCACACCTTAAACACCTGTGGTGGAGCCTTGCCTCCCGTGTGCGAGAGTGAGAGGGTTTAGGGCTTGCTGGCTGACACTGAGAGCCCAGCTGCAAAAAAGGGGTTCAGGGGTTTGGGGTTTGGCCTCAGTACGGGTTCAAAACGGGTTTGGTGCTGAAAAGGGACCAAACTCTGAGTCTTGCGGGTTGTTTGATGGCCTACCCCTCGTAGTGTGTGTGTGTGTGTGTGTGTGTTTTCTTTTGAACCCTCAGACCTCGAACCACATGCCTCGCCTGGATTGTCCGAGCGTGAGCGCCGAAACCGTGAGCACTTTGACCCAAAAAGGGCTCCGGCTCCGACAGGACTACAAGGAGAAGGTCGGTGATGACCCGACAAAGCATTTCACGGACGAGGAGCTGAAAGAGAGAGACAGGCCGGGTTAGTATAGTTTAGTACAGCATGGTAATTATGCTTTAGTTTAGGGTGGTATCTGGTAAACAGCTTCAGGGCCTCAACCACTCAGAGTCCATCTTGGGAAGGCTGCTGAAGGAAGGCGAGGAAGCCCAGTGGTGCTTATTCGATCCGACGCTTGGCAGCATCGAGCCTCGAGATGCAAAGTAATCTTATGGTGGAGCCCCGATTATAATAACCCACAAGAGTTGATAGTAATCCCACTATAGTAACCCTGTATAGCAATCCATACAGCAACTCCCAGCCACAGTATCACACAAATTCCAGCAGCATCAGGATGGTTAGCGCCTTTTACGGCCGCATGTACCAGAAGACGAAGGATGTGGGTACAAGGTTTTGATGTTGTGACGGACCTTTCGCCCTTGCAGTTTGCAGAACAGGACTCCAAATACTTGAGTCTGCAGCAGCTTTTCCTTGCAAGGCGCCGGGAATTCGTGGGATACAGCAATAGTACTTACTAGGATTCGGGTCGCTATCATACTGTTGCTTCAACGCCGATCGGGGGGTTTAGGCAAGGGGTTACTTCAGTTTAGCATCGTTTGCCTTGCAAGCTTCAGCTGTGTTTTGCGCCGCCTTGCCATGCCCGGCAACGCAGGTCGCTCGCGGCGATAACTGGAGATTCTTGCCCGTACGGCCCATGGCACTGTGCAGAGGCACCAAATTGACCGGGGGCTGGCATGGACAAGTTTAATTGCTGCTCAGAGTAGGGGGAAGGCACGCTTATCAGATCTAGTAGGGGATGTTGGATACTAAGGCTTGCCTTGCAAACGTGTGACGATCAGCTTAACGCTAGTCTAACATGCTTGGAATGGTAAACGACGTCTTCCGTACCCTCCATGCGGCGGCAAGGCAGCCGCAGCCAGAAAGGAAGTTCTGCAAGACAGCATGACAGAGCACATTTTCCTATATCGTGCAGACCAGCGGACTCCTTCAAGATCACTCCTAAGAGCCGGCTAGTTGTGCATACTTTTGAAGCGAAGCACACTGAGTTGATTTCACCTCATCTTCAACGCTGGAGTTGCCAGGCGTACTATCTGGAGAAGGACACGTGGGTCCCGAATGATGACACGCCGCTGGTTTGGACGCAGTGTCCCGGATGGCAAATTGTCCCACGATTTCCCAAGTAGAAGCTGCGAAGATTGGCCAATATGGCCCAACTCTACCAGACAAAATTCCTAGGAGACACCGTTGTCACCGCCTATGAATGTTCTAGAATCGGGTGTTCAAGACAGGCTCCGCTTCCAAGCATGATATCTACACACATCTTCATCTTGCTCTGAGGATCCTATCTTTGCATCAAAAGCAGGGTTCCATGGTATGAAAATGGAAATATCCGCCGCGACACGAGTTGCCCTTCCAAGCACTGCAGCGGCGACAGGATGTGTAATGCAAACATCGACTTTCACAGATCCGCAGAACAGGACTGCTCAAATTAACACCAAGTCAGAACGTCATGACTTGTTCGTCGATCAACCTGATGGTCACGCACAAAAGTAATCATTATATAGATATAGACATAAGCATAAAATAAGAAGCTGATATTAGTATACATAAAATATATGTACGTACATACATACATATATACATACGATACCCACATACATGCATACATACATACACACATGTTTGAAATATGTATACACATACTTGTAAAGTTGCGCAGTTGACTCCTAAACCTCGCCTGCCTGCCGAGATCGAGTGCCAAAAAAGTTGTGTAATCATGTATACGCACACGGATTTGTTTTGAATGCTTGAGTTCGTAAATCAACCGCGTGGTGGCCTGCACAGAAAAACACAGAGGCACAGATAGATAGGTAAAAGGGACAGCATGCGACTTTGTGTGTGTGTGTCTCTGTGTGTTTGTGCATGCCTGTGCATGTGCGCATGCTTAATGCTGGCTCACACACGCATATTAACACGCTGTTTTTGCGCAGGGCGCCTTTTCACTTAGCGGATGATGTAGGACACCCTGGGCCTCGGGAAAATTGCAGGAGGGGGGCCGGGGAAGGTTGCAGACATGGAGGCTGAATCGGTATTGGCTATGGAGAACTTTGTCAATGTGCAGTTGTTTGTCCCCGTTGTTTCGAAGTCCAGCACCTAAAGCCCAAATCATGCCACATCTGCCAGGAAGCAGTGCGTAGAAGAAGTGTTCATGATTCTGAGCGCTTTATACCCTCTTCGCGTTGCAGACGATCGTCGTATATCCGAGGGTCGATCTGAAGATGGCATTATTCGAGATGGAGCGGAGTCTGGCGCTTGTGGTGTAGAGCCGGTTGCTCAGACAGTTGAGAAGCGAAACGTCAGAGAAATGAGGAGTTAAAGCCCGTGACATGCACCCGCAGTGCGCTTGTGGGCAGGCAGATTTGCGGCTGAACGCCGCCGTAGGCTGGCGTGAAGCTGTGGTTCGACTTCCAGCTTTTAAGCCAGAAATCAATTTCCTAAAATCGATTGCCGGTGGCGCGCCCAGTGCCCCTTCTGCGAGAAAAAGGAACCGAGTGTGCGCTTTATCTGTGCTGCTCCCTGCTGTGCACAGGACGGTCTCAAACCCAACACGTCGTCGTCCGTAGTGGCTGCAGTGTCCACGTGCTGGCATGGGGGAGCGAGCACCAGGTGACGGATGACTCTGCTGCAGGCCTCGTTGCTTCTGGTTCTGATTGCTTCTGGCAACTAACACGGCGGCAAGGGCTCAGTTGCATAGTGCTGGACGTCATCAGAGGGTAAGTCCTACGGCTCAAGACAGCTTCGGGAACAGCAGGATACCTGTAGCCCAAATTCTAGTAAGCGTGAGCGCGCGAGAGCCAATGATCGCCGTCCTCGATGGCTTTGTGGATGAGGAGTTGCGGCAGTCGATCATGGGAAAGCTTTCGCCCCTCCCCGCCGGCGAGAGGACCGTGCTCTCCCAAGTTCCCGTTTCAAGGCAGCTGGAACAGCGGCTGCAGTCAGTTCTCAGATGGTGTGCCGATGGTCGTGACCCAAAGGCTATGGCCTTGGAAAAGCAGTTTAGCGCTCCAGGTCCAGCCAACTCCTTAGATACAGTTCTGATGCCAGGAAGAGTAGCCATCGGAAGTTCTCCTATGCACCAAGACACCGGATTCGATGCAACAGGGAAGCCGGATCCGGCATATGTCAAGGGCTTCGTGGCAGTGCTGTACCTTGCTGGTTCTGGCAGGCTCACGATTCACAGCAGCTCGGAAGAGCATGTGGTGGAAGTGAAGCCAGCGCGGCTCGTGGTGTGGCCCAACGATCGGTGTATCCATCGTTTAGATGCCGGATCAGGCAGCCGCATGATGCTGGGGCCCATGGCCCTGGACCTCGCTGGGTGGAAGCGTGCTGGGGACCAGTATGCTTGTTCTGCAGTCGGATCACAGGCCCGTGCGATCGAAATGGCAAAAGAAAAGGAGGATGAAGAGAGAGCAAGGGCGGCAGAGAAAGAACAGCAGTCGGCAGAGCCAAAAGCTCAGACGAAGTGTGGCCCATGCACAATAAGCTGAGTTGGGGAAATGCCGATGCACATTGTCACATGATTTGCTATGGCAGAACGATGCCAGCATAAACAAGTGTCCAGCTTGCCTGTGCTTTGGGAATACTTGCGGGAGCATGAGGTTTGCAGTCTCCTATGCCCTTGAGTTGAAGTGGTTTCTGGTGGAAGTGGATGGAACCTGCCGAAAGTCGCTTCTGCGGTGTGAGAGTTGTTGTGAAACGAGTGTGGACGAAGCTTTTAGTTCGTTTGTCGCCGACCAGGTGTGCCAATGTGCAGACTGTATGCATGTACTCATGCTAGTTGTTGCTTTCCCCTAAACCTCGTCTGACTTGTCGAGCACGAGCGACAAAAAGTCTGATCAGATCTGCCTGCTGCACAGGCACGAGCTGGTAAGGGCAAGTAGTCGTGAACACAAATCGCAAGAACAATCGCAAGAACAACTGCACATGGCAGGCGCAGAGGCAGCTTACGCGTGCGAGCCGGGATCCCGCCTGCAGCATCCTAGTCGTACATTCCTTGCCTGGTTACATGTCTTGTGCCACCTTGTGTTTTTCCATGTCGCTTGCAATCTCCAATTTGTAGCCTTTGTGTTCAAAGGCCACCCAGAATAATGTAGGATTGAGCTGCCACCTGCCACGTGGTTGGTGACCATCTGTGGCCTCGGCGGGACATTCAGACGACGCCCTGACCCCAGTCGCCCACGAAAAAACCCTGCAGCGAGACAATATAGAGGCTTAACTGATTGCCAACATTGCTTAGTATAAGTATAGTATAATGGGCCCCAAAACCCTATTCTAAGTATTAAGGCCCCTATATCACTCGATCCTGAAGCCAGGCTGAAAAGTCTGGTGCCTGGTGCTACGGACATCTCGAAAGACTCATGCCACTACTCCCTGCAGCGGAGCCGAAACCTGAGCTTAGGTTGATAGGGTTTAGGGTTTTAGGGTTTACACCACAGCTGGGTGCAAAAAGGGTTTTAGGATGTGGGGTTTAGGGATTTCGGGTTTAGGGTCGGAAAGGTCTAAAGGGGGCTTTTTCCCAAAGGTCCTTTGGCGAAGCGGGAGATTGTTGCACCGGTGGGCCATCCATGCTATCTCACCACTATGTTCAGCAAACGGTTGTTCTTGGGACGATCTCTCTTTCTGCTCCTGCGAGTGCACATCAGCCAAAGAAACGAAGCTTCTCCTTTGTGGAAAGCTGGAGCCAGCCCGAAACCATGACACCGCTTGCACGGGAGGGGATGGCTTCGAAGCCAGAGAGCTCGTTGACAAAACATGGGCTGGTAAGCCGGACAGCAAGAACCCACGAACAGCAGTAGCGTCTGGTGAGCAAAGTATTCCTGCTGCATCGCCACGAGTTTGTGCAATCATGCTGGCATTGCAACAGCTTTCAGCCAGAGTCGGTAACAGACAGTCCGCGAGTAGCATGTCGATACGATTCCCAGTAGAGTTTGTCCGAACGAGTGTTAGCTCTTGACGGTAGGGAAATTGATTGAGCTGTTTCATGCTGCTTATGGTCATTAAGGCAGAACATTGATGCAGTCTGGCCTCGTCAATTTAGCAATGAGCGGCAGCTCAGAGATTGCCTTTCATGGGAAACGCATCACAAACGTTGCGATGCATTTACAAATCACCGCATTTTCCCGCAAAATGTGCCGAAGATTACAAACTGAGCTTTACAATTCCCCGCAAATCCCCGCATTTTACCGCAAAACGGCTTCGCGTTTAAATCCCCGCATTTTACCGCAAAATGCCCCGGACATCTTTTGCAGCAAAACACATCCCCTGATGCATTGATCGTTTGCAGGTACCGCGAGCACCGAATTGTCCAAACTTTTGCAACAGGATATTCATTTACAGCCATCCCCAATCTTCGTATTGTTGCTCAGTACTCTATACCGATAAGTGTTTATTTTCTTCGCTGAGTTGCTTTCTGAATCCCGAAGCATTTGATATTCGTCACATTGAGATTCACACGGGTTTCTTCCTTCCTGGCCACCCGTGGCCGCTATGCTCTTGTCACGCTTGGCCGGGCGGTCGGACGCACTGGCAATCTTCTGTCCCAAGTCCCTGAGCCGTCCTGCAGTGTTGCCATTGTTCAGCCCAAGAGCAGCCTTGTCCAAGCATTTGTGTTTCAACGCCAGTTGCATGATTGAGTATTTGCAAAGCATCCCCCTTCAGCAGCTACTTCGATCGGCTTGACCTTGTGCTGGTAAATGTCCGATTCCACCAACCCTATTGTAGTTGTCGGGCAGCCTGAATCCCGAAAAGGCCCCCTTTGATAAAAGCCCCCTTTGGCTTTTGCCGATAGGGTTGGTCGGTAACCTTTGAGCTTTTAGTTGAATCGAGTACATGGGCTGCCATTTTGGCTGGACAAGATTGCGAAGTGGTCATAGGTCGCTTACAAATCTTGACTACGTATCTCCGCCTGATGCTTGGCAGATAAGCATTTGTCGGCATGTTTTGTCGACAAGGTCAGCTAGAAGTGGCAAGAGGAGCCTGCAGACGGCGTTGGCCCAAGAGAGGCTTCCGGGGAGGATCGCCAGAAGTATGCCTTTCTCTGCTTGTGAGGTCGTTGAAGACATCGGCATCGGTCCGGCCCAGGTTCCGTTACTGGTTCCTTTAAGGGGTTTAGGGTTTTAAGGTTTAGGGTTTGAGGGTTTAGGGTTTATGCTTTTAGGGTTTATGGAATGGGTTTTAAGGATCGGCATCACAAGCAAACGGCAGGCTTTTGCAGCTTTGCTGGGGGGTGGCATTTGGGTGGCGGATGGCTCGGAGCTCCTCATACTCGGAGCCTCGGCAGTAGAAGCTCATGGAAGTCTTCGTTCCGAGACTTCGGGAGATCGCAGTTCTGTTACATGAGGCTCCGTCACCAAGGCAGTGCCTTGCCTTCAGATCCTGCATGCGCTTCGTGTCTCAGCATGGCAGAGATGTCTAACGCAACACGCCGCATCCAAGGTGTCTGATGAGATGCTCGGCTGCATTGCCCTGCCTTGCAGGGATGCCCACATGTTCTGCACGTGCTCATGATCGATCGTCATCGCACGTGCCACCAAGGCGATACTAAGACGCCCCACTCCCAACTTATTCCTGGAACTGTGCCTCTTAAGCTGTCGTTGTGGATATCTGGTATCGAATGACTTCGCAAGTATGGCAGGTTACCGAGCAGAGCTTGCAGATCGGGTACAGTCGGCGCACCAACGAGTTGAAACGAAACCTGCAACCGCATGGCGAGAGAGTGCGTCGAGGTGTGAGTGTGGACGTTGCGTCGTCCTTGAAAGAGAGGCCTGTGAACGGACTGGCCATCCAGGTGTACCTGTAGTGATACTTGACCCGATATCTATGTCTGTGCATTAGTAAACGCTGCAAGCCCAGTGTGATCCCCTCCGGCTGCAACTGTGCCCGTCATATCTTTTGGCCGCTTGCCTAATCACGCACTACCCACCAAGCCAACCAACCCCGCCCCGAAACAATCCTCCGGCGGCAAACAATGCGTGCATGCCAGTCTTCGTCATGCGCGAGATTTGCGCATGTGCTACATCTGAGGTGGGCTTTGAATGGGTTCCAGCGGGGTATGGTGGTCTCCATTGTGTTCATCGGCATCCTGCTGGGCAACACCAGTAGTGGGCCGTTTCGTGGCTGAAATAGTTCCGCTGGCGGCAACGCTTGGCAACACACTCGCGCTTGGCTTAGGCTTGGCGACGGACGCTTGCCAGAATTTTTGGTATTCCGAGCGAACCTCCTCGTTGTCCTGTGCATGCTTGTATTTAATCAGGAATGGGCCGCAAGCTGCCCATCCTGCTGTCCTATCTGGGAATAGCCCTCTTCAGTGTTCTTTCGGCGTCAGCCACAGGACAAGGGCCAAGCAAGCAGGGTTGTGGATACGCCAGCGGAGCTTGTTGCAGGATTCTTTTCCATGGCTGGGGTGCGCATGTTGGTCGGCTTCGCCTTCGGCCTTGGACAGCCGGCGTCGAAGCCTCACGGTCCCTGAGAGCCCAATACCCCTTAATTAAGGAATATGGCTTAAATCATATAGGGCCTTATATTATGATGATTTAAGCTATATTCCTTAATTGAGGGGTATTGGGCTCTCTGGGGTCAGGAGCAGATGGGTGCCTTTTTCGCTTGTTTTGCTGATGGCCCAGGACCGTCGCCCTCCTGAATGCTGCTTGGCTCCGGGCACGGGCATGTGGGGGGACCCTAATATACCCTAAATAGTAGGATCCTTATTATAAACAAAGGTTAGTATCGGAGTTTCCGAAAATAGGGGACCCTAATATAGTACCCAAAATAGTAGGATCCTTACTACAGGGACCCCTAAATAAGGTACACCTATTGTCGAGAGTTTTTTTCGTCTGACCCAGATACCAACCGAGTCGCAACCTCCCCACTTGAGCAGTGAGCGTGTCCTGAGGAAGTTTCGCCAAGAAGGCGGGTCTCTGTGGCCAAAGAGCCCCAAAGCCCCCGACTCTCTTCTTGTCGCACTTTCTTCTGAAGGTGGCGCTACCTCTTGATGGCCCAGGCCATGGCTTTGTGTCTTGGATCATGGAACTATCATGGAATGAGTGGTGTAGGGTGACGGTTTGATGCGAAGCTGTTGTGTCTGTCTCTTTTAGCCAGAGCCCGGATGCAAAAAGGGTTGAGGGTTTCAGAATACCCTAAACCCCAAATCCAAACCCTGAACAGGTTTATTTGTAGGGTTATGTGTTGTTGCGCTTCTCTGAGCGCTCTATAGTGCAGTTTCACGGCTTCTTAGCAGACCTCGAACCATATGCCTCGCCTGGATTGTCCCAGTGAGCACCGAAACCCTGAGCCCCAAACCCTAAACCCTTATGTTACCTGAACTACCCTGCAAAGCGGGCCTCGTCCCTGCTAAGTAGGAAGGAAAAACCCCCGAACCTTAGACCCTGTCAGTACGTGAAGACTATGCCTTCCTTTGCCTGAGGTTCTGTGTCGGCGAGCTTTATGCTGCATGGCTCATATGGCCGCCTGCCGGAATTTCGAGTCTCTGGGGTACCGGTCTGGTTGAGGTCAGAGTTTCCGTAAATGCTTGATGATATTTTCAGATTTGGGAACTCTACCCCCCACGCTGCATAATGGGATCCTGACGATATCGACCCCGAAAGAGGACACTAATTACCTAGACCCTCCATCCACCCTCTATTAGACCCTCAATGCCCCTTATTTGGGACCATATACCCGTATGTGAGGGTACAAGGACTACCTACCGTTAGTTTTTTTCTGAGAAACTCCCAGGTTGGACGATCCGATGATGAAATCCTTGGACTGGCGCTCCTGGGGTCGCAATTCCGTTCCGGTAGAAGTGGGTGGTTGGCAAAATTATGGTTCCTTTGTGGGTCCCTAAGATAGTACGGCAGCTATTATTTAGGGCGCACAAAAACTTAGTAGCTGAGTGGATACACTTTACACTTTTTGGGGTAATATTACCCAAAAGTGTACAGTTTTTGGGGCTTATGAACTCAGCAACTAAGAAAAGGGACCATAATTTTGACAACTTCGCAAGTGAAGCGGCCGACATGAAGACTTGACTACACGACGAGGTTGGCTTTGCATGGTGGGAGCGGTTCCCTCGATTGTGGGTTTTGTTTTGGCCTACTTCTTCCTGGACGAACCGCGGCTGCAATGAATTCACCAGCCTCCATCAGGTGAGAGCGTGTGTCATGTGCTCTTCCGGTCAGGAATCACCAGCGTATCTTGACGAGAATGGATATCGCCAGGAGGCGTTGGCAGCCCTCCAGTCACTGAAGCATCTGGGCTGCAGGCTTGTTCAGCTTCCGCTGTGAAAGCCCGGCGTCCTTACCCTCAACTCACACCGTGAAGGAGCAATCCGTTTAGCTTTTTCACTTGCTGCCCGAAGCACGGACACTTTTCTAGGTGCTTGCAAGGCAAGCTAGCGTGGTAAACAGTTGTGTGCGGCGGGTGATGGGGATGGGGGTGATGGTCATACTTATATCGATGATTTACGGCGATTTGGCGCTTGCGGAGTGCAGTGTCTGTTGTGCAAAGGGATCGGAACGGTGCTCACGACGTCTCGTGCGAGTATGAGACGTCTCTGGCCGCACAGAGCCTTGGCCGCAGACACCGCCACACCAATTAAAAATACCGATGATGCGCCGTTGTTTCTTTGCGGAACATCATGTGCCTCCTGCAGCAGGACACCAAAGTCCGTGCGAGACCATGTGGCCACAATATTCTCAAGGTCCTTGCTGCTCGGCATGGTTTGGAATTTCTCTGAGTGTGGCCGAACCCCGGGCCTGACAGACATAGCAGTGCCTTGAAAACTTGATAACGTAATGAAGGGCCGACATGACCTTCTCCAGATCCAAGGATCTTTACTACCTTCACTATGATGTTCAGTTGCCTGATGCTGAACTTGGTTTTCTACGGCATCTTGGCTGGCATAGTTGCGCTTTCTTTTGTATGGCAACCGAAGAAGATGCTGAATGCAGAGCTGGAGCCAAGGAAGCCTCTATGCGTTTCCACAGGCTTCGGCCTAATATGTGCATATGAACAACCGCCACCAGCTGAACCTTGTTTCCCTTTGAACGCCCTCAGCCAAAGGTCTTCACAGAGACGAACAAGACAAGCTACAGCCCAGCGGTGGTCCTCATGGCCCTTCCCTCAGAGGGGTTGTCACCATCTTCTTTGCCACGTCGCAAAACGCCACAACCGTACAAACGCCTCATAGAATATGTATCGTGTTACACCTATAAATCTTCATAACTTCCAGACACAACCGCGATAAAACCGCATAAATATTGAAAGCAGCCCAAAAGCCCGCAAAAAGCCGCTCGACACTCAGATTGGGGCCATGGTCGAGTGGCCGGGATTCTTCGGTGCTCCGATCATGGAAAAGTTTGTCACTGGCAAGGCCGGCTGAAAGTATCGTTCTAGTTCGGGTGCTGCTTTTTGAGTTAGGCTTTTAGGGCTTATTGACATATTGACACTTAGAGCCCAGATACAAAAGGGGGCTGATTATTGCAGCAAAAGGTTTAGGCGAAAAAATCTGAGGGTTTCCGGCGTAGGGTTTAGGGATAAGGCGAAAGGAAAATTCTCGCCGCAAGCTCAGCGGCAAAAGCTGCTACATTTTGCCTACTTAGGGGCCCAAGATTCAGAATTGGCTTCAAGGGTGGCTACGTTGGCAAAAGAACTGAACACAAAGTTACAACAAATCATTGATGTGATTTTGAAGTGAGAAGCAAGAAGCGAAAAGGCACATGCTAGCAAGCCGCCCCAAAACTGGAGTGACGTTAGCCCGAGCAAGCAGGTGACGATGTTTGTTTTGTCATTCTTTGTTTGTTTTTTCCTGCGGCCAAGCACGCAAGCAAGCAAGCACGCAAGCAAGCAACAAAGCAACAAAGCAGCAAAGCAACGGAAGCAAGCAAACAAGCAAGCACGCAAGTTTAAGCCGTGCAAGCTCGCTTCAACATGACATCCTGGCAGCGCGTACGGATCCTTTCCGAACTCCTGATACATGCATTGTGGGTTGCAAACAGGGGCAGGGGGGGTGGTGCTGCCCCCAAACCCCGCAGCTCAGAAAGAGTCGAGGGCAGGTTTACCACACATGCGAGTCGGAATTGCCTTGCGGGGGGGCGGGGGTGGGGGGGTTTAAGATATATGATGCTTGGCTATATGCTGAACTGGAATCGCCGCATGAGGGGCATTTGAGCTTCCGCAGAGAGCGACACTGGATGGCAGTGGCCGAGAGAAACAAAAGAGCTCCTAACAACTAAGTGAAAACAGTGACAGATCTACGGAGCGTAATAGCGTGTAGAGTGTAGCAGTCAGATGTAGCGCTGTGGAGCTTGTCTCCGCACCGCATGTCCATACATGCTTGTCTGTACGCCAAGCCTGTCTCTGATGAGCGGCGTGAATGGCTGAAGCGGCATCAGAGACACAGGAGACAGGTTCCGAGTAATGAGTCTTTAGATGTGGAACAGGATGATTATGCTGGCAGTATTGGGTCCCCAAGTTGCCGGATCGTCATCAAAGCCTTCAACTGCCGGGACCCAAACCAAATTCCTGCAGCTTAAACCATGAAGCGAGCCTAGATCCCGAAACAGTGCTCATGCACTACGCAGGGGTGGCCACCCTGTCAGAATACCATAGCTTTTGTAGGGACAGGAACATACACAAGGAGCAGGGAAACAAATACACAACCGCGCCGATAAAAAAAAAAACAACTCTGATCTGGTGACCGAGCAAACAGACGGCCGGAAGAAGTTTCCGAGAAGTCAGTCATCTACAAGCGTCGTAGTTCCAACACCCGTTTGCCCCCGTGCCGCATGCAAAACTGCACCGCTGGCAGACGATTATGCTTTGGTGCTCGTCGCTCTCCGCACTCTCTCTCTTGGCTTTGGTCATTGGAGCCAACGGCGAAGGCATTCTCTACAGAGACTTGGCGTTCATTTTATCCAGCGGGTATCAACTTCCATGATGCCATAGTAATGATTGTTGCTATTGTATATTTTTTATGCTGAGCGCCACAGACACAGGTCTCCTGCTCCAGGGTGGCTATCTAGGCCATGGCCGGAGTGTCGATCTGCGGTGCTAGGGTCGCTAGGGCACGGAGAGGGGGCTGGGGGCCAGGCATCAAGACAACCATCAGCATCACGTTCGCAGCGAAACTGCAAATATTCACGTTGTTTTGCTGTGAATGCCCCGACAGCACCGCGTGGGCAACAGAGTGCTGAATACGGACCTCGCTACCACACATCACAGGTTCGGCTGCTTGAACAAGCCTAACTAAGGTGGCTGCTTACACATTGGCCGCGACAGCATTTCCATGCGCTGCTCGAACCACCGGGGTTGTCGCCCGGCTCACGACAGATTGGCACGATCCAGCTCAGGCATTGCTGTATCTCTTTCGATTCCCCCCTTTCTGGTGACGTGTGCAGACGCTGGAAATGTATGGTTTAGCATAAATTCGGGTTCACCGTGGCTAAGCTCATTTCGGCCCAACATGACATCGCATGTGGGTTGATTCTCGGCAGCAGCGCTTGATTTTTTGCCCTTCAGTCGGATCCGACATCCTTCGAGGCTGCCTGCCAAGCAGCCGGTCGCGTTGGTGGCATCGTGGCTCCTTTGATCTTCGAGATGCTCCAAAACATCTTCCATAGCACTTTAGCAGCACAGCCATGCGCTTTCTTGAAGGTTTCGAAAAGGTAACAAGTTACATGTATCAGGTGAACGTATCCCGTAGGTCTTGCGCACAGGCTGGCAGCACGAGTGGGATGGTCGTGATTTCAATCGGTGGAGAGGGGTGGGGTGGGGGGGGGCCCTAAAGTCTCCGGTAGCTCTCAATTCAAACAAAGCCCAGGCTGGGAGCCATTCTTCCTGGTTCTTGCAGGCGGCGGGCTTAGCCGTGTCACACACACACACACACGAGCGTGTATATATATATATATATACATATGTATATATATATATATATATATATGTATATGTATGTATGTATATACATATATATATGCATGTATACAATATATCTATATTGTACAAATACATGTAATGTAAGATATATATGTATAGAGAGAGAAAGATATAAGTAACTGAATTGTAAATTTGTATACACACCAAACACAGCTTCTGTCGTACAGATACACATATGCACACACACAGCTAAATACGTACATGTACGTGTTTTCAGGTGCTTGTTTGTTTTGCATACACATTGGCTGCGTATACATATTTAGGTGTATATATATATATATATGTATGTGTATGTATATACGTATATGCACATATACATATATATATATACACATATATACATATGTATATGAATGTGTGTATAATTGTACATGTATATGCAAGAGCCCTGCTTCAAGCACATGTCTAAAGGCATACGTATAGGTACATTGTATGTTGTACATGTACCACGTACATGTATATGCATTTGTAGATGCGTATGTATATGTATATGTAGAACATGTACATGTGCAGGTGTATGTCCAAGTGTGTATATACATATATACATACATATGATGCGTGCTTGACAGCCAAGTTCCAAGTGAGAATCAGCTAAGTCTAGGGCGCCGCAAGCCCAGCTCGCTTGAAACTCCTCGACTCTGATATGGCCTTTGAAAAAAAGGTGGCTATCTGCTCAACTTTGTGCTCCTCGTGTCTCGGAGAAGTGTTGCGGTGTTGCCTGTTTCATCCGAAAATCGACGCAGCTTGCCGCAAGCAATCAACCGAGTTACCTCTAAAGCTGGATCCAGAAGAAGATGGGGAGGAGCAGCCACTGATAAGTCTCTAGGCTGCCTTTAGAGAGGTCGCGGTGTACGTTGCTCTCAGCAGCTGGGCGAAGCGGTTCGCGTGCTCATCTGAGGTTCGAAGGCTCCGTGAGCTAGTCTTGTAGGACCAGGCAGACGAGCAGCTCCGCAAAGAGACCACTCTTTGCAGCCGCGTTGAAAAATTGGCCCGCCAGACCTTCTGTACGAGGGTTGAACAGTGCTGCGAGCGATGTGTGCAGTCATGAGCAACGACATCTGCCAAGGGGCTTTCTGGACATGGCAGTGTCAGAGCCACATCCTCGGAGGGATGGCTGTGCACCCTCGGGCATTGAAGGTTTCGCTGGATCCCGTGTCATGGGTCAAACCAACGCAGCCTGAACGTGCAGAAACCGTTTTTTCAAGTTGGTCGGAGAGAGATATGATAAAGACACATAGAAGATCTTAGATGGAGGGTGCATGCATGAGTTTAACAGCTATGTCGGATGTTGTGGTTCTGCACCCACTGCAATAGTCCATGCTACCTCGGTGTTTGTCAGAAAGGCACCAACGAGCTTGCTTAGGCGGGCAGCTACGTCCATCCCTTCGAATAAAGGTGTCATGCATCAAAGTCTAAAAGTGCCTAAACGGAGATCTATTTTTGGACAGAGGACGAGACCATGAGACCCCTCCATACAACCCCCCCCCCCCCCCCAAGTGAAAGTGCATTCTGGGACTGGCTCTGGGCGTTCTCGCCTGTCGACTTGCTCCCCAGGGAGCCCTTTGAAGGTGTTGAGGACACGCTGGTTCCTGCTATTTGTTCGACTCCCCGTCTCCGGTTCTGTTGAACTTCATAGCACGAGATGCCGGCAAGAATCGCAACCGACCTTGGGAAGGGGACAACCAACTCAGAGAGCATAGAAAGCAAGTGTGCTGCACCGGGGCTGCGGCCGAGGTATGACAAGAGCTCCTGCAGGCTTCTCAGGGCACCGGAGCACCAACAGTTGCGCAGAGCTTCTACGCGACGTAAGACATTAGTTTCTTGACCCCCCGATCCCGACCGAGGTGCCGACTTCGTGCGCTTGATCGAAGGCAGCCAGCTGGCCGTCACGACTCATGCTCAAATATGCTCGTGAGATACCGAACTCTTGCGCTTTTGGAGCTGCAGTTGCACAATTTGACAGAACCGGCGTGTGCAGGCAGTTGACGACGCAGATCTACAGCAGCAGAACCACTGCTGTTTGTGAGATCTGTTTCGTCGTACTTCGTTTTCCTCTTTAGTCGGATTTAGTCGTTCCAGGATTCCGTTCTGCAAAATCAGCTCCATACGCACAGTGGGCTGGAAAGCCATTCAATCGAATGTCTCTGCAAGCAGTGCCAGCTAGTGTGCGGCGCTCAGTTGATTCGAGACCAGAGCATGATAGACAGATTGCAGACAGCTGACGACCATGTTGCTACCTTGTCAGAGATGGTGAGCTTGCCATCAGACCCGGTTCTCGCCTAAATTGAAGCATTGGAGATTTGGAAGCGATGGGGATTCCAACGGCATGTATGCTCCTGTCAGCTCGCCAACCGGAAACCGACTTTGTACAACGCTTGGGCAACATGAGGATGTGCACACGCCACATGCTGACCTGGCTCTGCGATCTCTCATGCCACATCAACGTTCACGAGGTGTCAAGGCCACGGCATGATATGAGGAGTTTGGGGTCATCCTAGTACAACTATAATAACGAATCACCACAATAGTATTGGTAATTATTTAGGCCCCTATAGTATCTGTATGCCACAAGGATCCACAGAGCACTTGTGGCTGCTTGGGGTTTCGATGATGGGGCTTGGCATCGTTTCGATTGCTCAGGTCCGACAGTGAGCCGCTGGCCACTTGGCTATTATACATCCACGATGTAAAGTACCCCGATTCGGCTTGGTTCTCGTACGAGTCGGCAGGAATCTGATGTGTTTTTTTCATTGTTTTTTGTTCTGCAGTCAAAGCGCTTTTGAGACCGCAGGGCTCGTGCGAGGCGTCATTAGCATAATCGCGGTGAAGCCCTGCTTGTCGCAGAGCTTTGCACGCCCTTTACGTGGACGGCTGTCTGACCAAGCCAAGCGCTGGCCTGTTCCACAGTCACACTGCTGGGCTTATCCGGTATCAGTCTTTCCAGACCGCACCATTCAGCAATCGCGGAATGCAATTTCATTCTCGGAACCCAGCAGATGGCACTGAAGTGAGTGACACGCCCAAGAATGTATTCAATGTTTGTATATTTGCATTTGTACAGATGCTGCCGTGATGGTGATGGGATAACGAACTCTTCCCAACCATTCATCGTGCAGAGGCTTAATTTCTTCCTCCATGCCAGCAGTCGGACCTATAGACTTTCGGCATTGCAGGCAGCAAACAGGTTTTCCTGTCATCGCTGACGCCGACGCCCTTGAACTGGCCATTTGTTGCCAGCGATGTTTGCGACGCTGTCCTGCTAGCACACGCCGTCCTAGTTGTGGAACAGGACGTGCCGGAAGTTCGTTGTTTTGAGTCCGGTTGGCGCGAGCCTTGAATCGAAACCTCGTGACGTCGTCGGAGCGATTTCAACAAATGCTGGTGTTGTTTAAATATTTGCTGCATTTGCTGCAAGATGCATGGCATTAGCATCAGCAAGAGCATGAAGAGAGACGCCGAGGTTTCACGAAGCTCAAAAGTGCACAACATGGCAGACAGGGATAACAGGTCCCTGAATTCAAGCTAGCCAAGTTCTGCGGAGCTTCCCTCCATGCCAACTTGGTAGTATCACTAGGTCACCATGCGAGCTATTCAAGTAGCACATCGATTCTTAGCATGTCTTGGCTCAGTCCTTCGAGGGATGCCAAGGGTTGGCGGCTGGCTGTCACATGCTAGCTTGTAGCATGTTACGTGGCTGCAGGCGACCCCCTGCAATTTTCCGAATTGTTCAATGCAGGTATTCAAACCCTGCGGCAGGCACCCTCTTTCGGAGTGGTTCGCATTGCCAGAGATAGCAGACATGATGCTCCTCAGATGTTTTCTGCGTGCCATAACTCCAGTGTATAATTTATGAAGGTTGCTCAGGTACCTTTCTTTCGGAACAGCGTTCCACCATAAAACTTCCATCTCCAAGCGGCTAATTGCCATCAGGCTGCAGGGTTGTGAGCCTTCCAACCAGGCTTGTTGCATGTGCCGCGCATCCGCAGTGCAAGCCGCATTTGAGAGCAGGCTGTGTATTGCAGATATGACGGTCACTCAGATGCCTCACGTGGTTTTCAACACCACGCAGCAAAACTCTACTTCATCCTAACTGCAAGAGGGCCTTTCAACCAGCCACTGGATTGCGAACCTTTGAAAATTTTCGGTGTAGCTATGTTTAGCTTCGAGGCACTTTGACAGAAGGTGGCTATCCAGTCGCCGACGAGTACAAGAGAGGCCTTGCTTCTTTGCTGCTCCTGCGGCCTTTGAATCGCAGCAGCAGCTTTGCATCCCGCGGCCTTCCTGCATATCGCAGCATCCCTTCCAGGCGTTGCACCGGTTGGCCGCAGCCGTTCTGTCGGGTTTGGTTTGGGGCCTAGGGCCTTCAGGGTGTAAGTAAGGGTCACAGGGTTTTGGCTTTGTAGGGGTGGTCGCCATCTGGTTGAAGGATGTTGAAGGTAGGCAGAGTGATTCTCCAGTGCGGACGTCCATCGTGGGCACAGTGACAAACGGCTTGCAAACCGGGAGCGGATTTGTCAACCTGCAACGACATACTAGACGCCGGTTCCTCGCATGCTGCAGGCAGGAAGAAATCGACGCAGCACGCATCAGCACATGCTCAAATGTGGCCTAAGATCGGCGTGGAAAGGCAGTTACTGTAGCCATGAAAGTTTTTACCTGTTGCTGGGGGAACGGGCTCGAGCGGTAGTTCGTCCCAGACTGAAGAAGAGACTATGAGGCTCAGCGAGGGTCTCCTGGGAGTTACTGCGTCGTTCACAGTTTGAGGGGTTTCGGGTTGTAGGGCTCCAAAGACTGACTGACGCCTGCTCGAAAGCCTGTGGATCAAAGCGCTATGACCTGGTGGACCGGAACTGGCGCAGCTTCGCAGCAGTAGTTGGCATTTGGCATGGCCTTGAAAGTGGTCGCAGCACCGCAGTTGTGTTTCTGTCTTCCTGTCGTGCTCAGCCCTAAGACTGGCCCAAGGTATTTGCGACACTGGCACTAGGCGAGACAGCAGCGAAGGTGCAGCACCGAAGTACCTGCCATGTCGCCCTGGAGGTGTAGCACATGGCTTGACCCATGGGTGCTTGAAGCTGGATTCCATTACAATGGACAAGATGCTGGCTGTACCTGGCCAGAGCTATTTCGTCAAGCCTCCTGCCTGCACAACCCAATGGCACAAGTAGAGGCACGAAAGACACGAGACTAGGGCATCAGCCTGCTACTTGTAGAGCCAATGTCTATGCTGTGCAATAGCATCCACTCACTTCCTCATGCCCTGCTGAGCCAGGATTGATGAGCCATACGCTTACGGCTCCTTACCCGAAGCAAACATTGCAAACATCATGTCAGACCGAAGAGTGATGCTACTGCTACGAAAGTGTCCCGAGCGCGCAAACTGAGGTGAGATGCTTGGCCAGAGTATATCCTTACGTGTCGCAACTCGCGCGTGTGTGCGCTGTGTTACATGTTTGGATTCCAAACTCCAAACCCGAGAGAGAGAGAGAGAGAGAGAGAGGGTGGGCAGTGCAACTGATCCCAGGAAAGCCGATGCCTTCAGAACAATTTGCCAGCTGGCATATGCAGTTCCAAATTTCTTCGCTGCTGAAGTTCCTGTTCAGCGCTTCAACCAGAAAGAGAATGACGACGTAGCCAGGCTGCATGATGCGTGGGAAACGGGTCGTGGCCTGTGCGCGGGGTGGCTGAGGTCCGTGAGAAGTTCAACCTCACTCTGCAGGATTTCCCAGCCTTCTTCCTTTTCATCGATTCTTGGCAGCTTTTGGAATGAAAGCGCGGCCCGGAGCAGGAGCTCCGCTATACATGAGTCTGAGGAAGGCGCAAATGATGCAATGCGATATGCGGATGCAGTTCAAGCAGCCAACATGATCAAATGGCTGTGCCTCGACATGCTTTCTATATATATATATATATATATATATATATATATATCTTTGCCAACCTCATGCGAGTGACTGTCAGACAAAGCATACAAAGCCTGTCATGGACTTGCTCTGCCAAGCTCAAGCGGGTCACTGTGAAAACCAGTCTGTCATGGACAGTTCTGCCTGTTCGTATCACCCGAGCCTTAAACCCGGAACCTTAAACCCGAAACCCTATGGATTGTCCGACTCTGAGCGCCGAAACTAAACTGTTCCCCGTACGAATATCGCAGCTGCGCAGTGCAGCCCTTGGGCCACCTGTTGCACTGCTCAGTCGCTCGCATGGGATATCAATGCCGTCGATCGATTCAATCGATGAGCTGGACGATATCGTCAACGAATTCCTCAAAGATGCCAGTGCGAGGCACCGACTATGCCTACTAGTGTTTGCAGGGTTACCGGCCTGACTAAGCTTCTTGTCTGCTCGCTGCTCCCCAACCTGCCGTCGCCAGGCACGTGGAACGAGCGCGGGAGCTTGAGCAAAAGTACAGAAACGATGCCAAAGCGCCCATGCAGCTTGTTTGCACAACGCCGGAGCCAATGGTGGCTGTTCCAGGGCGAGCAAGAATGGAGGAAGACGCAAAGAAAAATGTGACGGCGAGCTTGCTTGATGTGAGGTATACAAAGATCATGGAAAAGAGCCTGGCTCAGGGACCTAAGTATGCCGCAGACGAAATAGTTCGCGTGATGAAAATTTTGGAGGGCAAGGCATCTGGGATGCGTTGTGTTCCAGCATTGTGTTCCATTGCCTTCTCTCCTCACTCGTGTGCAACGACCTGCTTGCATCAGGTGCACCCTCAGAAAAGGGCGGAACTTAGTGACAAACTGAAAGTGTTGCCCCCCAGCTGCGCTGGCAAGACCGTTACACTTCCAGTGACATCATGACATCATGTTCCATCTTTGGAAACATTGAGACCGCTGGCTGTTGACACTCGTGCAAGGAAAGTCTTCGCAAAGACGGATGCTTGTGACATCTTTCATTGCCCAGATGGATATCAGAAGAAATTTGGTGCAGCAGGCTGTTACATAACCTCCATGCTTTCTTCTGGCCGGTATCAAGCCTTCAAGCACGCACACTTCAAGGACCAGGGACTTCCAGGCTGCAGCATGTCCTTGAGGCATCATTGGCTCCGATGTGGCAACCTGCTGCAAGCCTCCTTGTGTAAACACCGAAGGCGGGCGGGCTGGGCATCTCATCTGAAATGCACAGGCTTTGATTCTGATATCGTGCTAAAACAGGCGATGAACATGATGCTCAGGGCCACCACTGTGACTATTACGACGAGCGCACAGCCCCCGAATGTGGCAACTTGCTCAGCGCAATCGACAAAGTAATGGTGCACCACAGCATGCTTTCACTGCATGATGCATCTTGCGCTGCCCGCTGCACGGCCTGAGGAGATTGGGACACTGTATCATTTCGGGCTGGCCGGATGTGTTGCGCCTGCGGCGGTGGGCACACCAAGACCCGAGAAGCTGAAGACTAGGGATGTGTCCAAGTTCTGTGGACGCAGAAGATGTAGTGAACGCAGTGCTTATGTGCGCCCGCATAACATGTACAGCTTGTACAGAAACTGTAGAGAAATCTGTCAGCCATCAGGGGTTGACCTTGGCAAGCGAGCTCCACCACTTGGCAACACACATGCCATTGATGGGTCTCGAGTAGCTACGCTTCGTCGTCACATGACGGATGATCGCAGTAGAAGGTGCCGTGCGGAGCAGTGATCATCTGCACATGTAAGGCCGAACTGGTCAGTGATAGTGGGTTTGGGTCAGCTAAAGACCAGCAGGTCTTCATGCTGTCGACTCAGAGGTGGCGCAGGCTCGACTAAGGAGTTCGGTGATGGGGTTTCATGTTCAGGGCTTTGTGTTCGACTTGAGACTCTACAGATATGATGGTCTAGTGCCGGGTTAGCGAAGAGAGTCTGCTAGAGTTAGTGTGGCTTTGGGACATTGCCTCATGATCTCGTTTATCCTACTTCAAGGGCCCCCTGGCTCCACCCAGAATAGAAGCCCTTTCTGAACTTGCAGCGCTCATGGATCTGATCGGCTCAACTCCTCTGCAAGTTGAAAAGTAGGGGTTTCATTGTTTCATCAGTGCGAAAGTAGGGTAGAAGGCTGAACACAAAGCAACCGGGGAACTGCTACAGTACTTACTCGAGCAGCCCGCAGCTGGAAATCAGACAACTGCTGTCTTGGTACACGCTCAGACACAATTCTTGCGCGCAAGTACTTGATCGTGGCCAGAGCTGGCACGCTCCCGATGCAGCCTCCTCTCGTTGCCGTCTACGGCCATGGCTGCAAGCTGGCTCAAGCAGCGGAAGGAGCTGGCGACACTTGGACTTCATTGTGCTTCGAGTAGGCGCTGAATCGAAACCTACCTATGGCATAATTTCTAATGAGTCTATTACATGATATCAAAATAATAGTAAATATATACAGCAGTAGCCAAAAAGTTGGAAACCTCATAGCCTCAATCCTTAAGAGTACTGTATCGGGAATCGCTATTTGGCCTTAGTCCGGTTTCCAACTTTGTGGGGTTTACTATATATATATATATATACACACATACGCATTCACATGTGTGTATATATATATATAGATATAGATATAGATATGGATAGTTTGAGAAGCAAACTTTGCTGAGGATCCTACTTGCTGGCTCCTATCCGAGGCAGGCGCTAACTTGTGTTCCTGTGAAGTCAGAGCCCCCGGGAGCCCCGGGGGATGTGCCCTAGAGGAGTCCGACTACCCTGAACTTAAACCCTAAACCCCTAAACCAGGGGACAAGTGAGAATCGCACCAAGCCTCTTTTCACACCGACTCCGCACCTAAGAACCTCGCCTGGCTGTGTCCGAGTTGTGAGAGCGTAAACCAGGGGACAGAGTGTGAGCGCCGGAACCAGGGGACACATACTCGCAGTCCGAATAAGATAGACTATGAGATTGTATAGTATTCTATCAGGCCGTTCCTGTGCCCCGGGTTACCGCTAGCGGAAACGAGGATGGAAGAAGGAGGTCAAATCAACAACCCAAGACCAGCGCCTGGACGAAACAATCCCAGGGTCCCCTCCCGCCCTGTAGTTTCTGCTGAGCCCGTATATGTTACCTTATAAGTACCCATCGGAATGGCCATCATCTGTTTGCGAAGATCTTCGTAAGGAAGTCTACACACAGAGCGCACAAGTACGCCAACCGTCCCGGTTGATACGACCCGTATCGGCAGTGGTCGTTCGTAGCCCTCGACATGATTCCCGGATCTCGAGAGGGGGGTGATGCGGTTGAACTTCGATATATTTGCGCTTCTTTGATCATTCCCAGTTGTTCAGTCTCACGCAACAGACTCCGAACCACATGCCTCGCCTGGATTGTCCGCGTGTGACTTAAAAACCCTGGAGGAGTCCGAATAAGGGCTCCCAGCCGGAGCACTCTGAGCGACGCCTGCGCAAAGGACTTTCACGAATTCTTGCAATTCGACTCTTGGCTGCAGGCCTATACCTGGAAGAGTCTTGGAATGTTTGAGCGATAAACACGCCATGTCAGGAGACGAAGTTCGTCAGAATTCGCAGCACCCGTTCGACGAATCTGATGCCGAGTTCTTCTTAATGAATGAATACCCAGGAGTCGCAGCAGGCGTCATGGTTGAAGTCTGCGTCAATTGTGCCGGCATCATGCATGGCTGCGCGTATGTGGTAGGGGCAGTTAGGATGCAGAGGCGACGATGCATCGATGGATGCGCTTGTGCCGAAACTGGAAGATGAAGATTCTGGTCTGCCGCTTCTGTGGGGTGAGGCAGCAGGACGGTGCCGAAACAGCATGAACTAGATAACTAGATTGAACCACATCAAGCTGACTCGACTTGCTACTTACGTCGCGTGAAGCTCCTGGTGTGTGATGAAAGGAGGGTCAATGGAGCTCGAGAGTGATCTGTTTTCGAACGAAGCAGGCCCAACGCTTGCCAGAGTCTGTTTTGCAGCTTCGTGTATGCGTTCCCCCAGAGCCCTGTCAGATTTGACTGGCAGCCACGGCCAAAGCCCGGGGACCAAAAGTCACGCCAGCATGAGTCGGACGGTGAGCCCCAGCTTTGCGGCAGGCCGAACTTGCGTTGCACCCGACATCAGCGACCGACTCATGTGCTTTTCCGGCCCTGGAAGGTGTTCTTAGATCGCGGCGTGTTTCGGTGGACTTGACCCAACCAGTGCCGAACACGGAGCCTTGAAAGACTGTCAAGCTTGTGCTCTGCATGCACCCATGACCCGTGACCTGTGGCACGAGCTCGTTTCGAGGATGGTGAAGTCATCGACTTCTTGGAGCGACGGCGCATGATTGCTCTGGGAACTTTCATTGTCAAAATGCAGCTTGAAGCAAGCACAGCGAAGCGGAGCGGTCCAGCGGAGCCCCAGAACCTCCTCACTCCGCTCCAAGCGTGCCGAGGTGGACAAGAAGCGTCCTGACAGGGGACGTGGTAGTACCCGCTCGCGCAGAGCTCAAGTTGATCACACAGGCTGCTGGGCGCAAAGTCACTGCGAGAACCCGGAAAAATCCCGTTACACATGCCTGAGGGAGAGAGAGCCTATGGCTTCGCCTTAAGGTTCTGCAGCTTCCGGATCCTGATGAGACCGCAGCTGTAAGCGACTGTCGGTTCTTGATCATGACGGAGGAGCTTGCGGCCGTGCTTTGGCCTGGATTTCTCTCGAGAGCACCTTGCAGTAGGTTTTCGGATGTTTTCGGATTCCTAGGGCTCGAACCAGGTGATTGCCCACACGGTGACGGTGGAGAAAAAGAAGCTTCCTGCAGCTGATGGCGGATATGCGCCGACACCGAAGATTCGTTTCAAAGAATGGGCTTCCTTGCAGCACTTGATCTTGCTTCATGTGCTGCCCCGGGCAGACTTCCGAAAAATCCATCAGGCTTCCCACCTCGCAGAGGTGTCTGTCAGCTGCCGGGAGATGCAGAAGCAGGCATGTCGCAGTGTGGGTCCGAAGGCTGCCTTTCAAGTAAAATTTGCAATAATAACAATAGTAACAATCATAGTAATAGTTAGTAGAACAATCAATGTTTCGCAATTTCAGTAGCAATAGTAACAATGATATGTGTAAGAATAGTAGTAGTAGTAGTAGTAGTAGTAGTAGTAGTAGTAGTAGTAATAATGATAATAATGAGAATAATAATAATAATAATAATACCGCCTCGTCGAACAGAGCCTTGCCGTTTCTGCGCATGAGCCGAGCCGAGCCCCGGAGGTCCGCAGCTGGGTGTCGCGCTACGAGCGGGCACACGACGGAGACTGCGAGAGTCGTGAGAGATGCTTAGGGTTTAGGGATAAGATTAATAAGATTAACAATATTAGTAACATTAATAATATTAGCAATATTCGCAATATTAATGATACTAATAGGGTTTAGGCTTTTGTCCTTCCAGTTCCTGGCATATGCGTAGTCCAGGTGTAAAACAAAAAAGGCTTCTATCCTTATTACAGAACCCTGGTGGGCGCGGCTGTCTGTAAGTAGTGTCACACCGCCTCGCACCTATGCGTCCTCGCTTGGCTTCTCCGAGTTGTGCGAGCGTATAGAATCCTGGAGCCCTTAAGCTGCAGAAAGCCTAGTAGAATTTTGATTCCCTGATAGAAAACGTATAGAGATTTAGTGGAACCGGGGCAGGATCCTTTCTGTTGAGTTGTCGTAGGCAAACTTTCATGGCTTGCAGGATCCATTCGAGAAACTCCGCGCGAGCACTCGTTTGAGCACCGAGTGAGGGTGGTGGAAGCTTGGCTAAAACCCTACCCCTAAACCCTATACCCTAACCTCTGAAACCCTAAACCCACCAGACCTCGAACCACATGCATCGCCTGGATTGTCCGAGTGCGAGTGCCGAAACCGCTAAATGTCTCATTCTCAGCTCTGGCGTCGATCCAAGTGCATTGCGATTTGCCCAAGGACTTCTGGTATGAATATCACAAGGACGAACCACGGCATGCTGCAAAAATTGCTTGCCTTCCTAAACCCGCGGGCCAGAGCCTTCCGAAACCTTCAACAGTCATAGGACGAATAAATCATGAGACATGTTACGACTTTGACGTGTGAACGGGGAGGCCTGCTCGCCCAATAGAAGGTTGGGGTAACCGTAGAAGAAGATCGCCACAACTTTGTGCATGCAGGATGCATGGAACACGCTGCCCCTGCTGCTTGGCAAAACATTGGCTTCAATGGAGAACGCCCGCTCTCAAGTTCTAGAATGATTTGTTTTTATTGTGTGTGTGTGTGGATGTGTTTGGGTGTTGGCTTTCCTTCCTGGTCGAAACGAGGCGTCATGGCGGCGGCAGGCCTGAATCCCGATATCAGCATGCTCCACTCACCGAACCCAGCGAGCCACCGAGACACACCCACCAGTGCATGCTTTGCCGCCAGGAGCAGAACACCTGGTGGATCCAGCGGTAAGGCAGTGTTTTTCTTGCAAAAAACAGCATGACAGGTGACACTTCTGTCTTGTCTGTCCGCTGTGGGTGAGGCCTCCTCTGGAACGATCCCTTATAGTACCACCTTGTCGAGGCAGCCATCACTGCGCCCGCAGCCTGAAGTACAGATCACCCTGCATCACCCAAACTGATTCGGCCCTGAACACATCTCGCCACTGAGGGCGGACGCTGACAAAGTCCGACCCGGCTCTCCAACTCTCGAAAAGTGGCAGCGGACTTCTCAAGCTGCCCCCCGTCACACAGCTGCAACTGGAGGACACACTCAACTCGCCAATCTCGCATGAGTTCGCAAAGCTCATCCGAGGTAAGCAACCCGGCGAGGGAGCGATATCTGAAGCAATGTAGCGGCCGCACAATGACTCCGTTGCCTATCCCCTTCATGTTGCTCGGATTCGATGTTTCTGTGAGCATGATGTGCTTTTCAATGTTCTCCGTGTCCAGGATTGGAGAGACTCCCGATCTGGATTTGGCTCGGCTTGATTTGAGCGACGTGGAGCTGGAGGTTGCTTTGGACGAATTGGAAGCCAAGTGAGCGCCAAATGCCCGAAACCCCTAAACTAAACCCCGAAACCCTAACGCCTAACGAGTGTGAGCGCCGAAACCCTAACCAATAATTACCAAGGGACCAAAATCCTAAAGCTATACTGCGACAGGAAAATCTGCTGCTGAGGCCATCGCCGAAACCCTGCCTACAGTCCACGCAGTCCGGAAGGCGGCTGCCCAAAGTTCCGACGATATCAAGCAACAGCTGGGGGCCTTCAAAACATAGACTTGGGCTTAAAGATTTGGGACAGGTTATAGATATGTATAGGTTATAGATGATTGTAGTATATATACTTACATATACGCTGGAGGCCGCCGTAAGGAATAAAGTTGGTAATTGCGGGCAGGTGGACCTGCACGGCAATGCTCTCCTGAGCAGCTTGGTTGACAGAAGTCGTAGGTATTGTAGTTACGTGTGTGTGTATATCTACTTATATACGCATGTATGTTTACATGTATTCGATATTATGTACGTGTGTATGTCAAATCGTGGAGCAAGGTGACCGCTCCTTGAGCAACTTCCTGCGCAGCGTGCAGCTGCCGAGACTTGTGAGATCCTCAGATGATCGGTACCTGTCCATTCACGAGGAGTCTGCCCTTGTCACTGAGGCTTCCAGTTTGGTGGAGTTGAGCCTAAGTGGCTGCTCCAGGGCAGGGCCTCAAAGTCTCACGTGCATCTGGGACATAAACAAGCTAAGCGGTTGGTTACGAGCAGGGCCTGTTAAAAAGCCACCATTCCTCAGGCATCATCTCTCTCGTCAGTGACGCTTCCTACCTTGAGCGGCTGGCCGTGCCCTTGGTTCGTAGAACAAGCCTTGAGTCTGAGGTTGACCATGGTTGACCTCCGATGCAACATGCGCTTAGGATCTGAGCCAAGTGGAGGTGAACCACCGCTACCAGCTGCCACTGTGTGAAGCGATCAGCGAGCGACAGACCCTGAACTACGCAGCTTGACCGATTTGGGAACACCGTTGATCGTTGCCATGAAGAGCTTCATGCTTGAGCCCGAGCCGAAGGAGAGTCCGGAAGAGCGCTTCTTGCACACCTGAGGTAAATCTCAGCAGAACGTCTGTGGGGCCTTTAGCCTGCATTACTTCCAATCGAGGTCCGCTTCGTTTACTAGATCGCGCACACCCCCCGCTGGAGAGACGTGTGTCCGCTGCAAGCTTGTCTTAGATGAGGAGTGGCCCCATCGACCATGGATGCCAGTGCATCGCGACGCTCCTTCAGGGCCATGCTCCTCGCCCAATCTCAGGATCGACTGGGCTAAGGACCTTAGGCCACTGCTCGGAGAATTGAGAGGCGAGGCTGCCAAGAGGCGTGTCAGGAAAGTAGGTGAAAGTAGGATCTACAACAAACCGAGCCTATGTTTCGGAAGCCTCTGAGGCATGTAAGGCGAACGTGCAAAGTGCAGCGTAAACAGCACAGGGGACGTAACCTCCACAAGTAGCTGGGGCAGGCCATGGCTGTGCTGATTCGAAGGCATAAAGAGAAACGGCATACGTGGCGCTCATGATCAGAGCTTTCGGGTATGTTGCAGCTCCTTTGTCTTAGGTGCAGGAGCTCGATCTGAGCTGGAACCACATGTCCTCGCAGCTATTTCACTGCTTGGGTGAGAATATTGCGAGGCAAGCGACGGCGCCTTGTCACAACCCGAGAGAGAGGATCAACCTTCAGAGAGAGCTGGGGAGCCCACCTTGCTGCATGAAGTGGCATCTCCACTTTCCTCAAATCCCAGGTGAAGAAGCTCAATGTCTGCAACTGCTCTGGTGCTGGTATTGACCATCTTTCCGTGCCGGCATCTCGCTGCCGTAAGATGGTGCAGGCTGTTGGAATTATGGAAACGAAGAAACAACCAGATCAGCCCTTTGCGCTTTATGTTTTACGGTGGGGTGAAAGTCAGGTTGCAACAGTTTTGTGTAGCTGACTGCATCGTGGAGGCCTTCGACGCTTACCTGTGGGGTTGAGAACTGAACGAAGGATATCTCGCGGCAAGGACAGACATATCACCGGAGCTCGTTTCCTGGGGTAGGAAGCAGCAGTAGTCTTCCAAAACCATGAACTACGATGGGGCACTTGTCAAAGTGTCCATGCTCGAAAGCACCGACACAAGCGGAAACTAGTCAACTAGTTTTCTAACTGGGCAATCACTGCATTCAGTGGCCTCCTGAGCACTGGTGTGATGCGCCTGCCACTCCTCGCCCTGGCCCCAGGTAGGCACAGGCAGGGGGCTGAGCAATCAGACGTAAGGCTCAATTTTGCTTGGCTTTGTATGGTCGTGTTGACTGGTGACGATGAAGAAAGCCCTTTGACCACGTGTAAAAACCGGGACGCCAACGACCTTTCGAAGTGCCAGCGCAAGCTGCAAGGTAAACTTCTTCGTGGAACAGCTGCGGAAGGACAACACCTTGACTTCCCTCGATCTCTCTATGAGCAGCGACTTTGAGGAAACACTGCCTGAATTCTCAAACACTGTTGGATGACTTCTGCTCCTCTTCAAGGAATGAACTTTCGTTCGGCGCTGATATTGGAGGATGCGCTGCAGAATCATAAGCTGCTCGCCCGGATCGATCGGCAATACGCGCATAGGCATAGTCCTATGAACGTGGGTAGTTGTCTTGTTTATAAGGGTGCCGTACTAGACTATGAACCTAAAAAGGTACCCTAATTTAGAGAACTACAGTATGTGAAGATCGAAAGTAGAGCTGGACTGAATAGGATTCGGCACGGAGCCCGGCTCCTACAGGCAGCTCAAGCACTTGTACTTGGCCGACAATCCGTTGGGACCTCGCGGTTTGAGGCCGGAGGCTCTGAGTGGACGGTTTGAGGCCGTAGATGTTGAAAGTTGATGAGCCTTCGGCTTTCGTTGATGCGATCCGAACGCTGTCAGGGGCAAGGCATGACGGTCCCACCTGTCAGGTCAGTGCTGAGAACGATAGCGTCAACGACGATGCTTGGCCGAAGCACGAGGATGCATGCATTCCACCGTCCTGTTCTCACGAAGTTGACTCGTCCTGTGGCCGAGGAATGCGCTGAAGTTCTTTGACACATCTGGATGTTACGGGGGTGAGGTCCGGGAATGGGGCAGACTTTTGGGTAGTGATTTTGGGCTTTGTCCTTCCGAGCAGGTGCCAGCTGATCACGATCACGAGGTCTTTGCGATGAGACGCTCAGTTGCAGATGGGGTGCCGACGCCTCCCGAAGACCTTGCAAGCCGAGGCAACCTCCCTGGTTCGGGCTCCTACCATCTGCAGCTACATCGACCGCACCACGGCGGCTGAGGGAAGCCCGATGCCGTAAAGAGTCGTCTTGCAGAGATGGCCTCGCCCAGGTATCACCGATCCTTGCTGCGCATGCTGTGCAAGTCAGCCGAAGGATTTCGGCTAGCTCCTTCAGAAGTTCTGCTCGTTGCAACCCGCATAACTGTGGGTGAGCTGCAACACACCCTCTGTGCTCTTGGATGTGGGTCCGACTCAGGTAAGCTCGTCGGATGACTTCGTCCACGGCACAAAGAAAGGAGGTTTGAGCTTCAGCACTCCCAGCCAAGTGAAGGTGGTTGTACTCTTTACAGAGCGGTCGTCCACTCCAGGACTCTGGGAAGTACCCAGCAGTGGCGAGGTAACGCTCAGCTTCAATCTAGCAGCTCGCCATGGAAACCCGATGTTCTGCAAGGCTCTGTAAGTCTTGGCTCCTGTGTTCTTTCTGAACTTGGTGGATGAAAATTCGGGCTATGCCTGGGCAGCTGGATGCCTGTGTTGGAAATGCATTCAAGGCTTGAGGTTGCATCATAGGACATTATATCAGGTTATAGTAGATTATGCGATAATATTGAATCTCAGACGCCCAAGGAACGCTGCTTCGAGACTCCCTTGTTCAAGGATGTAGACTCTGACTTTGGCCTGGTGATCAACAGCCACTGGCCTGAAGACGCAGTCAGCTGCATGTCTTTGCCGAAGATGCCACGGATGTGAGCCAGGCGGCTTTCTGGCCGCCGCAGTATAACACATCGCAAAGGCAACCGTTTTCGCACAGCAAGGTAACACCAGCAAAAGCCCAAAGGCTGCTGAGCACCCAAGGATTTTACAGCTTGTCTCGCTTTCACCTTGACTCGAGCAAGGCAAGACTGCAGGGTGAACTTGATAGCATGTTCTGCATTCCGAAACATCCGAAGCATCTAGGATCATGCTGCTAGCAGATGCGCCTTGAAATTGGAGGCTGTGGCCGTGTTTGGCCGGTTCGTCGAGCTGGATGGTTTCCAACATTCGCAAGCATGCCTTCTCAAGGCCCTCTCTATCTTTCAAGCATAAAGCCTCGAAAGGCTGCCATGGCATGTCGCAAGGCACTGAGTTTCGATTTTGTTCTCACCATCTCCCACCTGAAAGTCTTGGCAGAGCTGGATCCTGAGAGTCCCCGAGTTCAGAGCCTCCGGCCGCCTGTTGCACGTAGGACCGCTGTTCCGAGGACTTCGCAGCTCTTCAGGGCACCTTGCATCATGAACTTGCTTCCCTCGGTTCTTCGTGAACCCGGCTCGCGGCTTCTCTGCAATCAAGACATTTGAAGACGCGGGTGTCGGAGCGCTTTGTCAGGGTTCGTTCAAAGAAGTGAGATGCATGCTCTTTGCCAGCTCCCTTGACCGCGACAGAAACTGAGGTACTACGTGGCGCAGGGAATGTATGCTACAACGCTGGACTGCGTTACATGCCGGCTGAAGCTCAAACAGCACGCCGCCTCAGATACGGCAGAATCGACCCAAGGCCTAAAGCGCTAAGCAAAAGCCTCGTAACCCGGCTCACTTTTCGCCACGATTGAATGCTCCCTTAGGCTCCTCAGCTTCACGGTTCGAAATCCGACGGGCCACTACGAGTTGGCTTTGGACCTTTGCTTGCACGTTAGCGTTAGTGTTGCAGGAAGGCTTCTCGAGGGCCTCAGGAGTCTCTGAATAGAACAATGAGCATGATGACAACAATGAGTCGTAGTAGTATGTAGTAGTCGTCGTCGTGATCGTAGTAGTGGTGGTGACCATTAGAAAGCAGTACTTAGCATAATCAAATCCTATGCACAAGCAGCGCTCAAAGGACAATCGAGCAGACTTTGCCGTCGCCGAGCAGCTGGCTCTTCTCGACAAGTGGGAAAGCCGCATGCTGATATTTAGCGCAGGACTTGCATCGCGCCGTCTGTTGGATTGGTGCCTCTGTTATCCTGTGTTCGCTTGCTGCCTGTCACAGTCGCAGTCACGGTTGCGAGCGCCGCTTCAGACACTGCATGTTGACTGTCGTATGCTCTAAGTTATGATGGACAAGCGGCTTCTGGGCGGCAGTTGTGCGACTGTGACATGTCAAGGTTGAGCTCGTGCAGACTGAGGCTGGGGCGAGAAGATGTATCAGCCGAGTGCAACCGATCGCATGCACGGAATGCATTCTACCAAGGGAAACCAATTCTGCAGCCGGGCTGGAAAGAGGATGCTGTTCTTTGTTTCTAGCCGTGCTTCTAGCAGTTGCAGAACATGCAAATACAACAAAATACGCTCCAAGAACCTGTTCTAATGATTTCGGCTTTTTCGCGGGATTCATTATTAGAGCCCTCTGAAGCCAATCACAACCTATCAAGCCCCACAAAACTTATACAAGCTCTCTTCTACTTGTTGAGGCACAAATGTTTGGGCATCTGCACCCCCGAGTCCTGTTGACAACCGAAGTGAGGACGTCCTCGATGGCTTTTGCCGACTGGAAGCGGCCGGGCCACGACAAGCTCGAGCTGCTCGCCTCGGATCCAAACCGTCGGGTTTAGGGCTTTTGGGGGTTAAGGTTAAAGTGGGAACGGCCCAGCAAACCCTCGAACCTAGGACTCATGACTACGCTCGAAAGCCTTGCGAACCCATGCATCTGAACTTCCAGGGTTAGGGTGGGAGATCTGGCTTGACTAGAGCCCAGTGGTGAAGAGAGGAAGTTTGCAGGGAGAGCTGTTCTGAAAACACTCTCGCCCGACACTTTACTCCGATCTCTACGTGCCCTAAACCATTTAAGGTACCCGTACAGCAAACCCTTTCTGGCACCTTTTGAGAAACCTTTCTGGTACCTCGAAGAGGCTTTTAAGCGCTACATCCTCAAACCCTACATTGTCCGAGTGTGAGTGCCGAAACCCTTTCTGACCTCATGAAGCCGTGCCTTCGTCGAGCGAGTGTGCGAGTCGAAGCCTTTTCTGGGCACTTCGAGTTGTCAGGTTGGACTACGTCAGCTCCCAGGGGCCGCCAAAAGGAGCCCAGGCCATCAGGGTTTAGGGTTGAGGCTTCCCCCATTTAGGGTTAGGGTGTTTAGGAAATGTAGAGTGTCGGGTTCCCAGAGTTTAGGGTTCCCTATTCAGAGTTTAGGGTTCCCTGTTTAGGGTTTGGGGTGCAGGCCATCACGTGGGCCTCCTTCCGCCAGATCCTGGAGGCCGCTCCCAGGCCGCACTGATCTTTCATGAATATACTAAATGTTAGGGACGAAAACCATGGTCATAATGATGGCCATAGCAACAGCAATAGCAACCATAGGCAGCATGTCTTTAATCACCATCATCATCAGCATTAAAGACCAAATGATTGCAAGATTGATTGATTTGGCTTTCGCCGTGTGCCTGCCAAAGCTTGCGATAGCTGAGGTTCATCAACCCGCGTGCTCTTTGGCTGCGCCTAGTACTATTTCTACCACTGTACAGTTGCAATTAAATTAGTTGTAGTGTTGTTGATAGTGTTGTTTGGATATTGCTACTATGTCTTTTGTCGCCACTACTATGTTTTAGCACCATTGTGTTCGTTGTTTTCTACTTCGCTTCACAGCTGAGGTATGGCACATGTCAAGGTGTCCGCCCTGCGGAGCCAGGCGCAGAGCTTTTGCATCGAGTCCAGGCCCGGCGTTGCTTGAAGTTGTGTTAAGGCTTTTGGAGGATTTAGGATTGGTTTAAAGGGTTTTGTAGGGTTTAGGGTTTCTAGAGGAAATCATGATCCAGGCTTCAGGAAGCTGACTTTCCGCGAAAGTGGATGAGCACGAGCTTGAGTGCAGGGTTGAACCCAGCAAACCTGATGCAACAAAGGGGGCAATCCCAGGGCGAACTGGGAGTAGCTAAGGGTTCAGGGTGCCCAGGGTGATTCAGGGGTTCGGGGTTTGTGCAAGGCAGCTTCGCGTGCTGGTGGGCACGTTTTCGGAGCCGGCTGACAGAATTGAAATCTTCGTTCTCTTCTTCAACCGAGTCGTTGCACCTTCTCCTAACAATCAGCCCATGATGCTTTTGACCGTGACGGACTATGCCCCATACGTGACTGCTTGTGAATGCTGCGTCCAAGGATCCACAGAACGCGAAGATGTACAAAGCTCAACTCGAAGACTTCTCAGACGTGATGGCATTGAGACGCAGACTGGGCTTTGCGAGAACATTTCCATATGTTCAACCGGAATTCGACCAATTCCAGTTGGACCTGCGTTTGCACGACGAGCGTGTGTGCATGACGGCATTGCTGGCGCTTTCAGCTCGCGAGAATGCCGGCAACATCCGCCACCCTGTGCACCTCGGTCAACTCAGCCCAGAACAACAGGGCTCACTACGCATCCCTAAGCTAGGCTTTGTCTGCCTTGTGCGAGTCGTGAGGGTCGAAAGTGGGCCTAAACCCTAAGTAATATAGCCCGAAACCCTACAACCCACAAGCCAAAATCCTCTTCAGGTACGTTTTGCCAGACGGGACTGTTGATCCGCTTAAGATGGGCATTCCTCGCAGCTGGGAGTCTTGGCTGATTGCTCACCTCAGATCGCGCACCTTATAATAACATAAGGGGCACCCTTCTCTATTACCTGGTTTCTGGCAGCCTTTACAGTTACCCGCCTAGTCACCCTGGTCAAGGAACCCTTCTGGCCTTGCGGTAACCCTAAACCCTAAACCCTGATGACAGCAAGTACAGGAGTCCCGGAGTTTTTTTGTGTCAGAGATATCCGAGGAGTTCCTGGACCGGGTTCCCCAGGGGGGCCAGTTCAAGCAGCTCGGGCTTCATGGGGCCCGGGAGCTTCCTTTCGTAAGGTGTGCCCTGGTAAGGTGCAGCTATGTTTGTGCTCCGGGGCAGCGAAACTTCGAGCTCCGGAAGCAGCTGTGCAAGACGTATCACTTTTCTGCACCTTTGCTGATGAGAGAATTCTTTGGGCCATTGCATGGCGGTGCGCTCACACACGACACTTGCTTGAGACCGCCGCTCATCGCCCATGGCAGGATGTAAAGGAGACCGCTGTCTCATGGTGGACCAACATGATCGAGGCCTGCATTTTTGGCTTCTTTGTTCGCTCTCTTCGCTTAGTCTCGGTGTTCTTGGCCCCCACATATTGTGCTGTGTGATCTGTTGTTGCACAGTGTGGAAACCAATGCTTGTGTTTAGCTCCGCACCCGAAGAGCTTGCACAATGCAAGATCCTACTAAACACCACGGGCTTGTTGGCCCTCTTTCTTTCGCTCCATGTTAACGCTGAGCATTGTGCAGGCAATGTCATTCACCACGTTTCAATGCCAACAGACTTGCGTGTTCCTGTTGGTGGTGCGCGACCTCGATTTCGATGTGTGTTTCATCTGCTCTTCAAGCGGGTGGTTGTCAAAATTAGGGTCCCTTTAGGGGTCCCTATTATAATACGGCACCTAAGATTTCAGGGTACCCAAAAAGGGGCTATAATTTTGACAACCTCCCAAGTCTAGGACAGCATGGGATACTTTGATAAGCTCCTGGACCGCCCGCAGATTTGTGGGTGCTGCTCCTTTCAAAGGCCGGCTTCCAAACGACTTTCGGAAGCGGATGTTGGGTTTCGATCATCCAAACACGTGGCGTGTCGAATGGAGCAAGCTTAGACTTACCTTGGGTTAGTAGGGAAATGTAGGGAATGGAGGAATGGTAGGAATTGTACCCCTTCCTCCATTCCCTACTAACCAAAGGTAAGTAGACTTAGGGAGCCGAGGCCGGCAGGATTCTCCGCACAGTATGGAACCGACATACCACGATGGGACTAGACCATGGTCCAGTCTAGCCGTGATATGTCGGTTCCATATACTAGACCATCTGGCTGTCCTTGTCTCGGACAGAGTACGCTGCGGCGAGAGGTGTGTTCGGATCCTTCGCAGTCTCTAGTCTGGAAGAGACGGAAGGGATCTCGATGTTCAAAAGACCCACGGCGGAATCCTTTCCAAAGGCAGACCAGCGCAATTTTTGGGGGAGGGCCCGATTGCTTACAAAGCGTGCAGGTGCCTTCAGAAGTGATCGACTTGGTGTTGCATCTTGCCTCAATTCAGGCCGCGTTCTCGTCAGGCAGGGTTTCCTCTGCTATCGGCTCGATTTCGGAGTGCAACTTTCAGCTTGTTGTCAGTTTCTCCTGGGCACTGCCGAAAGCGCTGTGCAGAAACCGAGGGGCGAACAATAGCAAGCCCAAGTACAGAGCCATCCTTACAAAGGGACCCTGACAATTTAAGCATGAACCTCAATCTACAGCCAGCCGAGGATGCTGAAGGAGAGCGGGGTGGATTTGAACAAGGCCTTCGACTCGATCGACGGCTTTGACGGCAACGGCCGTTAAGCTGCAGATGCAGGTAGATAGCTAGCTATGCTAGATTCGTGGGTAAGTAGATAAGTATGTAGATAGTAGATGTTACGACACTGCACCGGTTCGGAGGAGCTCCTTGGGCATGTTCTCTACGCCTCTCATGGAAAAGCCTTTTTTGCCTCTCCTCCCGAGGCGAGATTGGACTCGGGAAGCTTCAGCAGGGACTGGAAGATCTGGGCTGGCGAAGGTTCAAGAACCCTTCCTCCGACAACGAAATGAAGGTCACTTGTTTGGGCGGCATGAGAGAGTTCTGCGTTATGACTGGGCGTCTGATGCAAGTGCCTGCATCGGAAGCAAGAGACCAGGAGCAAATACTGGCTATCTTCCGCTGCGTCAACGTTTCTGGTCATGGCACCCTTTCCAGAAGCGACTGGAACGTACTGCAGCAGCTCACCAAGGATGCCCGTTGCTTAGTGCTGCAAGAGGCATTGTCACTGGCCCGATTCTAGCGTGGCAGAGCAGACCGAAACCTTAGTCACATCTCCACAGTAGGCCCAGCTACTCACTGTAATCATGCCACGGGAGCTGTTAGTAAATGGCCTTTTGATATGATGCAGGTTGACCACGCCATTGCGGAGTTCGTGCAGCTTGCTAGCACTTCAACAGGTAGAAAGACCCGTGCCAAAACACCTCATTCATCAGTTCCGGAGGCGCTGGCTCAGCCAAGGCAGTATTTGATGCGCATATACGGCTCGATGCCGGCAGCATGGGCGGCGCTGGACAGCACACGATGCCTGCAATAACGGTGTTCGAGTTTGTCCAGAGGGTTTTCAGCATGTCACGGCGTTGGGCGGGCTACGCAGAGCCGCCCAAGACGACAGTAGCTCCACCTGCAACTTCTCGAGCTTTTGGGTGACACAAAGCCTCAAGTTCCACAAACCAAAACTTCTGAACTCTGTGTACACCACTGACTGCACGATCAAATCCCCTGAAACACACTTGAGACGACCCTATACCCGGTACATACTACCAAGCTTTACAGACTGCTACTACTCCAACTCCTACTCCTACTCCTACTACTACTATACTACTACTACTACTACTACTACTACTACTACTACTACTACTACTACTACTACTACTACTACCACATCGCAGGACGTCGATGTCCAAGAGAGCCTTGGTCGGAAGGCTTGGATCGAGGCGCTGCGGCAGCTGGGCCACTTGCCAGGCGGAAAGACCTTCCCTTGAAGTCGCGCATGACGGCGAGTATATGGCCATATAAGTACGAATATGTGCAGAATTTTATATGTAAATCCCAAAGGTGTGTGTGTGTGTGTGTGCATATATATATATATAGAGTAATATATATATGTATGTTTAGCAGCAACTAAGCATGGAGATAGAAAAGTAGATGCTGACTCTCTCTCTCCCTCTCTCTCTCTCTCTCTCTCTCTCTCTCTCTCTGTCTCTGTCTCTGTCTCTCTCTCTCTCTCTCTCTCTCTGTCTGTCTCTGTCTCTGTCTCTGTCTCTCTCTCTCTCTCTCTCTCTCTATCTCTCTCTCTCTCTCTCTCTCTCTCTCTCTCTCTCTCTCTCTCTCTCTCTCTCTCTCTCTCTCTCTCTCTCTCTCTCTCTCTCTCTCTCTCTCTTTCGACATACATATACACATGTATCACATGTATTATACATATATATATATATAGATATGTATGTACCGACATATATATATATATATATATATGTGTACATGTATGCCGTGAACCCATTTCCATACAAATACAGAAATAAGTAAGTCTGTAAACAAACGTATGTGTATACATAAATATATACATATGTAGATACATATATATATAATTATATATATAATATGTACACATATAGTGCGACGTTTGGATGCATCTGTGTATACACTTCGGTATGTTTTTCTGTATACATGGATGGGAAGGGTGGATGATGGCGGTGTTCTCTACTAGGTGTTCGAAATTGTGAACAAACATGAATACACATTCATCGTATGGTTATTTCTTTATTTAGCGCAGGCACACGCGCACGTCACAAAAATGATTCCGTCCCGGGAATAGATGACCAGTAAAACAAAGCTCATGTATGCCTATACCTTCATATATATATATATATATATATATATATATACATATGTATGTATATAGACATGCGCACCAGTTTCATAGTAATGTCATGCTGTTGCTCTATTTCTACTTGTTTTGGTCCCACTTGATGTGGTCGTGCCCGCCTTGGAATCGCCAGGCAGCAACCGCAGGTCTAGGGATTTGAGTGGGCAACCGGGCCACCATTCTGCACAGGGACGAGACCGATAATGAAAGTGCGGCCGGGGCAAGCGCGAGAAATCATTGAGTCGGTCGTGAGAAGGTCAGTGAGGCACGTGGCAAAGTCAGAGCTGACATGGGTGCGTGCAAACACAGAGTACGCTCGGAGGTTCACAGTGTCTCTTTTAAGCGGACTGCTGCGTTAATTTCTTGGCTGTGTTTCCCTTGTTGATGCTTCGTAAGTGTTGTTCTGCTTCTTGGTACTGATATGGCCGCTGTCGTTCCAGTGGCTGCTTGCTCACGTCGATCTGACATCAGCTGCGTATGCATATCACCCAACTTCATCTTTAAGTCGTCAAACTCAGCCAAGCTATGTGGGAGCTGGCAAAGCAAAGCTCAACTCAGGTTACTTTGGACCCGGTGACATTGTTTTCCGATTTCTCACGGCATCTGACGCTTCACGGGCGCGTTTTATAACCTGGCAGAAGTTTTGCTGCAAGCTCAGTTGCTGATTCTGCGACATGCCTAGCATTGCCAGAATTGCTGTTTGCGCCAAGGCAGGCTTGAAAAGTTCATCAGCTATGGTCTCGAACAGGCCACTACCTAAGCACGCTTTTAATTCAGCACCGCACCGTCTTGTCCAGCCTCCAAGACGGAGCTGAGGCAACATAGCATCGCTTGCGATACCTGTACAAAAACCGAGGTCTCACCACATCGTTCTAGGATCTAATTGGCGTCAGCGAGGAGAGATCGCCATCTGCTTGAGGCTGTTTAAAACAGCTGGACTCTCAAGCTTGGGCTTGACCTCGCATGCGGCGCAGAAAAGAGAGCCGACGCGGTGTTGAACAATTTACTGCCTCTTTCGGTGATGGTGGCTGATCACACCATGTATTACACCGGCCCCTTGGCGATGGCGGCTGATCGCATTTCTTCAAACTCGCCCCTCTCATTACGCGGTTAGATCACATATTCTGAACCGGCCCCTCTTTTGGTGACGGCGGTTGGTTGCACTCCTTCAGCCAGCCCTTTTTTTGGCAAAAAAACCGTTCCCTCAGTAGGCGATGGCGGCTGATCGCATTTCTCAACGCAGGCCCTTCATCAGGTGATGGCGGTTGACCGCATGTGTTTAACCCACCTCCTCGCCAGGCGATCGGTTGATCGCACCTCATATTCCTCATATTACCAACACCAGTTTGAGCGCTCCTTCTTATAATCATAGTATGATGGGCCCCCAAATTGAAACCCTATTCTAGTAATTAGACTCCCCAAAATGATCAGATCTTTAAAGGCCGACCTCTCAAAAGGCGATATAGCAGTTGATGGCACTCCATGTAAGGCCCTTGATAATTAGAATGGGGTTTAGGGCCCATTATACTATAACCACCCGAAATAGAATAGTTAACTATGAAGGCCCCCATGTTAAACTCGCTTCTTCAATAGACGATGGAGGCTGATCACGTTTGTCCACCCCGCCTCCTCATCAGACGATGGCAGCTTATCACAGTTCTTAAGCCCCATCCCTCAACAGGCTGTACAGGTTGACCACACCATTCTCAGTTGTTACGGCTGTTGTTGCCATTTCTTCTACGGTTACCACGAAAATAGGTTCGAGTCATTCACTACCATGGTTGTACTGCACCGTGTTGTGAGTCTGAGCAATCAGACAGGCGGAGATGCCGCAGGTGAGCTGCCTTGAGTGGAAAGCTTTGTCCGAAGGCCCGATGGCACATAGGATTGCTTGAGGGAGCGCCGCCTTGCAGGGACGGAGCACCTGCAAGCATGGAAGGCGCCACATCACGATAAGGTTGGGGCAGACGTTCGTCGAGCCCATTGCTAAGCCGGCCTTCAAAAGGATGCACCCAAACTCTTGAAGCTTTGGTTGATATCCAAGCTGTGGCAGCCGGCTGCATGCCTTGGAGCTGTGGTTGCCGCCTCTCAGCCGGTATCCTCAGATTTTCACGATAATTTCATGATATTGAGTATCGTTTCTAGCCCAAAACGACCTAAACACGACGAGACATGAATGACAAACACATACATGGACGCAGATGCAGCAAATGCTTGAAAGCCGTCATCGGTAATGCTTGAAGGGTCCTTACAGCAAGACAGTGTAGCTCAAGGCAAGGCTCGAATGAGTTTGCCAGCTCGGGCACCATGGATGGAAACGCAGCTTCCGGGGCAGATGCAGCTCTGTCCTGCTGGTTTCCCTGCAGACAGATCTTCACGCGAACGCGAGGAGAGTATGTATGGGGCGAGGCTGCCAATGCCGAAGCTCAGCGATGAGTCGTTGCAGGAAAGGCTGCGAAGCCTCGAGATGGAGTGCCAGCAGCTGCGCGAAAGCAACTCCCGGTTGGAGCTGGAGAACTCCAAGCTGAAGCTGCAAGTGAGCTCTTCACAGGGAGGGCAACCCGGTTCGGAGCAACAGGGATTGCCAAGCCTGCTGCATGCAGGGACACAACGCCAAGTCCTGCGAAGCCGCATGCGAGCGATGCTGGAGGAGCAAAGGCGACTGGTGTATGAACTCCAACTTGAGATTGCGGAGGCGCGATCCGCACCGCTGCGGTGTTGAGTTTGCCAGATGTTGCTACTCAGTTGCCAGGAGATGAACCTTCAGACTCGTCCCACGGAGGCAGAACCCCGACAGCCCGAGTCTCAGCTGTTTGCCTGGGCCTGTGGTTTAAAGTCCTCACCGGGCGGGGCTTCGCAAGACTACTGCGAACTCGACATGCTTTGCCGTGTTGCTTCCACATCGAATTGCCAAGAGCTGCAGCCAAGCATAATTATGTGTTTTGAGTTCACGGCGAGAAGGTTTTGAACTCGCAAAGATAGGAAAGGGAAGGCAACCCAAAGGCTCCATGTACCCATACAGTAGGAACTTAGGCCTTTAAGTGCCCATATAGGGACCCCTTTAAGGCCTAAGTACCTACTGCATGGGCAGATGGAGTCTCAGGGCAAGATGCCCACGTAAGCGTTGCCCTGCTCCGGTCGAAGATGGTTGAAGCAACGCTTCCCCAAGGCAGCTTGGTTAGAAGCGAGAAGGGCTGCGACTATATTCGTTTCGGGGTGAAGCATGATGCATAATTAATCCACGGTCGACGACACTCGCATGTCGAGATGTTGGGTTCCGAAAAAAGCGCCTAAGGATTGGGAGCATTGTCAGTTTCTGAGGTGTGCTTTTCCGAACAACTGGATCGAACGCTTTTCCTTTTCTCTTGCCTCAGGATACATGGGGGGGTTGTTGAGAGGGGGTTTGCCGTCCGGGTGCCCTCTTGCGAAATCAAACAAAAGCATCGGAATCCGTTGTGTTTTGCTGGTCACAGCTAGCAAAGACTCTCTACTGTGTTCGTCGCGATTCTGAGTTTTCGACATTTCCTGATTGGTCTATGGTGCTTACGGTTTTGTTTGTGGCTGTTGATGCCTTCTTCGTAATGTCAAGTTTGTGTAAACAACTTGCTTCCTGTTGCTTTGGCAACTGTCGGAGAGCATGTTCAGCGTTTGATTGGATATGTTTTGAACCTTGTCCAGCGGTTTTGGCAATTCACTTACAGGTGTAGGTGGTTTGTATTGTTGTTTGTGCTTGTCGTGCTGGAATGTGTTTGGCGATGTTTGCCTGCTGTTCATTCTGTGAGCGGCTTCTATGCAGTTTCCTTGGGTTTCCGTATGTTGGTCAACCCTGCACAAATCCGGGGCCGCCCCAGTGGAATAGATTTATGGCAGCACGACCGCATCTCGAGTTGCATCCGCAGACAGTCCGAATGCAGGCCGATGCCGCTTGCACCGACAGCTCTGACCGGGTCATCCAGAAGCGGCCTCGGCGAGTGGCCCTCCGCGCCGCGAGACCTCAACGAACCCCGAGAAGCTGCAGCACCCCCAGAGGAGGACCCGCCGGATGCTTAGATGCCTCCTTCTGTCACGCTTGCACAAGCAGCACCACCTCTGCGTTTAAGGCGTGGGTCTTGGCCCACGGTATCCCAGCCTTGGCCGTCGAGAGTGCCGGAAAGTGCATTGTCGACGAGAACCAGCGGCAACTACGCGCAGTCTGTACCAGACGAACTCAGTGCGCCATCTGAAGCGGCAGCACCACCCGAGGATGAGGACCCGCCGTGCGCTTAGATGCATCTTGAAGCTTGTTTTTAGCAGCGGCACCCTGCTCTCGAAGTTGATGCATGCCGTAGTCAGCATTCACGCGTTGACTTTGCACCTTTGCTTCCGAGTCGCGGTTGGCCTCGGAAGCATTAACCTAGGCCAGCGCCAGCCGTGACAATGCCAACGAGCAGAATAAACGGCAGAAGCAGCAACAGACCTCTCACTGCATCAGCTCGCACGGCTCCGGTGAAACTGCCTTCGCGCTATATGCTCTCTGCACCAGACGAGTTGCACACGCCCTGGGAAGCGGCAGCACCGCCTGAGGAGGAGCCGTCGGATGCTTATTTGTCCTTGGATGCTCTTCGACTCAGGTCTGCGTAGGCAGAGCATACGTGGCATGCTCTCGTGCGATTTGCTGGCACCCCGCACCGCCATGCACCGCCCAACGCCCAGGAAAACTGCTCAAATGACCGATCCCCATGACGGTCAAGAATTACTCTTTGACCGCAGTTGATTTGAGGCTCCAGCAGCGGGAACCCTCACGAGGATCGGGGCCGATTCCTTCGACAGTTGATGTTTTCGCAACGAGGATGTCAGTATCCAAAAGTCGAAAGCGACGTCCTCCTCGAGAAAGCAGAAAGCAACACAACCCAGGGGCAAAGCACAAAGTGTGCCTGCTTGGATGCATTTTGTATTGCTATTACACATCATGTCATGACCGCGGGCGCAAAGTGGCACACCGGCGATGATTCAGGGAGGGACTTCGAGGTGTAGCCCCGTGCCCATGCGTCGCACGCCTCTGGCTTCCTCCCCCATCCCCCTGTGGACGTGGCTGAGTTTGTTCTTCGATAAGTATGCGGGCTTCAATGGATGTGTGTGTGTGTGTGGATTTTTCTTTGTTCGCATTGCAACTTCCTCCCTGTTTGGGTGTTTCGTCAGATCGAGCCCGCCAAGCCTCAAACAATCCAGTTTCAAGCTGCACACACTGCAGTTGGCACGTTGGGGACCATCCCTGGGCTGGGCGAGGGAGTAGCCGCACAGCGACAGAAGACACGCGTCATAGGTGTGTGGACTTCAGCTTCGGGCAGCAAGCTGCTCGTACGCGTTTCCAAGGCCCGCGGTTCCGCCAATTTACGGGCGCGAAGGGTCAGCTCGTCAATCTCGGCTGACTCGGGGCAGCGCAGCTGGCTCCGACGTTGCCCCGGTCCAAGCGCCGTCGGAAGACGAGGATCCACCTATGTTGCTTGGCCAGAACCAGCGCGTTGTTGCATTCATGTGCAGGTTCATTGCGCAGATGCATTTCTAGCAACCTGCGCCCCCATTGTTGTTGCCGATCACTTGCACGATATGATATTGCTTCCGCTTTCGTGATTGGTGGGACACTGATGTGGTTGGGCCGACATGATCGGGGCCTTCGAGAAGGTTCACTTAAAATCTGTGTGTGCTCTTTGTGGTGACTGGTTGATCGTCAAGGTTCGTCGCGAGCTTGGGCACCGGTGCGAACTTGGGCATAGACATAGCCGCCATTAGCCGCCCCTCCGAGCTGTGAGCCAATTTTAGGCTTAGGCCTTTCTGAACTTTGCATTGATAGTAGCATAGGACGTAGGAGGCCAAACGACTACAAGGGCAGAAACCTGAGCCCTCTTTCCGAGCAGAGTTAAGCCTCGAATCCGAATTCTCAGAACCTCACAACACCACAAGCCATACGACTCGACTATTGGGGCCGAGTTAGGTCCTAACTAATTCTATATAGTCATATATATATATATATATAATATACATACTATTTTGGGGTTCCTGATTATGATCATAGTATCAAACACCCAAAACCCTATTATAATTGTTAAGGCCCTATGGTAAAGCTCTATGTAAAGCCTCACAGATCGTCCGGGTCACCGACACCGGAAGCCCTGCCTGGCCTCGCGAGATCCTCCAAAAAGCAAAGAGAAAACTCGCGCAACCCATTCGGACAATTTGAGCTCTGGCAACATGCCGACAAAAAAAGTGTTGTGAGAAGAGGATGGTCGGATGGTTTAGTATTCTCAGCGTCTTGGGGTGTCAACATCCCGGGATCTCTAAACTTTCTGGCGCCTCTCATACCCCCAGCATCCTTCAATTGTTCTAGCGGCTTATTCCCCCCTCTAAGCTGCCCGAAACCCGTTGGAATCTCTCATCTGAGCAGCTCGACGCTCCTGAGCAACTCTGTGTGAATGCTTCCATCTTCTTCCTGCTCTTGCGTGGAGGCTGCTGCTGCGACCAGACTCATGTGCCGGACAAGAGCTAAGGTTGCTGTGCACCTGGTGACTGCGGTCCCGATGAGAGCATCTGGCGACCTCCCACGGCCGACAACCGAAAACCGCTTAGATTCGGTGCCGTCTTGCTCCTACCTCCAAACGGAGCTGTGGCAAGGGAGCATCGATTGACATACACTTGCGCAAAAAGATTTAGGTTTCACACTGCACCGTGTAAGTCGAAGCAACAGCAACGAAAAACAGTCATGGCTCACGGGCGTGCGTTTGATCGAAAGCTATGCCAACGCATAGGCGGTGGCCAAAATTAGGGTTCCTTTTTGTGTCCTTATTCTAATGCGGCACCTATTCTATTTAGGATACCCAAAAAGGTGCCATAACTTTGACAACCACCCACATCCTGGAGCAAGGCAAGAAGCCGCTCTCGACTGCACGAAGTTCCAGTGTAACTTGCTGCAGATGGGAGGTGGAAGCCAGCCCGACGGCACCTGGACCCTTTTTGACGTTGAAAATCCACCGCCATCCTTCGCAAAACCCCTGAAGCAAGCTATGTTGATCAGCATTGACTTCCAGATCGCACGGCTTTCACGCCGTGCAACTAGGCGCATGAGGCAAAACTTGCGGCAGCTCAGTGTCCTTGGGGCTGAAGCCTCGCATGTCGTGGCGGAAGAGCAGTGGAAACTTGGCCCAGCTGCTGTTGTTGAGGTCTGACAGCAGCGAGGCATTGCTCGAGTAATCATCTAGCCCCTGGCGCCTCGACCGGCGAGTCAACCCCTGCAACAAGGTTCGACTGTTCTGCCAACATGAAGAGCGTGACTTTCCTGAATAATTCAAGCGAAGGGAAAGTGCGGAACCCAACAAACATATTGCTGCTGTGAAGTGGCTCAGGTAACTTCCGAGCAATGGCAAACTGCAGCACAACCTCAAGCAAGTGCAACTATGATTATGATATGAAGCTGACCCCCCACAAGTACTGTAAGTCAAAGCGTTCCACCCTAGGCTCTCCCCTTCAAGGGTTTAGGGATGCTCAGGGTTAAATTAGGGCCTGTGAGCAACAGTCATCCAGGATGGAGTCGTCCATGTGATTCGCATGTTTTTTTTCCAGTCTCAGCGCCATGGACACGCAGCTGGTGCTTCCCGGGCAAGTGCGGCTCGCTCCCGAAAGTGCCCCCCGGGCCGCGGAGACAAGTTCGCGCGAACGTCAGGAGAGGATGTCTGGCATGAGGCTGCCGATTCCCAGGATCAGTGAGGAGTCGTTGCAGGAAAGGCTCAGAAGCCTGGAGATAGAGTGCCAACAACTCCGGGACAGTAACTCCCGGCTGGAGCTGGAGAACTCCAGGCTGAAGTTGCAAGTGAGCTCTTCACAGGCAACTTCGGAGCAACCTGGATCAACAAGCCGGCTGAAGGGCTCGATCTCCGTGGCAGAGACGCACCATCAAGTCCTGCGAACGCGCATGCGAGCGATGCTGGAGGAGCAAAAGCTGTTGGTAGATGAGCTCCAACGTGAGATAGCCGAGGTGCAAGTGCCCTGCATTAAAGTCGGCGCTTTTACAGTTGCTCTGCTGTGCTTCGTGGCTCTTCTGTTGCCAGGAAATGAATCAACTCCAGGTTCGACCCATCAAACCAGACAACCAGCCGGAGCCCGAGCGATTGATGCAGGTCAGGGTTGCAACCGTGCAGAAAAACGGCCAGGGCCAGGGGACGAAGTAGTGGGTCCACCTCCTGTCCGAATTAATGGTGATCATGGGTGATTCACCTTTGTGTTCCATGAATTCGCAAGTAGTTGTGCTGTGGCAATACACAGCGGGCTTTCTGAAGAGTGTATTCACGTTCGGATTGAAGCTTGAGCTCCGAGCCTAGGCCGATTGGCATCAACAGCTGTTCATCCAGAAGCGGCTTTGGCGAGTGGCCCTCCGCGCACACCGCACCACGAGACCTCAAAGATCTCCGAGAAGCTGCAGCACCAGAGGAGGACCCGCTGGAAGCTTAGATGCCGTGTGTTTGCAGCAGCAGCAGCAGCAGCAGCAGCAGCAGCACCACCACCACCACCACCACCACCACCACCACCACCACCACCACCACCACCACAAACAACACCTCTGCTCCACCTTTGCTGTTGAGGCTTGGGTCTTGGCCCACTCGATCCCAGCCTTGGCCGTCGTCGAGAGTGTCGGAAAGTGCATTGCCAACGCGAGCGAGCAATAACGGCAGCTACCTACAGTCTGTACCCGACGAGTTAAATGCGCCCTGTGAAGTGGCACCACCACCAGAGGTCGATTCGCCGCGTGCCTAAATGCATCGCAAAACTTGTCTAGTAGCGGACATACCCACCCCGGCGGAAGTTCAGCTTGGTTCATGGTGTGCAGTCAGTCTACACATATTCATCCGTAAACCTTCTCACGTTGACTTGTTTATTTTTGCTTCCGCGACAAGGGTGGCATCGGGAATGTTGACCCAGGCCAGTGCCCGCCCGGAAGCCTGCAGTCGCCATGCCAACGAGCAGAACGGTTGACCGCGGCGGCAGCAGACCTTTCGATGCACACTCTGCGCCAGACGAGTTGCGCTTGCCCTGGGAAGTGGCAGCACCGCCGGAGGAGGGGCCGTCATTTATTCTTCGGTGTGCCCTGCTTTGCTCAGAGTGGCACCACAATGTCAAGAGGAAATCAGAGGAATAAGTGACGGACTAGTCAGAGCTGGAAGTTCTCGGTTGCATTTGACTCAGGCCCTCGGCAGCAAGCTTCGCCTCGAGCGCCCGGCTGCAGAGAGGCGGAGCTGCCATGCCGGAAGAGCCGAACGCGCCCAGCGAAGCGGCGTCCGAAGATGATGCCCCGCGTTCGCTGGACTCCCAGAAGAGGGCCTGCTCAGTCTGCCAAGCGTGCCTTACAAATCCTTGAGAGGGAGAGCAGCGAACCAATACACAGCGGGCCTTTCCCTGAAGAGTGTATTCAAGCGTTCCAGGAGCCTTGAAGCTTGAGCATCCGAGCCTTAGGCCGATGCCGATCTGGCGTGATCAACAAACAGCTCTGAGTGGAGTCATCCAGAAGCGGCTTTGGCGAGTGGACCCTCCGCGCACACCGCACCACGAGACCTCAAAGATCTCCGAGAAGTGCTTGTGCAGCGTGGTGTGCCATTGATTGGACTGGACCCGCTGTTGTTTGTTGGTTGCTTAGATGCCGTGCTGTTTGTTTGTTGCAGCAGCAGCAGCAGCAGCAGCAGCAGGCTCGTTAGTTACACCTACCACCACCACCACCACCACCAGCCAACCACCACCATCTCCACCACCACCACCTACATAACCAAGCACCTCTGCTCCACCTACTTGCTGTTGAGGCTTGGGTCTTAAGCCCACTGCTGATCAGATCCAGCCTTGGCCTGTCGTCGAGAGTGTCGGAAAGTGCGATTGCCAATACGCGAGGCGAGCGAATAACGGCAGCTAGAAGTCTCACAGTCTGTACCCGACGAGTTAAATGCGCCCTCAGTGAAGCTGGCACCACCACCAGAGGAGTCGATTCGCGGCGCCTGGCAGAGTCTCCATCAAGCAATGAACTCAGCCCTCGCGACTCACTTTCCCAAGAGAAAGGAAGCAGCACAAAGATCAGATCTCAGCATCTGGGAAGAGCGCTCTGTGTTTCATGGTGTGCACTCCCACTAGCAGTCAAGGTCTTAGCAGAGTTCTTGCCCGAGCTGCAGGTCCGTATGGTGTTCCGATGCTGGTGCTCGTTCTCCCAGCAAAGTGCACAGGCGAGGGTAGCAAAGCGTCACAAGCAGGAGCGGCGGCGGCAGGAATAGGAGATAACATGGTTTCAAGGCAGCAGGCAAGATCCAAGCAAGGACGGGAAGGGTCCCTCAGGGTTAACAAGTCGCTTCAGGTCGGGGAGGCCCCAGGAAAGAGTTCAGCTTCGTGATTCTGAGGGTCGCTTCCTTACTGCCAAGGAAGAAAAAGACAATTAGAGGAATATTCCCTAGACCCTGTCTTGGAGCAGGGGGGATAAGGGTCAAGAGGGGTGAGGCAGGGGGGGAGGAGGCCTTAAGGCAAGAATGGGACCAGGCCCTTTCAGAAGGCCCTCACCCTCCCAGCTCAGGTAAGGACAGGTGTCAGTGCAGAGGCAGTTTCACATGAGCTGGTGAGCGCTTCACGGTAAGTCGTATGCGTTTAGAGGGCCCTTGTGGAAGCGGATTCTGATAGGGTTACATTCCACAGGTCAAAGCCTTGTACAAGATGAGGCAGCCAGCAAGATCAGAGATTTGAGATAGCCAAGCACAGCAGGGGGAATCTAGGAGCCTGATAGGGAGCGGTCTGTGACATGCTAGCACCCAATCTTTTCCATTCGACTGGCTCTTGCATCTAAGGGCATGTCTCATTGTAGGAAAGCCTCTGCCTTCAGGAAGATACCCAAAGCGTCCAAGGTTATAGTCATATCGAGACAGCGCTACCAATTACTGGTACGGTTTATAAGGCCTCCTCATCATAGTTGTATTACAACGTATCCCAAAACCTATTCCAAATACCCAGAAAGTCCAAAATCAGTTAATCAAGGAATATGCTATAGCTTAAACTGTAACATGAAGACCCCTACATATTTTAAGGTGTATTCCTGAATTAATTAATCACAGGGCAGTTGGGCTCTCTGTGTTGAGGCCTTCTTCCGTTTGGGGTTCTCCAGGTCGGTTTGCCAAACAAAGGAGTGCCGTAAACTGAGAATGAGTTTTGTCGGGGTTTTGCCGGGGTTTACATTTGGTAAACAGGTGTATGGCTTTAGTACAGCATGGGAGTATAGGGTCTCCGCTTTCCACAAAACGGGCCATCCAAAATGGCCCTCAACTCACCTTCGTGGTCCGATACTACTTGGAGGCCCTTTTGACTTAGTAAGTCTACTTAGTATCCCCTAGAAACCTATTATAATCCCCATAACTTACCTTACTAACCCTACTTACTAAGTCAAAAGGGCTCCCAAGTACTACTGCAGTTCAATATTTGCCGTAACTGCAAGTCGCGCTACACGTCCGCTAAGCCACTATGTAGAAGTCTCCTATAGAAAACCATGAGAAAACCACTAGTCACTATTTTCCTGTAAAGCCCAAAGAGGGCCTGCTAAACCCAAACTCCTAAACAAACCCTCTAAACCCCCAAACCCCTAAACCCTAAACCCTTAAACCCTACACCCTGAACCCCAAAGCCCCAAAACCCCAAAACCCCTAAACCCCAAAGCCCCTGAAGCCCTAAACGCGGGACCCTTCGAAGCCCGAAAGCCAAAGGCCTCCATGAGTGTACCGACCGAGAGACCGGCAGCTGAGCTGCGATGGGAGAAGTGGGCTTAGGGGATGATGGAAGTTCAGGAGTTTAGGGTTTAGGATTTAGAGTTTAGGGGTTTGGGGTTTAGGATTTAGGAAGAGGGTTTAGATTTGCAGTTTAGGTGTGGGGCTCAGGGTTTTGGGCTCTTAGGAAGTTCAGGGTTTGGGAGTTCAGGGGTGAGGGTTTCGGGATCTCAGCAGCTCAGCAAGCAGCCCCGCGAATATTTAGGAGCCGGTTGAGGGTTCGGGATCTCGGGAACAAAGGGTTTAGGCATTGGGGTTTGGGGTTCAGGGTTGAGGTTTGGACTCTCAGGAAGTTCAGGGTTTAGGGATCAGGGTCCCTCTGCTGCATGACCCAGGTCCACAGTGCAGGGACCTGAAAATCGATGCTGCAGACGCGACTTTTCAAGTGCCTCCCTTGGGGTCACTCGCGAGACCACGAGTACGGCACTCTCGCTTCTTCACTTCATGCTTGGCTGTCGTCGTGACGAGGGGAGGCGACTCTTGGCGGAGGGAAAGAGGGTGCACTGGAATCTGTGTGTGTTCGATCAGGTGCTGGGCCAACTCCCCTGCACGTATCTGCCGGCATAGACCCCGCGGAAAGAGCATGTCCCGAGAACGCCAATACTCGCATCAAGATGTGTCTGGGTGACAGGCAAGCGCATGGTCCGCCAGGAGCGCACGTCCTGCTCCACCTCAGAGACAGGTATTGTACCAGATCATGCCGTGCGTGCCAGTGAAGCTAAGGACACGTTCTTTGAGGGCTCCCACAAGGTTCCAGGGGTTTGAGTGTTGGACGGGTTTAGGGAGTTTCGTTCTGCAGGGTTTCTAGGGGTGGTTAAGGGGTTGGCCAAGTCAAGGGTCTAGTGTGGCCTGGTATGTTGGTGATGACTCCCACCCCCCTAGTCCCTGTACCCTCGAAGATCCCCTGCTTCAAGAAAATAGCTACGTCATCTTCCTAGCTCGCAGCGCCGTCTCTCACGAGCCCCAGGACGTAGCCAATTTCCCGAGTAATGTCTCTGCAAGAGCTCTTCCAGCGAGCATCGATGGATGAGAGCTCTGCCCCTAAATCTTCTGTGAGGATAGGGAGGCTTCTCAGAAGGGTACTTCTCAGTGTGTTTAACCCTATTCAACAATATTCAGAAATGTTTGAATTTCTGCTTAAATATTCGGAAATATTACGTTTTCTTCGGTAAACTTCCATAATATTCTTCATTCTTCCAGGTTCTTCACCATTATTCTTAGATCTTCGTAAATCTTCGAAATTATTCGAAACTATTCGAAATTATTCGAAATTATTCGAAATTATTCCAAATTATTCCAAATTATTCGTTGTATCTGCGGAGAACTTCAAACACTTTTCTAGACCATTCTTCTCAGATCTTCGTAAATCTTCGAAATTCTTCGAAATTCTTCCAAATTCTTCGTTGTATCTGCGGAGAACTTCAAACACTTTTCTAGACCATTCCTCTTAGATCTTCGTAAATCTTCGAAATTCTTCGAAATTCTTCGTTGTATCTGCGGAGAATTCAAACACTTTTCTAGACTTCTGCTTGTTTCCCCCAGCTGAAACCGCCAGCTCGCACCCTGTTCGGAAATACATATCCTATAGGAAATTACAATTCGCACCGTTGTTTTTCTTGGATTCCAAGCACAAATCCTATGGGAAATTACAATTCGCACCCTGTTCGGAAATACATATCCTATGGGAAATTACAATTCGCACCCTTGTTTTTCTTGGATTCCAAGCACAAATCCTATGGGAAATTACAATTCGCACCCTGTTCGGAAATACATATCCTATGGGAAATTACAATTCGCACCCTTGTTTTTCTTGGATTCCAAGCACAAATCCTATGGGAAATTACAATTCGCACCCTGTTCGGAAATACATTAAGTAGACTCTGTTTCTTGGAATCCAGGTACAGCATCCTATGGGAAATTACAATTCGCACCCTTGTTTTTCTTGGATTCCAAGCACAAATCCTATGGGAAATTACAATTCGCACCCTGTGCGGAAATACATTAAGTAGACTCTGTTTCTTGGCATCCAGGTACAGCATCCTATGGGAAATTACAATTCGCACCCTTGTTTTTCTTGGATTCCAAGCACAAATCCTATGGGAAATTACAATTCGCACCCTGTTCGGAAATACATATCCTATGGGAAATTACAATTCGCACCCGCTCGCACCCTGATTAGCGCTTGTGTTTCTTGGATTCCAAGTACAAATCCTATGGGAAATGACAATTCGCACCCTGTTTGGAAATACATTAAGTAGACTCTGTTTCTTGGCATCCAGGTACAGCATCCTATGGGAAATTACAATTCGCACCCTTGTTTTTCTTGGATTCCAAGCACAAATCCTATGGGAAATTACAATTCGCACCCTGTTCGGAAATACATATCCTATGGGAAATTACAATTCGCACCCTTGTTTTTCTTGGATTCCAAGCACAAATCCTATGGGAAATGACAATTCGCACCCTGTTCGGAAATACATATCCTATGGGAAATTACAATTCGCAGCCTTGTTTTTCTTGGATTCCAAGCACAAATCCTATGGGAAATTACAATTCGCACCCTGTTCGGAAATACATATCCTATGGGAAATTACAATTCGCACCCTTGTTTTTCTTGGATTCCAAGCACAAATCCTATGGGAAATTACAATTCGCACCCTGTTCGGAAATACATATCCTATGGGAAATTACAATTCGCACCCTTGTTTTTCTTGGACTCCAAGCACAAATCCTATGGGAAATGACAATTCGCACCCTGTTCGGAAATACATATCCTATGGGAAATTACAATTCGCACCGTTGTTTTTCTTGGATTCCAAGCACAAATCCTATGGGAAATTACAATTCGCACCCTGTTCGGAAATACATATCCTATGGGAAATTACAATTCGCACCCTTGTTTTTTTGGATTCCAAGCACAAATCCTATAGGAAATTTCAATTCTCACCCTGTTCGGAAATACATTAAGTAGACTCTGTTTCGTAACAACATGTTGTTGATTATTGTCGCATGTTTCAAAGCCGTGAACGCCGGGATGTGTAACAGTAAAAACAAGGAGCCTTGAGCCCTGAGCAAAAGTACTGGTAATTATTCCAGCTTCTTGGCTTCTATCTCATTGATGATTCGATGTTTATGATGATGACTATAACGACGTTCTATGTGGATGATAACAACGATGACTGATGATGGCCGATGCTGATTATGATGACGATTGTGAATATGTCGTTGGCGATGTGTATGATGATATATGATGATGATGTTGATGATTATAAAACCTGGGTTCTACGAAGAAGACTAGGGCTATGAAGACGATGATGGTGGTTTGATAATTATGACGAGCATGATGATGGTTTTAATAATTATGGCGAGGTTGGTGATGACCTTAATGGCGATTCTTCATATATTTATATCTGTTTACAGATATTACATATAGGTAGACACACACGTATATACATACATGTGTATGTATATACATACACAAACAATATATATAGATACAGACATGTATATATATATATATACAGACATGTTTGTGTATCTTCATATATATCTATATATACGCACCTATAAATATATACACATGCATGTATATACGTATGCGCAATTATGTATACATTTGTATGTGTGTGTAAATGAGTACATACATAGGTACATACATACATATATACATACATACATAGGCAGATACATCCATACATGCATACATACATAAGCACATGCATACACACACAGACACACACACACATAAACACCTACACATACGAACATACACACCTGCACACCCACACACACATGTACATACATACATACATACATACATATACATGCATACATACAAACATACATACATACACACGTATATACATACATCTAAACCCTAGGCCCTAAACCTAAGGCCCTAAACCCTAGGCCCTAAACGTAAGGCCCTAAACCCTAGGCCCTAAACCTAAGGCCCCAAACCCTAGGCCGTCAACCTAAGGCCCCAAACCCTAGGCCCTAAACCCTAGGCCCTAAACGTAAGGCCCTAAACCCTAGGCACTAAACCTAAGGCCCCAAACCCTAGGCCCTAAACCTAAGGCCCCAAACCCTAGGCCCTAAACCTAAGGCCCTAAACCCTAGGCCCTAAACCTAAGGCCCCAAACCCTAGGCCCTAAACCCTAGGCCCTAAACCCAAGGCCCTAAACGCAAGGCCCTAAACCCTAGGCACTAAACCTAAGGCCCCAAACCCTAGGCCCTAAACCTAAGGCCCCAAACCCTAGGCCCTAAACCTAAGGCCCTAAACCCTAGGCCCTAAACGTATGGCCTAGGGGAGGGGGGGGGGAGGGGCTGAAAATCGGGCAGCATTTCCTTCCCCCAAGCATGCCGGTAGAAAGGGGAAAAAAAGAGAAAAAAAAACAAACCTCAACCGAATAAAAGGTAGAAAAAGGTAGAAAAAGGTAGAAAAAGGTAGAAAAAGGTAGAAAAAAGTAGAAAAAGGTAGAAAAAGGTAGAAAAAGGTAGAAAAAGGTAGAAAAAGGTAGAAAAAGATAGAAAAAGGTAGAAAAAGGTAGAAAAGGTAGAAAAACGAAGAAATGGGGGATACCGTGTGTGTGTACAAATGAAAAAAAATGGTGTTGGGAACCAGGCATGTCTTGACAGACAGGCAGAAACCGGAAGATTTTGGAAGAAAATTGCAGAATTCCGACGAATCTAGAAGAATTTAGAAGAATTTAAAAGCATGCAGCAGTCTTACGTAGAACAGGGAAGACTACAAGGCTTGCTCCAGACACTCGCACCAAAAGCATTTGCATGAATTTTGCATAAAAAAAACAAAAAAATTTCCTCGCTTCGCGAACATCCATATTTGTTTTCAACTCTAGTACTCCACACACACTACAAGGCTTGCTCCAGACGCCAGACACTCGCATCAAAAGCATTTGCATGAATTTTGCATAAAAAAGCAAAAAAAATTTCTTCGCTTCGCGAACATCCATATTTTGTTTTCAACTCTAGTACTCCACACACACTACAAGGCTTGCTCCAGACACTCGCACCAAAAGCATTTGCATGAATTTTGCATAAAAAAACAAAAAATTTCCTCGCTTCGCGAACATCCATATTTGTTTTCAACTCTGGTACTCCACACACACTTTAAGGCTTGCTCCAGACACTCGCACCAAAATCATTTGCATGAATTTTGCATAAAAAACAAAAAAAAATTCCTCGCTTCGCGAACATCCATATTTGTTTTCAACTCTAGTACTCCACACACACTACAAGGCTTGCTCCAGACACTCGCGCCAAAAGCATTTGCATGAATTTTGAATAAAAAACAAAAAATTTCTTCGCTTCGCGAACATCCATATTTGTTTTCAACTCTAGTACTCCACACACACTAATTACAAGGCTTGCTCCAGACACTCACACCAAAAGCATTTGCATGAATTTTGCATAAAAAACAAAAAAATTTCCTCGCTTCGCGAACATCCATATTTGTTTTCAACTCTAGTACTCCACACACACTACAAGGCTTGCTCCAGACACTCGCACCAAAATCATTTGCATGAATTTCGCATAAAAAACAAAAAAAATTTCCTCGCTTCGCGAACATCTATATTTGTTTTCAACTCTAGTACTCCACACACACTACAAGGCTTGCTCCAGACACTCGCATCAAAAGCATTTGCATGAATTTTGCATAAAAAAACAAAAAAAATCTTCGCTTCGCGAACATCCATATTTGGTTTCGACTCTAGTACTCCACACACACTACAAGGCTTGCCCCAGACACTCGCACCAAAAGCATTTGCATGAATTTTGCATAAAAAAACAAAAAAAATTTCCTCGCTTCGCGAACATCCATATTTGTTTTCAACTCTAGTACTCCACACACAATACAAGGCTTGCTCCAGACACTCGCGCCAAAAGCATTTGCATGAATTTTGCATAAAAAACAAAAATTTCTTCGCTTCGCGAACATCCATATTTGTTTTCAACTCTAGTACTCCACACACACTAATTACAAGGCTTGCTCCAGACACTCACACCAAAAGCATTTGCATGAATTTTGCATAAAAAACAAAAAAATTTCCTCGCTTCGCGAACATCCATATTTGTTTTCAACTCTAGTACTCCACACACACTACAAGGCTTGCTCCAGACACTCGCACCAAAAGCATTTGCATGAATTTTGCATAAAAAAACAAAAAATTTCTTCGCTTCGCGAACATCCATATTTGGTTTCGACTCTAGTACTCCACACACACTACAAGGCTTGCCCCAGACACTCGCACCAAAAGCATTTGCATGAATTTTGCATAAAAAAACAAAAAATTTCCTCGCTTCGCGAACATCCATATTTGTTTTCAACTCTAGTACTCCACACACACTACAAGGCTTGCTCCAGACACTCGCACCAAAAGCATTTGCATGAATTTTGCATAAAAAAACAAAAAAAATTTCCTCGCTTCGCGAACATCCATATTTGTTTTCAACTCTAGTACTCCACACACACTACAAGGCTTGCTCCAGACACTCGCACCAAAAGCATTTGCATGAATTTTGCATAAAAAACAAAAAAATTTCCTCGCTTCGCGAACATAGCAAAGGGTTTCAATTTTCCACACACATAGTCTATTACTCTGTTACCCCATTACTCTATTATTCTATTACTCTATTACTCTATTACTCTATTACTCAAATACTCTAGTACTCTATTAGTCTACTACTCTATTATTCTATTACTCTATTACTTCACTACTCGATTACTCATATTTGTTTTCAACTCTAGTACTCCCACAAAGTGGGTGTTTTCACCCAAACCCTAAACCCTAAACCCTACACCTTTAGACCCGAACAACCGTAAGCCCTAAACCCTAAACCTTTAAACCCTGAACCTCGGAAGTTGGCACCCTAAACTTTGTGGGCCCCGAAGCTGACCAATACTAGACCTAGAATCTTTAAACCCTAAACCTCGGTGTTCCATTTTGGCAGGTCCTCGAGCCGTGCCAGGAAGCCTAAACCATGAGCCCTAAACCCTAAACCGTGTTTAAGCCTCAAATTGAAACCCTCACATAATTCGCATTTCTGCCACAATCTTCCAAATAATTTGTTTTTCTTCAATAATCTTCCAAATAATTCATTTTTCTTCAACAATCTTCCAAATAATTCGTTTTTCTTCAACAATCTTCCAAATAATTCAACAATCTTCTTAAATCTTCGGTAGTGGCTGAGAAGTACCCCTGCTGAGAAATACCCCTAGGCTCATGAATGATTAGGGTTTATATAGGGTTTAGGGATCTTAGGAACGGTCATCTATGTTGGCTGCCATTGATGCAAACCGGCGATGACCCCGAAGGAAGCTAATGATATCCAGAGACTCTGGAAGCCCCTTTCTTGGCCCCTCTTGCCGGTTCCATGATGATCGAAGTTTTGTTGACGGTTGCAACGCCTAACTTCACAAAAACGGAGTCGGCCGGAAACCCTCGGCTATACAGTCTATATCACGGCGCAGTCTTTCAGAGAGGTTTTCAATCACATCGTGGGTATCTGTTCAGAAATGGTTTTCTGACTTGAAGATTTCTGACATAATGGGCGTAGTATAACGAACCCGTAAGGAAAGTTAGAACATGGGACAGGGATGACAAGTGCTCCGATGCCCCTACAAAGTCCCGTCAAGGGCAAAGGAACAACGATCTTCAAACGTCCTGGCCTCTACTTCAGGTCTGCTACTGGGTCGGGGTTTAGCAGAGAAGCTTTTGAAGCTCTGATCGTGTTCGATCCTGAGGCTCTACGGGTTCAGATTTCTAGGCGTTTGCGCTAGAAGCTGATGCGACAACACTAATATAGGGGCCTCAGTAAGTACCTATCCTACTTTTTGGGGGTTCCTTTGTTCTATTAGAGCATAATGGGCACCTTTCTACTTACTAGTACCTATCCTAGTATTTTTGGGGGTTCTTTGATTATAACTACAGTAGAATGGGCCCCAAAACCCCATTTCTAATTACTACGGCCCCTATATGAAGCTTCTATTAGAGCATAATGGGCCCCTTTCTACTTACTAAGGCCCCTATATTTCTATATGAAACCCCAAACAGCAGTCGCTGCTCCCTTGCCGAGGAGACACCACCGATGCCATTGGCAACTCAACGACGGACCGGGCCATGATAATTCCTTTAAAGGGATTTAAAGGGGTTCCTTTGGAGGTTTGGGGGTTTGGGGGTTTGGGGGTTTGGGGGTTTGGGGTTTGGGGTTTGGGGTTTAGGGTGATGTACTAATCTGAATTAGGGTTTAGGGTTCCTTTTAAAGGGCTCTTATAAAGGGCCAAAAAGGGCTGAATGAGGGTTTAGGGTTCCTTTAAAGGGCTCTTATAAAAGGGCCTATAAGGCTAGGATCCTATTCTAATTATCGGGCCCCTGCAGTACCAATCTAAAGCGGCTGGGGTGGGGATCATGCGGTTCAGGGCAAGGAGAGATGCACAGGTTTGCCATAAGAGCAAGGTCAATCACGCTGCTGGCCAACATCGCCTTCATTATGCTCATATTATGTACCTGTATTGTTGATGGTCATGAACATGAACGTTCGCATCGCCGTCAATAGCATTATAGTCATTGTCATCGTCCCGAAATATACTTGCCGTCACGCTTCTCTGCATGGCAGTGTGGCCGAACTGCGCTTTGGGATTCAGAACTTCCGATTACAGGGTGATCTAGGATTGCAGATCCTCAGTCTACCAGTCGGTTCAGGGTTTCGGAAAATAAGCTTCTTCTGAACCCTAAACCCTAAACCCTAAACCCTAAACTCATGGCCTAGGCCGCCCACCTTCGATGGTGGGCGGTGCTTAAGCCCCTCGACATCGATGGCGCAGGTCGATCCAGGACGCTCGCCCGCCGTCGGGTACTGTTGCACCCACGTTAGGCCCGGTACCAGGACACGTTCTCCCCAACACCAGTAGTTGTCCTTGTTCGCTGAGCTGGTTTGGCCACCCCCCAAAAAGGGACCCCCCGGGGGGGGACTTGGACAAAAATTGCTTTTGCCGCCCCCGGCCACCCCTGCCTGCCGGCCACCCCCCCGACCCGCTCTGGCCCTCCTGGCCCCGCCGGCCCTTACCCCCCCTCCCATCCCCCCCCTGGCCTTCCCTCTGGCCCTTACCTCCTGCCGTACTCTGCCTTACTCTGCCCTGCCTTTTGGGAGCAGAAGCTTGGCTGCAGAATTGTGTGTTTGTTGTTAACCAAAATGGACCTAACAGAGTTTAGGTCCTAAACCCTAAAAGGTATAGGTTTGGGTGGTTTGCCGCCTCAGACGGCGTGGGGTGGGTGAGTGATGTGATGGCCCGCCACAGTCGGGCCAAGGCTGCAACTCGCAAGCAACCAAACGGCTAATAAATCTTGCAATCCATGTTGTACTACCGCTACGCAATCTTGCAGCAAAACCCTAAACCCTAAACCCTATACCCTAAACCCTAAACCCTAAACCCTAAACCCTAAACCCTACTTCTTCTGAACCCTCGGCCCTAAGCCCGTTCTGGACCCGAGCCCTGAATCCCCAAACCCCCAAACCCTGACCCGCATAGATCCCTTATAGGAACCCTTAAAGGAGCCCTTGTAGCCTCCTTTCGAGGCTCAGACTCTAATATAGGGGCCTAAATAATTACCTACATTATTTTGGGGGTTCCTTATTATAGTTATAGTATAATGTGCCCCAAAACCCAATACAACAATTATTAAGGCTCCTATATTAAACGGCTGAGAGAACCCGAATAGTGCGCCTTATAGAACCGTTCTTAGACCCCTTATAGAGCCTTACAAATCCTTTCTAGAACACCGATCAGGCCTCGTATAGCCTTTTACAGAACCTGTTGGGGTTTGTGGTCCATTAGATCCGTTTCCTTTCTATGAGGGTTCTCATAAGGCTTGTATAAGGGTTCTTGTAAGGCTATATAAGTTCAAATTAGGGTGTCATTGTGGTTTCTGGGGCTTCGTCAGCTACAGGGAAGCCCAGGCCCAATTTGGACCCCATGATGCCTTTTCTCCGGCTAGGACGGTTGGATGCCGTCGGACGATTCCGCCGCTGAGCTCAAACAGGGTTTAGGGTCTAGGATTTAGGGCTGAGCGGAAAATGGGGAACGTGGCGCTCGCGTTGTTTTGATACCGAGGTCTGAGTAGTCAACAGTTAGTAGTCTCCCCACCGGGAGTTTTTTCTATATCTACATACTAGAACAATACGACTTTGACATGCCTTAACCCCGCCTTCCAATACAGAATATATATATATATATATATATATATAATGGTTTTCGACAGAATATGTCCAGGCTTCTGTGAGGAGTTCAACCTCGGGCGGGGGGGTCTTCCAACTCGGGCCTCTCTGAGCTATCGTCGTCCTTATCAGTGTGAGGTGCTCTTGCCCAGAAAGCTTACTTGCAGCACATGATCTGCAGCCCCAAAACCTAAAACCCTAAGCCTAGCAACTCATCCTTGATCATTGTCCACTATGGTATAGCTATGTTCAGGATCAAAGGAGACATATCAATAGTCATAAAGGCTTCTATATTACCGTGCTTCAGGACGACCGTCACCTCTTAGGCTGTCAGGGATACGGAAGATCCGTGAACCCAGAGCGTTACCCTCCTGGAGACTGACACGGAACACAAGATTCACGAGATAGCCCCTCTAACTGAGTGGTAGAGTAGGTAACCTTGGACCTTTGACTTTTAAGATTTGTGGGCTACTGTGGCAATAGCACCCATTTTGCCCAAAAGGTTAACTGTGGTTCCCCTAGGATACGGACATGTAAGCTAAAGTCTGCACCTGTTTTTTGTCCTGTCATTGTAGTTGCAAGTGGACAGCCCGACCTTGAAATCTTGAAATCGTGGATCGAGAATGTAGTTCTTGTGCTCGTGTTTAGGATCTTCGGTGTTTAGGGAGTGTGTCAGGTCCCTGGTGGTTGAGGAGTAGTCGTTGCGAATTCGAGGTATTCAGTTGCATGCCGGGTACTCTATCTACATTACATATATACATATACGTATGTATGTAGATAGAGCTATAGTCCCTTTCCTTTAAGCCATGCACCCTTCTGCACCCTCATCCCGCAGCCCGGAGCCCTCGAAGCCCTCGTGGCTGCAAGGAGAACCTCACCTCCACCACCGAAACCGTGACCACGACCTACACAGTGTGGGTCTCAATGCCGTGGCTCAGGGTGTTCTTCCTTTGTGAGTCCCAACTAACAAGGACGTAAGTATATAGTACGGGGATACCATTAAGAACTAGCTTGGGGCTCGGAAATAGGTGCTAATATGGGGATACCATTAAGAACTAGCTTGGGGCTTGGAAATAAGTATCTAGCATGGGGATACCATCTAGCTGTACCGAGACGAGGCTTGTGGCTTTATGGGTCTCGCGCTTCAGTGCTTTGGCTTCGGGGCGTTGAGGACTTCTGATGCCGGGTCTTCTGCCACAGCTCGATCCGGGGTTTTGAGTTTAGGGTTCAGGTTTGGGGGTTTAGGGTTTAGGCTTTAGGGCTTTTGGGAAATCGACGCGGATGAAGAAGAAACTGAGACTGGACCTGCTGCCGTTAACCAAGATCACCAATGCTGCTGGCAGTGATCCTGTTTTGCCTCCCAGCCAAAAAGATCTTCATTGAATGCATCATCCTCCCTGTCAGGACCCCAAATCAGGTACCCCTGAACCCCAAGTTTCCAGATGCTCCCATCATCGTGATGCAGCAAATCTGCGGTCAGGCCATGAACACATCAACCACCATGACCACGACGACGCTCCCACCGCCACCGGTACGCATCGTGCAGCCCACTGGCCGGGGGCCTAGCGGTTCTGAGGTGTGAGGGGGGGGTTATAGGACCTATGGCTTGGGAAGACCAAGCTCCAAAACACCAAACGCCCAAGCCTTCAATTCCTCGGCCATACTTTTCGGGACCATTGCTGGTGTTTCTTGCGCTAAGGGGTATTTGGGGTTTAGAGTCCCCTGTTTCGGACTACAGCGCGGACTGGCAAGTAGCTCGAAAAACGATCACTCTGTAAACCCTAAACCCTAAACCCTAAACCCTAAACCCTAAACCCTAAACCCTAAACCCTAATGACATCCATAAAGGACCCCGAGCCGATGAGACCCCCGACAGCCTTGCCAGGGCCGTTTGGAAGTCTACTATGGGGGCCTTAAGACTTTCCCATACTATTTTGGAGGTTCCTGAATATAACGTTCGCTTAATATTCAATATCTCCTAAAGCCCCATTCTGACCATTTAGGCACCCAACTTACTCGGATTTTTTTGAGAGATCAGCTGCTTGCGCAGCATCTTCCTGGGAGCACGAACCCTGACGGTTTCGGGTGTCGGGTTTACGTTCTAGAGGCGGCCTATGTCTTTTCTGTTCCAGGGCTTTTTGGATGGTTTCTATTTACCAAGCTATAAGCCCTTGCATTTCGACCTTTTCACAACTCTGGATTCCTGCCAGGTCTCACCCTGATGGAAAGAACGACCTTTTTTGGCGGGAGCCCAGCAGCTAGGACCCCGGAACATTCGACCGACCAGTAGAATCAATGATGCTTACGAGGCTAAAGTAAAAGCCTACACGAATAGATCAGTAACGACTGGCTTCCGGCCTGCAGAGCAAGGAAAACCTGCAGCGCAAGCTGAAACCCTAAGCCCCAAACCCTAAAACCTAAACCCCCTACACCCCCAAGCCCTCAAACCGCTAAAGCCCCAAACCCTAAACCCTAAACCTGCCGGAGCTCTACAGGCTAAACCAGAAAACCGGCCCCAAACTCATGACCCCATGCCTTCGCGAAGGGGACATCTTCAACATGGGTGACGCGCTCCCCCAGGCGCTTCCAAGTCTCTTGTGTTTAGGGTCTACGCTTGGGGTTTAGGGTCGACTTTTACTTGGGTTCCTTTAGGGGTCCCTTTAAAGGGATCTACAGGGATTCTATAGGGGTATAGGGGTTAGGGCCTACTTGGAGGTTCAGGGGTAGTCATAAGTGGGGTTATACGTCCTTATGGTGGTAGCGGCAGCCTCTAACAGGGCTTTGGGTCTGAGTGTTCCTTCGCATGCTGTAGTTCACCCTGAAGACTCTCAAAAGGATCCGGTTGAACATTGGGAGGGTCGGGAGTTGAATATTCCTAGCACAGGGTGTGGCACGCTATGGGCAACACCAGAGAGGCAGGCGGTTGAACAGTTCATTGGACTCCAGGCGGTAGCATTCAGGCAGGGTGCAAGGAGCAATGATTCAGTGCGTCCAACGCGCTTGAGCACGAACATGACGCCTGATCCCAAAGACGGGCTTTCTCAGCTGATTCAGTCAGATGGTGGCGGTCGGTCGGAGCCAGGCCACAGTGGTGATATAGCGGTCAGCGAGCGGTGGAGTGATTGGTCAGGAGCAGTGCAAGTTGCTATCTGAAATTAGGTTCTGGAGAGAGTTTCGTGAAAAGGGGCTCTGGATGGGTCATAGGCTTCAAGCCCTTGACGCGAGCTTTGTGGAACATGTGCGTAGCGGTCATATTCCGTATCGTAAGGACTGTGAGTGGTGTCTGCCTGGTGGCGCGAGGCACCGCCAACATCGAAAGGTGCTAGCTCCGCAAGCCTGGACGATGAGCTTGGACACTGCTGGTCCGTTCCCGTGTGGAGTGGATGAAGGCACAACTAAAGCTCGGTATTTGATGGTGTCTGTCCTTACGGTGCCAATCTGGCATTGAAAGCTCAGGGCTTTGAGTGAGCGGGCTTTCTGCGGGTAAGGCAAGGGTTTAGGCTTTAGGGTTTAGGGTGCCTAAGACTCCAAGCGCTAACTCTACCGTTGTCGACAGGCTGAAATGCCTGGAAAAAAAGCAGCTTGTAAGAAAGCCTACCACAGGGATAACACTTCTGCTTTTTCGGAGACGCGTATTCTGAATAAGCGCCATATATCATATCACATGTCTTTCGGTGCATGTCTGTGATTCAGGAGCCGGACTAATCAGTAATGCTATGCCCTTACAGCCCCCGTATCAGTATTGTTAATCTTCCTAAAACGTCGTTGTACTCCTAATGGTTAAGACCCTGATATATTACATAAATGTATCTGTTTTCAGGATTGATCACATACCGGATGCCTCGTCCTACATCTACTCCGCAGTATGACGATCGGCGATAATCTCCATACACAGCTCTTCCTAAACCCTAAACCATAAATCCCCAAATCCTAAAGACCCTAAACCCTAAACGCTACACGCCCAAGCAAGCTTTGTGCAGTGCCTTGAAGGCTAAGGAGTCGTAGCAGCCAGAGTCCCAAGATCCTGAGCATTAGGGGCTAGACGACGCCCTGCTGTTGGAACAAGGGTTTAGGGTTTAGGGTGCCGGCAGATGCTCCCTAGGGTGTAGGATTAAGGGACTATGGGAATCCTCAAGTGGCTGAGGCAGGGAATGACGCCTTGGTTCGGGTTCTTCAGGTATCTCAAGTCCTTGACACACACCCATCCCACAGACCTGAAACAAGCATTATGCTTGACCCTTTTCTCGTGGCCACCTCCCCGAGCTCTACACCACTTGTTGAATATTCAGGCAAAGGTTTTGGGATGTATTGTACTATACGTATATCAGGACTACAAGGGGATAGAATTTCAAATGACTTCGAACCCGACATTGCCCCAAGCTATTGGTTATGTCCCTCCAAAAAGCAATATTCTGAATATTGGCGCCCTTACACTATTAACACAGGTAAAAACCTGTCTAAACCGAAGAGCAACCGCAGAAAGCCGTAGACAGCCTTTATGAAACCTTCGTGCAAACCTTCTTAAAACCCCAACGCAAACCGTGAAGCCCTAAACCGCCGAAGCAGCACAGACCCGAAGCCTTGAACCTACAAACCCCTGCTTGGAGGTTCATGGGTACTCGTATGTAGGGTTACAAGTGGGGTAACTATATACTTATAACCCTTGTTAGGGGACTTATAACCCCACTTATAACTACCCTTGAACCTCCAAGTAGGCCCTAAACCCTACACCCTTGTAGAATCCCTACAGATCCCTTTAAAGGGATCCTTAAAGGAAACCTTATAACTACCCTAAACCCTAATCCCTAAACCCTAAATCCCCATAGGACCCTTTAAAGGGACCCGTAAAGGAAGCCTTATACCCCCACTTATAACTACCCCTGAACCTCCAAGTAAGCCCCTAAACCCCATACACTTGTAGAATCCCTGTAGATCCCTTTAAAGGGACCCTTAAAGGAAGCCTTATAACTACCCATGGAATCTCCAAGCACCCACTCCTCCATTCCCTACTAACCAGAGGTAAAGATCCCTTTAAAGGAACCCTAAACCCCTATAGATCCCTTTTAAAGGAACCCTAAACCCCTATAGATCCCTTTAAGGGAACCCTATTCCCTACTAACCAAAGGTAAGTAAGCTCCTAATCGCCGAGCCGAGCTCCTGAAGGATGGCTTCGTCGTCGGGCGAGTAGAGATCTTCTTCCGCGGCGAGTGGGGAACCGTCCAGCCCTCTGGGGGTTTAGGGTTTCACGGTTAAGGGTTTAGGGTTTAGGGTTCAGGGTTGAGGGTTTAGGGTTTAGGGCTTAGGGTTTAAGGTTTAGGGTTTAGGGCTTAGGGTTTAAGGTTTAGGGGTTTAGGGTTTAGGGACTCTTTGGTTGAAGGCCGTCTATACGATCGGGTGTTCCATTTAAGGGTTTTGGAGGGGTGTACGGGTATTAGAGTAAGGGCGTTCCTGCTATGCGGCCTATAGCGGCTTAGAGATTGCGGGGTTTAGGGGTTTAGGGATGTAGGGGTTCCGTGGTTTAGTTGCTTCGGCGTGCAGAATTTGCAGGGGTTTCGGGTTGAGGCTCAGGGTGGACGAGACCCTTCGGTTCGTTGGGGGTACTTAGACTGTGTTTATTGTGATACAGGGGCCTTAATAATTGGAGTAGAATTTTGTGGCCCACTATACTATACATACAATAAGGAACTTCCAAATAGTTTTGGTAATTATTTCGGCACGTACTATAGATCCCCTATAGACTCACTATAGACCCCTTTAAAGGGCCCCTTCAACCCAAAACCTTAAACCCTAAAGCCCTCAACCCGAAGCCTGAACCCCATGAAGCCTAAACCCTTGAACCCTAAACCCCCAAACCTCTAACCCCTACTAAACCCGAAAACCAAAACCCTCAACCCTTTCAGCTTTTTCGCGGTCCCAGCGCTTCGCCAAATTCCAAAACCTGAGCTCTGCAATACTATGGATCCTAAACGCCCGGCGTCCGGGGTTCAGAGTTTGCGTTTACGGGTTTAGGGGTCTAGAGGTTTCGGGGGGTTAGGGTTTTGCTGAAATCTTAACCCTAATTCACCTTTTCTTATGTGTGAACATGTAGCGAAAGCCCGAAACTCGACATTTTAAGATATCCCTAAACCCTTTAACACCTATTGTATTGGGGGTTCTCATTATAATTATGGTATATTGGGCCCCACAAGCCCTATTCTATTTATTGAGGCCCCTATATTGAACCCTAAACCCTCTAAACCCCCAAACCTGAATCATATTAAGGAACCCCCAACATAGTATAGGTGACTATTAAGGCCTCTATAGTTAGCCCCAAAACCTTAAACGGCCAATGCCCATGCGCCAGGTCTGCCAGGATGGTTTTGGAGACCGCGAAGCACAGCTCGTCTGCAATGAGTTGGGCCTGGCAGGCCGCAGGGGAGAGGGTCTAGGGTTCCTTAAACCCTAAACCCTAAACCCTAGGGGTTTAGGGGTTTAGGGGTTTGGGGGTTTCAGGGATTTAGGGTTTAGGAGATCAGGGTTTAGGGTTGCTAGTCAGTTTATGATATGGTTTAGCGTTCAGCTTATGCGTCTGTTTATTCAAATCAAGCAGTCCTTGATGGTTGAGCCCCATCTATTGCATCAAGTTTTTAAAAGTTCAACCATCTGGCTCGCATGAGTTGAGAGCATCTACTTAGTTCGGTTTTGATACTCCATGACTCTAGCGGATCTATGCCTTCAGGGAACTCTACCCTAAACTCTAAACCCCTAAACCCCGCTTCCGGCTTTGGGTTTAGGGATTTTCACGTCTTCGGGCCTTCTGGCCCGCGGTCTCTTGCCAAAGAGAGCGCACTCTGGCCGGAGCTTCGGATCTAGGGTTTCGGGGATGTAGGGTTGCGGGGTTTAGGCCAGTTAGGGTTCCTTTGAAAGGATCTATAGGGGTTCCTTTAAAGGGATCCATAATTAAGGGATCTATAGGGTTTTACGGGTTTCGGGGTTTGGGGGGTTAGGGTTCAGGGTTCAGGGGTTTAGATTTTTGGACTTATTGGAGTGGCAATGATATTCCCTTGTGGTACTTCTGCGAGGCAATGCCCCAAGAGCCTAGTCTAACAACTGTTCAAGATTCTATTTTGCCTAGTGACCTAGTGTTGGGGAGATGGTGACCTGCTCAGACGTTTGGGCTTTTTGGTTTTGCGTCCCGGCTTGCTGGAAATTAGAAGTGACGGCTTGCATGTATGATGCGAACTCAGGAAGTGGGTCTACATTCCCACAAACTTCAAAAAATTGGTTCTACTCCTAGCTCATGCGGAGATGTTTGCTCCGGCTTCACCTGTCAGATCGAAGCCGTACACCTGATAACAGACTGATCACAGAGATCCTAAACCCTAAACCCTGAAGCCTGAACCCCTAAACCCTAAACCCCTAAACCCTAACCCCTAAACCCTTAAACCCTAAAGGTCCAAGCTCGATTGTTGTTTCCGATTCTCAGCAAACCGTGGCCAATGCGTCCGAAAGTAGTTAGGTACTGCCCCGCCATACGGTAATAGTCTGTAATGGGTCTACTATTCAGGTCCTAGTATATCTATATTATGAATAGTACTCAACTATTACTGGGTGGGGGCCGTACCCAAGTGCTTAGCCTTAAACCTTAAACCGTAAACCCTAAACCCTTATAGCGAACCCAAATACTGAACCTGAAACCCATGAGCTCCGCAACTCTCTGGTTTCATGGAGGGTTTTGGGGTGTAGGGCTCAAAGCTTATTGTTTCAGTCTGGCTTTATAAGGATCGACAATTGGCTCGATGGGGTTGCTTTGCAGAGGTGTCGTTGAAGAGAGGGTTCGTTTTCTCCATGGAGTAAAGCCCATCTCTGCAGTTGAGGCTACTTGGAGGTTCAGGGGTAGTTATAATTAATTGGGGTTAGAAGTCCCCGGAATATGGGTTATAAGTATAGTTACCCTGCTTATAACCCTACGAAAAGGTACCCATGAACCTCCAAGTAGGTTGCAGTGTGGGCATCTCGGCGCCAAAGGGCGAACTCTCGCTCACTCAGATTCAAAACAAGTCCCTGGCTGCGGAGAAGTGCACCGCTGCGGAGAAGCGCACCAAAGACGATGAGCCGGCGCAGCTGCGAACCGACTACAATGAGTCTGAGGGACCGAGCGGCGTTCTTCGCCCGTGCCTCGAAGAAAAAGTCGCTGATATGGTCTGGTGCTCAGAGCAAGCAGCTCTGTTCATCGTAAGGCGGGCCATGAGAACTAGCACATGGTTTTAAGGTTCATCATCGAGAAGTTCCTATCACACTTTGGAATCTATTCCCCAGGTAACCTCAAAAGCCAAAATGCCTCGTGGCAACCCAAGCTTCAAGCAGTATAAGACGATAGCAAGGCAGGAGCACCTTTTGCTAGACCGAGAGAAGGATGGACACCTGGGAAGCTGTGAGCCCTCTGAGCTCTCAAATCAGAAAATCGAATCTCGGAACCCTGAACCCTCCAATCCTCAAGCCCAAACCCGAAGCCCACACCCTATGGTTTTGGGGCTTGGGGTAGGCGATTTGACTGGAACAATAAGCTCCGAACCACAGAAACCACATGACCGCTTGCTGTTTGACGAGGCACCTGGGGCCGCTTGGACCCCTCAGCGCAGGCAGGAAGTGGCAGTGCCTGAATAAGTGTTCTAAATAGTTGGAGGTTCAGGGGGTTATCAGTCCCCTATCATGAGTTACAAGTATAGCTACTCTACTTATGACCCTACTTTTAAGTACCCATGAACCTCCAAGTAGGGGGCCTAATAATTGCTAATATTATTGTGCTGGTTCCTTAGTATGACTCTAGTAGAACATCCCCCAAAACCTCATTCTAATCATTGAGGCCCTTATAGTTCACTTTCCACCAAACCCCTGGTCAGTTTTGTAAGGCCCCAGCATTACGACCGAAGTTGGGTTCAGAATTCGGGTTTTGAGGTTAGGATTTGGGGCGTAGGTGGGGTGTTGATCCAGGTTTCGAGGTATTTAGCAGGTTTGGGGGTTTCAGGGTTTTAGCATGTTCTAGCCCAGCTCTACACCCTAGATTCTGTTTTGGTTCATTGAGGGGCTGAGCCCTTTCGGGATTTGGGGGCTTTGCCAAAATCCGGATCGCCAACAGTGAAGGCAATGTTGGCCCAGGCCTAGGGTTCATAAACCGCCGATTATCGACTCGCTTGCAGGACTTAGGCCTCAGGGACCTTATTCTCTAAACCCCGAAACGAACTCCATACCTTCATTGCGTAACAAGGACTCCTTCATCCATCATTAAGATGTTAGGGCTTGCCGAGCCCTGATGACATGCTTGCTTCCCTGAGCGAAGGCAATTAATTGTAGGCATCCTCGTGACAGCAAGACCAATTTGCTTCATGATAATGACACGAGCATTATTGAAACCCTAAACCGTAACCCTGAATCCTCCCCGCCTTAACCCAACCTCCAAAGCCCACAACCCTCTGAACCAACTCTGATGGGATCCCCTCAACCCTAAACCCTAAAACCTCTAACCCCAAACCTGTAAACTTAAGCCCTAAATCTTGAAACCCTCAGATGCGGTCGCTGCCGACGAACCCTCAACCCTAAACCCCCTAAGCCCTATACACCCTAACCCTAAACCCTAAACCAACAAACCCTAAACCCTGTAAGCCCTATACCCTAACTCAACTCAAAAACAAACCCAAACCTAAAGCCCGAAACCCCAAAAACCCTAAACCCTCACCAGGCCGGCTTTGGCGGCTCAGAGGATCAGCCGATCTGGATCGACGACATCGCCTGCGAAGGCGTCCGGCTTTCGAGGGTTCGGGGCCAAGGTGTAGGGTTTACGGGAAATGTGTTTTCCAGGGTCTAGGGATTGGGGGTTAGTGGTTTAGGGTTTAGGGTTTAGGGTTTAGGGTTTAGGGTTTAGGGTCTTGGGATTGGGGGTTAGTGGTTTAGGGATTACCCTAAACTAAACCCTGTCGGCCCTAAGCCCTCAAGCCTCAAATAGAAGCCGTAAGGAACATCTTATCCCTAAATCCCTAAACCGCGAAATAGAAGACATAAAGAACACCTAAGCCCTAACTCCCTAAGCCCTAAACCCTCAAACAGAAGCCATAAAGAAACCTAAGCCCTGAACCCCGAAGATGCTGAAGCTATGTAGAGCCCTTAAGGAAACCTCCGCTAAACAGACCCTTCAAAAGGAAACCTCTAGAACCCGAAAGCTGTACCCCATAGAAACCCTTAAGAGGAAAACTTATAAAACACAGGAGCCCTAAACCCCAAACCCCATACCCTAGTCCCTCAACCCAGTGGATCCCTAAACCCTAAACCTTCAAAGTTGACGCCTACTCGAGTAATGGCTTATGTTCGGTGTCCAGTGAGTGTGTACCAGTTTCTTTGTTTCTTTGCCTGCCTGGATGGATGTCTCTTTCTGGTGGGCATCTGGAGGTGCGCACTTCTAAAGAAGAGGGACGTTCATGCGAGTGAAAACTGGAAAACCCTAAACTTCAAAAAAACAAAGCAACCTGAAAAAGGGAACCCCTCCAACCCGGGAGCCTTCCAACAGCCGCCTTCCAGACCTTGTATAGAAGCCGAATTTGGAGGCCTTGCTATTGATAATATATATATATATATATATATATATAGATAGATATGTATATATATATATATATATATACACATTTGGGGTTTGGGGGGTTCCTTATTATAGCAACAGCATATTCTACCTCAAACCTTATTCTAATCAATAAGGCCCCCCTATACCATAGAACCCTATTATGGAGATACCCTATAGACCCCTTTAAAGGAACCTTTATTCTAATCATTAAGGCCCCTACATTACCTTCGATGCAGGATTCGAGGATCATCTGAGCCAGTGCCCGCGCTCCGCCCTGGGCCACTGGGCCACGACTCGGGAGTTCGTTCAAGGTGAACGAGCTTTAGAAGGGTGCTCTTAGGACTAAGTAACGGGTTCCGGGTACATATGTACTGTATATATATATATATATATATATATATTATTTATGCATATAGCATATATATATATATATATATATATATATATATATATATATATATATATATATATATATATATATATATATATATATATATATATATACATACATATGTTTAAAAAATATTTTTTGTTAGCTTGTTTGCGTTTTCGGCGTATGACTTCTTTCACAGGGATCCTCAAACAATGTAGGTTTTTTGCTCACCTTCGAAGTCGAACAGAGTCCTAAAGTGCAGAATAGGCAGGGTTTGGGGTTTAGGGTTTTAGGGGTTTAGGGTTTAGGGTTCAGGGCTGGGGCTTCATATGATTTTGTGCTGCTTCTTTACAGGTGTCATAAGATGTTTGTGAGTTGCTCACCTTCTGCAAGGGCTGTGTGGGTCCCGTTTCCAAATTTCATAGAGCTGGCAGAAACTTTCCTGGGGAAAGATTCCTGCCTGTCCTAATCTGTTTGCTTGTTGACTACCAGGACCTTTGCAGGTGCTTGCTGAGGGAGAACGAAGCCGCCAGGCTTGCGCAGCAAAAGAGCGACAGGACCTAGTTTTTGGGAGCAGGGTACTTCTGTTGATCCTCTCTCAATTGGCTCAAAAGACAACGCTGGCTTCCGCGAAAAGGCCCTCGTGCGCAGCCCGTGAACCCGCTGGCTGGCACTTCTGTACCCAACGACAGATGGGCAGTCAGAGCATGATGGCACGGGTCACTTCGAATTGCTGCCCGACCACATGCTGTGCCAAGAGTGTCATCATGTGCCAGGAGAAAAGCAAGGAAGTCCACCTGAGGATGGACTTTTTGGTCCAAGAGAGTGTGGATCAGAAGGCCATCAGGGGAGTGAACAACGATTGCAACCCTGCAGATAACAGACGTGGGCATTGCACTTGCCAGACCCTGAGCAGCCAGCTCGAGGATGCGAAGGTGCTCATGCACCGTAGTCAGGAGAAGAACCGTACTATAGGGGCCTCAATTTACGAATTACAATTACTTATACTATTTTGGGGGGGTTCCTCATATTGTAATTATAGTATAATGGGCCCCAAAAAAATATTCTAATGATCAAGCCCCCTACATTACCTTCAGGACCCAGTTGCCATAGCAAGACGTTGCGCCAGAGAGGAGCCCTCAAAAGAACTCTTACAAGAAGCCTAGAAGGAACCCTGAAGCTTTAGTTCTATCAGGGCTCCATTGGTTAGTTGTGGGGGGGGGTGGAAGTGGGCTCCATAGGTTAGTTGTGGGGTGGGGAAGGTAAAGTTCGGGTGACATAGGGATGGGTTCAGGATTTAGGGCTTCAGGCTTTATGGCTTAGGGGTTGCAGGGACTAAGGCTAGGGCTTAATGCTTGCTTTAGGGCTCAGGGCTGAGTGGTGTCAAGTGGTTTTGAGAAGAAAGCTCAGTTTGGGGGTTCACAACATCTGAAGACACCCTAGACCCATAGGATTTTGGATCCACCCATAGGCCCCATAGTAGTTCCTTTTTGGGGTTCACATTTAGAATCCAAAAATGTAACCCCCAAAACTTATTACAACCCTTAAAGCTCCATAAAGCCGCCATGCACCCACAAATAGCCCCATGAAGCACAGCTAAGGCGTCCACAACTGCTTTCACAGTGAGGATGCCAAGGCAAGGCAATCTTCGCGGATAGCCTTAATCCCTAAAGCCCTGAACAGCTCCCAGCCCTATCGTCCGGAAAGCCTAGAACCGTGAGCCCTCAACGGACCTTCACAGAACCCCTGTAGAGCTCTTGAATGGACTCCCAAACCCCGAAGCCCTAAATCCTAAAGTCTAAATAAACCCTAAACCCCTAAACCCTAAACTCTCAACCCCGACGCCCTAAATCCTAAAGTCTAAACACCAAAGAACTCTTAAACTAGTGCTTCTTTTAAATCCTAAAGTCTAAACACCAAAGAATATCCCAATCTAGTGCTTCTAGGTCCTAAAGCACCCAAGAACTCTTAAACGAGTGTTTCCTTTAAAGCCTAAACCCTGAACCCCTCAACCCTAAACCCTAAACCCTCAACCCCGAAGACCTAGATCCTAAAGTCTAAACACCAAAGAACTCTTAAGCATGCATATGTAGCTGCCCTGATGCTACAGCAATGTAGTAGCCTTCGCGAGGTTCAGGTAGGGTTTAGGACCTGAGAGGAGAGGAGGATCTCAAGATTTTCGGGTTTTGGGCGTTTAGGGTACAGGGCTCGGGGGGTCGAGGTTGATGGTCGGATATGTGTTTTCGGGCTTTCCGGCCGGGGAAATTTCGGTTCGGGACACGGAATAGGTGGGCCTCAGCTCAATGAGACGTGCTTACAGCTCGTGCTTGATTATTAGAAGTGGTAGGTAGCCCAGGCAGTAGCCTGAGGCGGTAGCGTTCATCTGTCAGAGATGCGATTGAGATGAGGAAAAGGCGCTCGTAGTTCTGAACCCGATGTTCATGATGATGATGCCTGATGCAACAGCGAAATAGACCCTAAAAAATAGTTATGCTGGTAGTATAGAGCGTCTAATTTAGTATAGCATTGAGCTTCCGCTGCAAACTTCCATTGATTTTCAGGCGACGCTGTATGTCTGAGCGAAACTGCTTCCGGCGTGCTTAGTTTTCTGAATTTTCGTTTCTCCTGGGTTCCCTGCTAACAGAGTGACTTCCATATTTCGGTACCCGGTAACAGAACTCTGCACGTAGGGTCATGACTCTGAACCTCTCGCCGCAGATCTGGTGCGAGTCTGTTACGACCACTGTCACAACGCTGCCCGGCATGTATGATGAAGGAGCCTAAACAGTTACTAATAGCATCCCCTTGTTATAGTCCCCGACCAGTCAAAGTGTATAGTATAACCCAAAACCGATTGAACTAGTAAAGGTCGCTGTACTACAGGCACCATACCTTTTCGGGAAAGCCTGACTGGTGTTTGGTGTCGATGTCGGCCATTTAATGAGTCAGCGGGCATATCACCTTATAGCATAGATATGGTTCTACCATAATTCGCATCCGAGCATATCCGCCTAAACCCTAGGCTAAACATAAACAGCTTGTGGGGGTCCGTGTCTGTCTATCCCCGGAGTTGAGGGCTAAGGGTCAGCATCTATCTGTGTATATCTGTACTCCTGCCATTTAAGAACCAATCCTGGATCCAAACCCGTGAACTCGGCTAGGCACCTTAGCCAAGACGCAGACCTTCGACCGCATTTAGGACTCATCAAGGAAGTCTCTGAATCGCCAACAAAGATTTTTGAAACCCCGAACTAGTAACTAGGGTGTAGGGTTCAGGGTTTAGGTTGTATACAGTAGGTAGGGACCCCAAACTCGAAACCCTAGACTCCACCCAAGCACTACGCCGCAAAAGCCCGCTGAAAGGCCCATATATAAAGCCCTTGTAAACCCTAGACCCTAAACCCTGACCCTTCTCTCATCTCTCCGTCTCGGCGCTTTACCTGCAGTCTCCATTGTAGTTCCTTTTTTTGGGTTAGCCAGTTTATGGCCAGGATCCTATAATATAGTTGTTGGTTAACCAAAACAAGAACTAAAATGGAGACTATAGGTAACGTTGGAAAAACCCCAAACGGCAGCAGCCAAGGGTGACGCAAACGCGCACTGAAGCGACGACGTCGACCACCACAAGCTTCGCACTGGTCCCGGTGTTGCCAAGGACTGGCTTGAGCTGTGAACTTCAGTGTGTTTGTTAGGGATGTATGCAGCCTATGAGTCCAATTACCCACTACAAGCCCTTTGCCGCATCCAGAACCCCGGAGAACTAAACCCTAAACCCGAAACCCTAAGCAAGTCGGACAAGAGGCGCTTAAAAAAACTTAGATTTAGTTTCATATTTTTTCAATATTTTCCTTTTATAAAAAAAACCTAAGCTGAAATTTTCCTTTAAAAAAACCTAAGCTGAATTTAGGCTTCGGTCCCCGAACCCTGCAATCCCAAATCCCTAGCCACAAAGCCTGAGCCCTTAGCCCGGCGCGACGTAAAGCCTCTTTAGTTCAATAAGCCCTCCTGTATTAGGGACCCAAAAAGGACACAAGAATAAGCATTTTATGGGGATATCCCTATCTTTTTGGGCTTCCTCTTAAGGGGGTTTATATGGGATATCCCTATCCATACTTTTGCTTATGTGCTTTTTTAAGCCCTAAACTCTGAATCCAACCCTATTTGATATAGGCAATCATGTATAAGTCTTGTATGATTGTACCACAACGGACACCGGAAACACCTTAAACCTTCTACAACCCATATGGGTGGTTGTCAATAGTAGGGTCCCTTTTTGGATCCTTACTATAATACGGCACCTAATATGTAGGGTACCCCAAAAGGGGCCATCATTCTGACAACCACCCATACTTGGAGGCCCTTTTGACTTAGTAAGTCTACTTAGTATCCCCTAGAAACCCTATGATAATCCCCATAACTTACCTTACTAACCCTACTTACTAAGTCAAAAGGGCCTCCAAGTACAGACCCCGCCGGCATCCTTCAAGCAACCTTTGGAACCCTACTTCAGCGGCTGACTCAAGCCTTCATCTTCAGTCCTATGAAACCACCCTCTAAGCCTAAACCCTAAGCCCTTTACCCCTAACCCCCTAAACCCCTAAACCCTAAACCCCTAAACCCTAAACCCTAAGCCCGAAACTCGTCTAAACCCTAAACCCTAAACCCCTAAACCCTAAACCCTACCAGTAAAGGAACCCTGCTCTGATCCCTTAAGAAAGCCGAACCATCGAACACGTAGTGAGCCCTATAGAAGCTGATAGGTTCCTGAAGATAGCCATGTCGAAATGCGCCCCCCCCCCCCCCAAAAAAAAAAAGCAATGTTATTATAAAGGTCCATGTACTATCTTTTAATGTCCCTCTGGAAAAACCAAAATCCTTACTCCCTTGCCCTATAAATAGTGAACCCCAGGAAGTTGCAACATGGGTTTATGATTAGTGCCAGGATTCGTTATGTTGTACCAGGAGGACATGAGGGGAATGTTCTTCCAACTTTCTGGGTTCTAGCCCGAAACCCTTCGCACTAAACCGTTTTGGGTTCTAGTTTACTGTAGGGGCCCAAATAACTACCAATGCTCTTTTTGGGGGTTTAACTTTCTATAATTATAGTAGAATATACGTACCCCAAAACCCTGTTCTAATTACTAAGGCCCCCATACAAGAGAACCCTACTATAGATCCCCTACAGACCCCTTTAAAGGATCCCCCTTAAAGGAACCCTATTCCAACAATTACCCCTATATTATATGAAGCCTAAAGACAGCGCCACTCCAGGAGCGGCTTCCTCCGCCAGGACGCCTCTGAATTCCTTTCGGGGGCCTTAGGCCTTGAGGTTTAAGGTTTAGGGTTTAGGAAGTTTAGGGTTTAGGACTTACGTTTTTCCCCCCCCCCCCCCCCGGGGTGTTTACCTAGGTTTTGTGTACGATCTGTGGCAGGTTTTCGACGGCTTTTGAAGGTTTTCTCAAGGTGTTTGCTGTATGGGGGCCGTAGGTAAGGAACTATGCGGGAGCATCATTACTGCGTCCTCGGACGTTTGTCTTACAGTCTTTTTTTCAGTGGAGGAGGGTGGAGCGGGAAAACCACTCCGACAGGGGCGGCCGAGCAGTTTTCTTTCATCAGCTGACCCGTTGACGTCCTTTTGCAATGGACTCAGGAGTGGGCTGTTATCCGCGATATCCTTCCACACGTTGTTCCCCACCGTGACGCCAGGCAAGACCACGTGGGCCACAATTGCGCCTGATGTTACCCACGTGGTCCCGAAGCCTCCAGCCGTCCCACCCCCAGTCACGAAGCCACTCCCGCTGCCTGGGTTGCCAACGCACTGGCAACCTCGCACTCACCTTTCGCCAGAAGACTGGCGTTGATCCGTACGAATGGCGGATGTAGCTTCGATCATACGCGTGTGCATTCAGAGTTTTGGGAAGCCGAAAACTCGAAGATCCCTGGTATCCCTAACCCCAAACCCTAAACTCCTAACCCCCAGACTCGTCGAGTTTTTTTTTGGGTGTCTTTTTTTCCGAAACCCGGAAGCCCTAAAGAGAGCCTTAAACCATAAAAGCTTAAACACCCTGAAAACCCTGAAACCTAAAGAACCCCAAACCCAGAATACACCCTCAAACCCTAAAAGCTTTAAACCTTTCAAAGACTTAAACGCTAAGGAACCCACAAAGAGAAGCCCTTGGCTAGGACCTGGCCCTAAGCCCTATACATCCCTTTTACGGATTTATTGAAAGGAAGCCCTACTGTATATATCTCTTTAAGGAACCCTAAACCCTAACGAACCCCCAAAAGGGAAACCCCCCAAACCCTAAACCCTAAAGCTAAATCCTAAACCCCAAGCCCCTGATGGCTGGGACCCCTAACCCCCTCCCCTAAACCCCTAAACCGACCCCTAAACCCCTAAACCCTGAACCCATAATGAACCCCAAGGGAAGCTTTTGGCCAGGACCTGACCCTAAACGCTATAGATCCCTTCTAAAGGAACCCTAAACCCTAAACCTTGAAACCTTAAACCCTAAACCCTAAAACCCTACACCCTAAACCCTAAAACCCTAAAACCCTAAACCCTAAACCCTAAACCCTAAAACCCTAAACCCTAAATCCTAAAAAGGGGGAGCCCTTGGCCAGGACCTGACGGGACGCTGCCTGGGCCCGGCGAGCTGCGAGGTGAACGCAGAGGTCCAGGCCCAGGCGCCTCGGAGTTCGGCTGACTTTGGGGGTTTTAAGGGGTTCCTCTAAAGGCTCCTTGAAAGGATCCTTTAAAGGTTCCTTTAAGGGGTTCCTCTAAAGGCTCCTTGAAAGGATCCTTTAAAGGTTCCTTTAAGGGGTTCCTCTAAAGGCTCCTTGAAAGGATCCTTTAAAGGTTCCTTTAAGGGGTTCCTCTAAAGGCTCCTTGAAAGGATCCTTTAAAGGTTCCTTTAAGGGGTTCCTCTAAAGGCTCCTTGAAAGGATCCTTTAAAGGTTCCTTTAAGGGGTTCCTCTAAAGGCTCCTTGAAAGGATCCTTTAAAGGTTCCTTTAAGGGGTTCCTCTAAAGGCTCCTTGAAAGGATCCTTTAAAGGTTCCTTTAAGGGGTTCCTCTAAAGGCTCCTTGAAAGGATCCTTTAAAGGTTCCTTTAAGGGGTTCCTCTAAAGGCTCCTTGAAAGGATCCTTTAAGGGGTTCCTCTAAAGGTTTGAAAGGATCCTTTAAAGGTTCCTTTAAGGGGTTCCTCTAAAGGCTCCTTGGCTCCTTGAAAGGATCCTTTAAAGGTTCCTTTAAGGGGTTCCTCTAAAGGCTCCTTGAAAGGATCCTTTAAAGGTTCCTTTAAGGGGTTCCTCTAAAGGCTCCTTGAAAGGATCCTTTAAAGGTTCCTTTAAGGGGTTCCTCTAAAGGCTCCTTGAAAGGATCCTTTAAAGGTTCCTTTAAGGGGTTCCTCTAAAGGCTCCTTGAAAGGATCCTTTAAAGGTTCCTTTAAGGGGTTCCTCTAAAGGCTCCTTGAAAGGATCCTTTAAAGGTTCCTTTAAGGGGTTCCTCTAAAGGCTCCTTGAAAGGATCCTTTAAAGGTTCCTTTAAGGGGTTCCTCTAAAGGCTCCTTGAAAGGATCCTTTAAAGGTTCCTTTAAGGGGTTCCTCTAAAGGCTCCTTGAAAGGATCCTTTAAAGGTTCCTTTAAGGGGTTCCTCTAAAGGCTCCTTGAAAGGATCCTTTAAAGGTTCCTTTAAGGGGTTCCTCTAAAGGCTCCTTGAAAGGATCCTTTAAAGGTTCCTTTAAGGGGTTCCTCTAAAGGCTCCTTGAAAGGATCCTTTAAAGGTTCCTTTAAGGGGTTCCTCTAAAGGCTCCTTGAAAGGATCCTTTAAAGGTTCCTTTAAGGGGTTCCTCTAAAGGCTCCTTGAAAGGATCCCTTAAAGGTTCCTTTAAGGGGTTCCTCTAAAGGCTCCTTGAAAGGATCCTTTAAAGGTTCCTTTAAGGGGTTCCTCTAAAGGCTCCTTGAAAGGATCCTTTAAAGGTTCCTTTAAGGGGTTCCTCTAAAGGCTCCTTGAAAGGATCCTTTAAAGGTTCCTTTAAGGGGTTCCTCTAAAGGCTCCTTGAAAGGATCCTTTAAAGGTTCCTTTAAGGGGTTCCTCTAAAGGCTCCTTGAAAGGATCCTTTAAAGGTTCCTTTAAGGGGTTCCTCTAAAGGCTCCTTGAAAGGATCCTTTAAAGGTTCCTTTAAGGGGTTCCTCTAAAGGCTCCTTGAAAGGATCCTTTAAAGGTTCCTTTAAGGGGTTCCTCTAAAGGCTCCTTGAAAGGATCCTTTAAAGGTTCCTTTAAGGGGTTCCTCTAAAGGCTCCTTGAAAGGATCCTTTAAAGGTTCCTTTAAGGGGTTCCTCTAAGGCTCCTTGAAAGGATCCTTTAAAGGTTCCTTTAAGGGGTTCCTCTAAAGGCTCCTTGAAAGGATCCTTTAAAGGTTCCTTTAAAAGGCTCCTTGAAAGGATCCTTTAAAGGTTCCTTTAAGGGGTTCCTCTAAAGGCTCCTTGAAAGGATCCTTTAAAGGTTCCTTTAAGGGGTTCCTCTAAAGGCTCCTTGAAAGGATCCTTTAAAGGTTCCTTTAAGGGGTTCCTCTAAAGGCTCCTTGAAAGGATCCTTTAAAGGTTCCTTTAAGGGGTTCCTCTAAAGGCTCCTTGAAAGGATCCTTTAAAGGTTCCTTTAAGGGGTTCCTCTAAAGGCTCCTTGAAAGGATCCTTTAAAGGTTCCTTTAAGGGGTTCCTCTAAAGGCTCCTTGAAAGGATCCTTTAAAGGTTCCTTTAAGGGGTTCCTCTAAAGGCTCCTTGAAAGGATCCTTTAAAGGTTCCTTTAAGGGGTTCCTCTAAAGGTTCCTTGAAAGGATCCTTTAAAGGTTCCTTTAGGGGGTTCCTTTAAGGGTTCCTTTAAAGGTTTCCTTTAAGGGGTTCCTTAAAGGTTCCTTGAAAGGCTCCCTTAAAGGATCCTTCAAAGGATCCTTAAGGGAGTTCGGCTGAGTCGGGGTTTTTCGGTTTGTTTGGGGTTTGGGGTTTAGGGTTTAGGAGGAGTTTTGTAGGATACCGTATAGGTCTTTTGATGTTTCCAAGTCTTTTGTAGTGAGTTGTATGGTTTTTGAAGGGCTTGGGGAGTCCTAGGGTTCAGTGTTTGGGGTTTTAGGGTTTTGGGTTTTAGGGTTAAGGGATTTTAGGTGTTCGCTGCGGTGTTGACGGGAGTGTTGTAGGATACAATATCTGTCTATTGCGCGTTCGAAAGGTTTGTTCGTAGTGATTTCTGGGCCGTTCTAGTGTTAGCAGTTCGATCGTTTTTTTTCGCTTGGGTTGGGTTTAGGTCAGGGCTTTGGAAACCTTTTATCGGGTTGTGGGTGTTTCTTCTTGAAGGTTCATGAATGGATTTCAGTAAGGCAGCTACAGCCATAATCTTGAATTAAGATGCATGCAACCCTGTTTATAAACACCCGAGAACCTTCAAGTAGGGTTAGGGTTGGTGGCCCCTTTGCGGTATGTTGCCCAAAGACTTAAACTCTAAACCGCCCATGAAACCCTTCTGTAACCCTAGTCCTATCAGACTCGTGTACAACCCAGACAACCTTGTGAAACCTTATCCAACCCCATATGACTGTCTGACAGGACCTTTGATGCAACAAGAGTTCCCTAAACCCGCAAGAACCCCACATAAGACATTAGATGCAACTCTAAACCTCAAACGGTCCTGAATCCAACCATAGCGCCGTAAACCCTAAAGCCTAAACCCGAAACGTTCGTAAACCCTACCCTCACAACCCAAAACCATTGCCACACAGGAGTGCGAGCTCTTCCTTCCCACCACCCTCCAGCGATGGGATGTCAACGAGCACCATGGTCCTAAATTTGTAGGTTTAGAGTTTTAGGGTTTATGGTTCCAGGTTGTAGGGTGTAGAATTCTGAATTTGTCGGTTTAGCTTTCAGGGTCCTGCATTGCAGGTTTAGGGTCTGAGGGTTTAGGGTCCTGAACTTGATTGTTGCGGAGCGGAGAGGCATTTATTTCACTAGGCCGAGCGTGTTCTGCACCCAAAAACCGTCTTATCTAGGAAATACCTCGACCCCAAGCAACTTACTCAAGGACTTCTACAAAGAAATCATCATGGGGAAGCTTGAAAAGGAAGGTTTTACAGAGTCCAGGTACTTGGAGGTTCAGGGGTAGTCATAAGTGGGGCTATCAGTCCCCTGATATGGGTTACAAGTAGACTTACCCCTTTTGTAACCCTACTTATAACTACCCATGAACCTCCAAGTAACCCCTGGCTTTGGAGAGCTTCTTGTCCATGCAAGGTTCGGCCGAAGCCTTCCAGATGTCTCAAGCTCCACATCCAAGACCTCAACGCATGAAGCCATAAACCCCTAAAGTCATAAACTCCACATCCTACGCCCTAAACTCAAATTAGCAAACCTTGTAGAGTACCGTTATAAATGTGTATGCCAGCCTTATGAAATCTATAAACCATAAGTCCTACAAAGGCCAGAGAAATCTTGTAAAACACCACAGCACTCCTACGGCGTCTGAACTCTAAATCCGCGAGCCTAGGCCCCGACACCTGTAAGTCTCAAGCTAAACGAAGCCCTTGTAGATGCTTTTTTAAGAGAGAACTCCCTTTCTAGGTCCTTCATAGAAGCACTAAACGAAGCCCTTCTAGATGCCTCTTTAAGGAACCTGAAAAGGGACCCTAATTTAGAGAACTCCCCTTCTAGTACCCTCATGGAAACCCTAAAAGAAGCCCTTGTAGATGCTTGTTTTAAGGAACCCGAAAAGGGACCCTAATTTACAGAACTCCCCTTCAAAGTACCTTCATAGAAACCCTAAAAAGAAGCCCTTCTAGATGCTTCTTTCAGGAACCCGAAAAGGGACCCTAATTTAGAGAACTCCCCTTCTAGTACCCTCACAGAAACCCCAAAAGAAGCCCTTGTAGATGCTTGTTTTAAGGAACCCGAAAAGGGACCCTAATTTAGAGAACTCCCCTTCTAGTACCCTCATAGCCCTTCTAGATGCCTTGTAAGGAACCCTAAAAGGGACCCAAACTTAGAGAACTACCCAAATTTCGCAACCACTCAGGCTCGGAATTATCCACAGCGAGGGTTGTCCTGGGCTGTGGGGGCCCCAAGAGTCGGAAAGAGGGCTTCTTTGTGGGGGCTTATTGCTATTTGCAGTAGGGTTTAGGGTGTAGGATTTAGGGTTCAGGGCTTAGGGTTCAGGGTTCAGGGCATAGCATAGCAATAATTGGCCCAATGTTCTTCAACGGGTTCGCGTAAAGGTGTAATTATAGGGGGTTCCTTTAAACCCTGGCTCATCAGCCTTAATGAGGGACTGCAATACCTAATGCTGTCTGTAGCCCCACGGGACACTAATCTACCTAGACCCCCAACTTGCCGTGTATTACTATACCCCAAATACCCACTATTGAGGGCCAGAAGGGCTCCACTAAAGGGCCGTTGGGGAGTCCTGGTAGAGGCCTTGATTAGGCCAGGGTTTTGGGGTCTATATATATATATATATATATATATGTATATATTTATATACATATATACATATATATATATATGTATATAAATATGTAGAGTTGGAAAACTGATCCTGGGTCCTAAATTAGACCCGGAACCCGGACCTATAACCAAAAGGTCGCTGTATGCAAAGTTCTTACTGCGAAACCCTCTTTGAATCTGGTAGCCTGAGTCCTTGAACCGACATCGCCAAAGCATGAGCCCTAAACCTTAAAGCCTGCGGCGCTCACCCGTACTCCCTAAACCCTAAACCCTGACGTAGAAGCCGGAATCATTAGTATAGGACTGCATCCTTGAAGACAAAGACCCGCCGAAGGATACCCTCTAGAGGGTTTCCTTTTTAACAAACCCTGAACCCTCCCAGCCCCGAATCCGGAACTTAACCCTAATCCCTAATCCTTAAACGGCCCTAACTCTAAACCCCTTGTTGATCCCTTTGAGGATCCCTTTCGGGATGCCTTTTAAGGGAGACCCTGAAAAGGTGCCTGACGCCTTCGGGAAACACACCGGTATCCTGGAGCGACCGTGCATTGGTCATGGGGACCCTTTGGCCGCACCGGTGCTTCCGGACACAAGAATTCGGGGCCTAAATAACTACCAGTACTATTTTGGAGGTTCCTTACTTTAATTTTATTGATAATGTGCCCCGAATCCCTGTTCTAGTCATTAAGGCCCCTATAATGTGTGTATGCATGCACTTCCCTCAAACAGTATGTTTCGGGATCCTAGGTAAGACCCCCAACCCTAAAGCCAGTAACCCGGAAATCCTAGAACACGAACCCTTAACCCTGCCAGCCTAAACTCGAACGCTCAAACCTTACAGCCACAAAACAATGCACCCAAAAAGCTTCTTAAACCTAAGCTGCAGCCCTTTACCCTTTCTTGAAGGGGTCATAACTGAGTCATAACCTACTCTTCCGTAGGCTTTGGGGCTAGAGGTTCGGGATTGGCTTGGTTTGGGTGGGGCGCTGGGGTTTTCGGATTTCAGTGGCAGGTTTCAGGGTTTGGAGTTCCGGGAAACAGGCCGAAAGTGTAAGGGGCAGGAGGTTCGGGGTTTATAGAGGTTCAGGGGGTTTAGGGGTTTAGAGGTTTTGGGGTTTAGAGTTTAGGGTTTAGGGTTTAGGAGGTTCGGGTTCTAGGGGTTCAGGGGTTATATCGGGGTTTAACATGTTCTTGGGGTTTAGGAGTTTAGGGGTTTAGAAGTTTTGGGGGGGGGTTTAGGAGTTTATGGGCTCGGGGGTTAGGGTTCAGGGTTCGAGTTTCAGGGTTCCATGTTACAAATTAAACCCTAAGCCCGACTGAACTCCAAGCCCCTACAGGGCTCCTTAAAGGGATCTATGGGGTTCCTTAGGGTTTAGGGTTTAGGGTTTAGGGTTTAGGGTTTAGGGTTTAGGGAGGGTCTAAAATGCCCTACAGGGAACTCCAGAAAGTTGGAATATGGATTAATGGTAGGATCCCCTATAATTTACCTTAAAGGGGTTACGATAATCATATTCCAACTTTCTGGCTTCTACTGTAAACCGGGTTTGACAAAGATCTCACGTAATTCCGTTGGATCTCAAGCGCCGAACCCTAAGCCCCACAACCCAAGCCCTACATCCGAAACCAAACTCATAGAGCGCTCAACCTCAAAAACCTTCGGTGCGAAGCCCAGCAACATGGGAGTTTCGAAAATCGGGGACCCTAACATAGTACCCTACATAGTAGGATCCTTTTTCAAAGGATCCCTAAATAAGGTACCCCTAATTTCGGAAACTCACACATCTCCAACCGATGTACCTCCGGCCCTTGCTGGAAGGGCTACGCAAATGTTACTGTAAGGCTGCAATATAGGGGCCTGAATAATTACCTATACTTTTGTGGGGGTTCCTTATTATATTAATAGTTTAACGGGCCCCCAAACCCTATTCTCATTGTTAAGGCCCCTATACTAAGGGCTTGCAAAATCAAAAGGTTTCCGTAAGGGTGTAGCTTGCAAAAGGTTTCCGTAAGGGTGTAGGTTACCCAGCATTTATGCCGAGGGCGTTCCAAAGCATGTCCTTCTAGGTTTTTGTTTCTTGAGCTCAGAGCTAAGTTTACACAAGCTTGATCCGTGCTTTTATAGTGCTGCCTTATGGTCCTGACTGGTGGTAGAACATAGCCCAACGCACTGTTCCAACTTATTGCAGGCCTCTATAACTCTATACGACCGGAAAGATATCCAATTCTTCGATCCCCCCATATCTAACCTTTACACTTTTTGGGTTCTCATAGTTAAGTAGAATTTGGAAAGTTTAACCTGTTATTTCTGTGGCTTGTTGGGGTAGTAAGACTTTAGATTGGCATACCGTTGGCCTCCGAAGCCTCAATCCAGAGACTCCAATATCCCTTAATTAAGGAATAGGCCTTAAATGATAATAGGATCCCTAATATGATTTAAGGTATATTCCTTAGTTGAGGGATACTGGAGTCTCTGGGAAATTGCGAATCCTAAGCTCAAGGTCACTCGACGTGGACCTGATTTAGAAACCTTGGGCTTGGGCCTGTTATTAGGGTTCCTATATGGATCCTACTATCGTGGAGGTTATAGGACCAGGGTTTCCTCATCAGGTTACTACATTAAAACCCCGAAGCCCAATACCTCGTTGGAGATATGCAGTGCTAAGGACATGCGCCGACAACATCACAGGGCATCTGGGCGGCGCATGGTCAATCCTTACCTTGGGAGTTTTCAAGCCTTTCGGGTTGTCCACGTGACCGAGGTTTTAGGTTCAGGGTGTAGCATTACGCGCCTTCTAGTTTAAGGGCTTTGGAGCTTTGTAGGGAGGCACCCCCCTTAACTGATCCGACAACCTATCGGGCGCTTTTTTGTTGTTGCGGCCTTTCGCACTGCGGCTGGTCTGCTTCTGTTGGACTACCTATCCGGCAATGCCCTGTCTGCTACCTCAAGCTATAAAGGGGCCCTCAATAGTTATGCCCTACCCTAAGGGCTGAACCCTTTCCTGAGTTAAGCTACTTGAGGCTAAATAGTTATGACTCCTAAAGTAAGGGACATCGGACACAGTGGCTCAGGGACATGCTAGGTGGAGTTGTTAATGCCCAAGGTAGGGTTCTCCGTATGACAAGGGGTTAAGGGTTGGAGTTTAGGTTTTAGTTTTAGGTTTTCAGGTATAGGTATACGTTTTACAGCCTAAGGTTCTGGTTCAGGGTGTCGGGTTATCTGAATCATACGGAGTTCGAACGGAAAGCACACCTTCAACGATTGACCCCCAAACGAAATTCCTCGAGCCCCAAACCTCTCTAGCTCTTTCTTTGGGGTTTAGGGTTCGGGCTTCTGGGTTTTTTCGAATTAGGGTTCAGATGTCTTTACAAGTTTGACGCTATACAGATGTGTTGACAGCCGTAGTATGGCCAATTGGCGTGCTGAAGCCTCCTCTGAGGTCTGAAGCAGAGGCAGTGGAGCAGCGCTTCTACTTCCACCCCAAAGGTAGGGTTTCGGCTTGAGGGTGTTGGTTTCTTTGTTTTCAATGCTGTGATGTTTTGGAGGGGAGGGTTCGGTGGTGGTGTTTAGGATCATGTGGGGCATTTGTTGTTTGTTGAGTTTTGTTTTGCCCAGATCTTGTTCTCAGTTGATTGGGTGTTCAGGGTGTCAGTTTTTCTGACCCTTAGGTTGAGGATCCAGCATCAGGGTTTGGAGTCTCAGGTTTAGGGGTGAGGGTTTAGGGTTTAGGGTTTAGGGTTTAGGGTTTAGGGTTTTAGGTTTTGGGTGTAGGGTTTAGGGTTTGGAGTTTTAGGTTTGGGGTTTAGGGCCTAGGGTCTGCAGTCTGGGGTTCTAGCCATGTGAGGTTTAGGGTTTAGAACCTAGGGGTCAGGTGGCTTTATCCTGAATCAGGTTTCTTCCATGGGGGTTTGTTTGAAACTATCCTTCACCCTGGGACCAAAGCCTAAATTCCAAAAAGCTTGAAAGCCCTAAAACCCGAAACTGAACGGTTTCGGGTTTAAGGTTTAGGGGTTGCTCTGTCTAGTTGGGTCCTTTTATAAGGGGGCCGCAATATTTCGGGCCCTAGAAAGGGACCCTGATTCAGTAAGAGAACTACCCGAATTGAACCCCAAGCACCCAAAAAGCCCAAGCCCCAAAATGCTCCAACACCCTAAACCCCCAAATTGAGCAGTTTAGAGTTTAAGGTTTAGGTCTCTAAACCCCCAAACCGAAAACCCTAACCCCAAAAGCTCCGAATAACTCCAAAAGCCGTAAAAACCCTAAACCCCCCAATACCCGAACTCGCGAGCCACTGGTGTAGGGTTTAGGATTTAGGGTTTAGGGCTTAGGGTTTAGGGTCCTAAAACTACCCTAAACCCTAAACCCCCCAAAACCCGAACTCGTGAGCCGCCGGAGCCTTTCCTTGCTTGGAGGGTCTTTAGGGGACTTAGTAAGTAGGTAGTAAGTAGACTTATAAGTACCCTAAAAGGGACCCTAATTGGGGTTATGGTACCTGTAAGTCCCTAAAATAGCCACTTACTAAGTCCCCTAAGTCCCCTAAACCCTAAACCCCTACAGAATCCCTACAGATCCCTTTAAGGGAACCCTAAAGGAACCCCTTATAGTTACTAAGTCCCCTAAAGACCCTCCAAGTATACCCTAAACCCTATACCCTTATGGAATCCCTATAGATCCCTTTAAAGAGGCCCTTAAGGAACCCCTCATAGTTACTAAGTTCCCTAAAGACCCTCCAAGTGGAGGCTTCGTGCAGAGCCAGTGGAGCGCCAAGTGCTTGGAATCTCGGCGGCAGCGAAGCCCAGGGCCTGAGGGTTTAAAGGGAACTCCAGAAAGTTGGAATATGGATTAATGGTAGGATCCCTTTTAATTTGCCTTAAAGGGGTTACGATAATGATATTCCAACTTTCTGGCTTCTACTGTAGGGTTTTAGGTTTGGGGTGTAGGGTTTTAGGTTTTTTGGGTGTAGGGTTTAGGGTTTGGGGTTTTAGGTTTTGGGTGTAGGGTTTAGGGTTTAGAGGTTCAGGGTTTAGGGTTTAGGGTTTTAGGGTTTGGGTGTAGGGAGGGGTTTAGGGTTTAGGGTTTTAGGTTTTGGGTGTAGGGTGTAGGGGTTGGGGTTTTAGGGTTTAGGGTTTAGGGTTTTAGGTTTTGGGTGTAGGGTTTAGGGTTTGGGGTTTTAGGGTTTAGGGGTTTTAGGTTTTGGGTGTAGGGTGTAGGGTGCAGGGTTTAGGGTTTAGGGTTTTAGGTTTTGGGTGTAGGGTGTAGGGTTTAGGGTTTAGGGTTTAGGGGTTTTAGGTTTTGGGTGTAGGGTTTAGGGTTTAGAGTTTTCTACAGTGCCACGGCTGCCCCCCCCAGGTCATGTGTCCGCAGGGGGGGCGCCGTCTTTGCATTTGATAGCCCACCCCAAACCGCCCAAATTTTTACCTTTCACGGGTTTAGGGTTTTTTTTTACGAAAAAACCCGGGGACTATTCTTCCATACCCCCTCCCCGACGGAAATAAAAGTTGTATGTCGGCGAACCGCCAATCGCGGATTCGAGCAGGCGCGAACGCAATTGTGTTGTCGTCGCTGCGAGTGACCGAGCCTTGGACCGAGAGTCCCGGCGCGAAGTTTAGAGCAGCCACACGAAAAGAACGGCTCTGTTTTGCTGGACCCCGGATGGTTTAGAGCAGCCACACGAAACAAACGGCGCTGTAAAAGCACGGCGCTGTTTTGCTGCAGAACGTGGCCCCAACCCCTTTGGGCACAGTCCAACGATTTTTGCCCGGGCTACCCCTTTGGGCACACACGAGCACTCGAGGGTCCATTTTTGATCCAAGTTTAGAGCAGCCACACGAAAAGAACGACTCTGTTTTGCTGGACCCCGGATGGTTTAGAGCAGCCACACGAAAAAAACGGCGCTGTAAAAGCACGGCGCTGTTTTGCTGCAGAACGTGGCCCCAACCCCTTTGGGCACAGTCCAACGACGTTTGCCCGGGCTACCCCTTTGGGCACACACGAGCACTCGAGGGTCCATTTTTGATCCGGGTTCCGAGCAGGTGACAGGGATTAGGATCGGGGGGAGGTTTAGCAGCCACACGAAAAAAACGGCGCTGTAAAAAAACGGCGCTGTTTTGCTGCAGAACGTGGCCCCAACCCCTTTGGGCACAGTCCAACGATTTTTGCCCGGGCTACCCCTTTGGGCACACACGAGCACTCGAGATCCATTTTTGATCCGGGTTCCGAGGAGATGACAGGGTTTAGGATCGGGGGGAGGTTTAGCAGCCAGACGAAAAAAACGGCGCTGTAAACCCCTTTGGGCACAGTCCAACGATTTTTGCCCGGGCTACCCCTTTGGGCACACACGAGCACTCGAGGGTCCATTTTTTGATCCGGGTTCCGAGGGGTGACAGGGTTTAGGATCGGGGGGAGGTTTAGCAGCCAGACGAAAAAAACGGCGCTGTAAAAAAACGGCGCTGTTTTGCTGCAGAACGTGGCCCCAACCCCTTTGGGCACAGTCCAACGATTTTTGCCCGGGCTACCCCTTTGGGCACACAAGAGCACTCAAGGGTCCATTTGTTGATCCGGGTTCCGAGGAGGTGAGCGGGTCGAGGATCGGGGGGATGTTTAGAGCAGCCACACGAAAAGAACGGCGCTGTTTTGCTGCAGAATGTGGCCCCGACCCCTTTTGGGCACACACGAGCACTCGAGGGTCCATTTGTCGATCCTAAGCTCAGGGACGGTTCCGAGCCTTGGACCGAGGAGCCCCAGGGCAGAGTTTAGTGGAGCCACACGAAAAGAAAGAGGGGGACCTCGACTTGGGCACCTGGCCCTAATTAAAATGCACATTTTATATAAAGAATTTAACAAGGCAAAATCAGCAGCGATTTTCCAGATTTTTGGAGGGCAGGGAAGAGTTTAGTGGCGGCACACGAAAAGAACGGCCCTGTTTTGCTGCAGAATGTGGCCCCGACCCCTTTGGGCACACACGAGCACTCGAGGGTCCATTTTTCGATCCTAAGCTCAGGGACGGTTCCGAGCCGGACCGAGGACCCGAGCAAAAGTTCCGGGCCCTGGACGGAGGACCAGAGCAAAAGTCCAACTGGACGGAGGACCAGAGCAAAAGTCCAACGGTTTAGGGTAATTATTCTTACTATTGTACTCCTCTAGGTGGTACCTTCTCTGAGTAGTACTGGGCTCGAAATGCAGATGGAGGCCCCTTGCATTTCTCGCTTTATTGTAGGCTCTACCTTGGGCAGGACGACGCGCACCAGGTGCGCGTTGGGTTTAGGGTTTAGGGTTTAGGGTTAAAGGTTCAGGGTTTAGGGTTTAGGGTTTGGGGTTTTAGGTTTTGGGTGTAGGGTTTAGGGTTTAGAGGTTCAGGGTTTAGGGTTTAGGGTTTTAGGGTTTGGGTGTAGGGTTTAGGGTTGAGGGGTTTAGGGTTTAGGGTTTAGGGTTAAAGGTTCAGGGTTTAGGGTTTAGGGTTTAGGGGTTTTTGGTTTTGGGTGTAGGGTTTAGGGTTAAAGGTTCAGGGTTTAGGGTTTAGGGGTTTTAGGTTTTGGGTGTAGGGTTTAGGGTTTAGAGTTTAGGGTTTAGGGTTTAGGGTTAAAGGTTCAGGGTTTAGGGTTTAGGGTTTAGGGGTTTTAGGTTTTGGGTGTAGGGTTTAGAGTTTAGGGTTTAGGGTTTAGGGTTTAGGGGTTTTAGGTTTTGGGTGTAGGGTTTAGGGTTAAAGGTTCAGGGTTTAGGGTTTAGGGAGTTTTTTCTGGTTCATGAGAGTTGTTGTGGGCTTTTAGAATGGTGCTTGTCACTTCCAAGAGACGGATTTGTCCCTACCGGTTGCTACGGCTCCCTTTCCTGGTTCCTGTCTAGGATTCGTCCAGAAGAAGGAATTTTCTTCTGCTGGGCCCATCTTGAGGTTCACGCAGCTACAGAGGCTGACATCGGTTAACCCTAAACCCCAAGCCCTTCCCTAAACGATGTGGTCACGCAACCTTTCGATTCCTTCGATCACGAGGGTTGCCCGTTCCAACATATGGTGCAAGGCTTCGGGTTTACGGCTGAATACCGGGCTTAAGTGATCAGTGATAGTGTGCCCTCGAGCTGGACTGCATTTGCAAAGTGGGCTTGGGCAGATTTTGACTTCGGGATGTTGGGAGGACGGTCCGGGCATGATGGTCGAGCTCTTCCTCTCCTCCAGTAGCCAATCGGGGGGAAGAGTGGGTCTCGATGCCATCGGAGGTTCTCCCCGAACAGGTCATGAACCGCCTCGCAGAGGCGAAAGCGGCGTGGCACAAGGCCCACCCACTAACAGGAGCGCGGCCGTGTGGTTTTTCAACGGCGAGGGTTGCATACCTTGCGAAGGCGATGACTTTGTCCACTCCGGAGTTGTGGGACACCATCCTCAAAAGCCAGGTGCATCCCAGCAACTACAACACGGCTATCAATGAAGGCCTAGACTGCAATAGTGCCCTGGCAGGATAGGGCTTAGGGTGGATAAGGGTTGATTTGTGCAGGCAGGGGTGAAAACTCGATGACGGTTGAGGCATCGGCAAATTCCCTCTCGCGGACTTCCGCGCCAAGGGGGGGGCGGCCATTACGATTGGGCAATGGCTGAAGTGGTTCATGCAGATGGAGGCATGGGCCAACAACACCCTTTCAACGGGCAAGTTCCCCATGCTAACACTGCTCAGACAGGATTGCGAGAAATACATCAAAGGGCACCCGAACTGCTGATCGTCATAGGACGTGACGCAGGCCGTCAATCGTCCGCAGGACGCGACGGTGCAGCTAGGCTAGGAAGGGTACATACCATGCACATATTATGTAGTACCAGCGATGCTCATCAGATCATTTTTCGCAATCTTGATTGGACGTTTCACTGGAGGGGTGATGTTTCGAAGCGTCAACCATCCACAAGATGCGACGCGGAGAACATCATTTCCTGCCGCATCTCATTGAAGGGGTGATTTTTCGAAGCGTCAATCATCTACAGGATGAGACGCGGAGAACATCATTTCCTGTCACACGGGGCTCGCCACAGCGTCAAACGTCCACAGGACGCGACGCAGAAGGCTTGTCCCCGCACAGGGTACAGTTCGTCCTACCATCGTTAGATGTGCTATCCATGTGTCCATATACACTAAATTGTTGATATTGTTGTTATTGGCTTGTTTTTGCACGTGTTTGTCCAGACAGTCTTCCCACTTTTGTGCGGGCACTCGCGGGCGCAAACAACGACGGTGATTCTAGTTGCGGATTTGAAGCATAACGCGTCGACCATTGATTGCACGATTGTTCGCCCCTCCGGGTTGCACAGCTTGGCACCTTGGCTCACAGCTCCATTCGCCAATGGCGTGCCACGGTGCCGCTGCACGGGACTCAGTTTTAGGCATTTGTTGCGGCAGCGTTTCAATGTACTTCGGGGTGACCCACTAGTTGGGATAGATAGCACCCCGAAGAAGTGTGGCTCAAGGATCAAGCAGGGGGGGGGGGGCTTCTTTAGCTTTATCTCTGCTGTGCCTTGCCGCATGGACCGCGTGCTTTTGACCTTGGGGGGCGCGCAACTACCGGAACTACCGGCGTTCTGGATCGTAGCCGCGGCTTGTTCGTGCTTTTCGAGGCAGAGGTGGCGAGCGCCGGAGGCGCGTGGCAGCCGCGTGACACGAGCACTCCTGGCAGCCGGTCACCCAGCCCCGCCAGTGGTGACAACGAGCCGAACCGTGCCACACCTGCCGCTTCCAGCTCTGCCAGCCTCTAGGACTCTAGGTACATATACTATCGTGCGCCTCAATCCCCAGTCTGACTGTTTTTAAGGCCCAAGCATTACAGGGCTCAGGGCTCACGACTTATATGCATAGACAGACATGATACACTCTATCTCGATATTAAATGCGGTCTTGAAGTTGATGCTTTGGTTTTTCATGGGTCATATACCAACACGAGTTACAAGTAGGGTCAAACGTTATGGCCCGAATCTTTTCGTGCCCCAGGCATGAACTTTCGCCTACTGCAGCCGAGTACAACCTGCTTGTTCTGGTGTCAACGACCGCCACACAAGTTCTGTCGGCAAGTTACGGTAAAACTTCAGCTTGGGCTTAACTGTACTGCGCATCACGTTACTCAGTGATTAGAGCTTTAGGGCATGTTGCAACAGACAAGGACATTGAGGGCAACAACGGCTACAATGGCGCCACCGCGATGTGGCGGAAATGTGAGACGCAGGACACGCCTAAGTGCATACCCACCCAAAACTCTGACGGTGGTTCAAGGCACTTCTCCGGATTTCGTAAAGGGGTTTAAGGTTTAGGTGAGTGCTTCGCGGTTTCATCAGCACGAACTTTTTAAGTAGGCGTTTCGTCAATACACCGTAGGCCTTAGACCATTCCACCCAACTGCTGCCACCCCAAACCCTGAGCGCGAGCCCTGAGCCGCCACAGCCGCACAACCCTTACGCGGTCTGGGGTTATAGGGTTTAAGGGTTCCTGTAAAGGGTTCTATAAGGGATCCATAAAGGTTTCGGGTATAGGGTTTAAGGGTTCCTGTAAATGGTTCTTTCAGGGATCTATCAGGGTTTAGGGTTTAG